>SJYV01049912.1:0-44415 GCA_006410875.1 Neotragus pygmaeus | reverse complement strand
CATTGGAGAAGGAAATGGCAACCCACTCCAGTGTTCTTGCCTGGAGAATCGCAGGGACAGGGGAGCCTGATGGGCTGCCGTCTATGGGGTCACACAGAGTCAGACATGACTGAAGTGATGTAGCAGCAGCAGCATTCTCTATAGAAATTAAATAGGTGATAATAAGCAGACTTGTCATGCTCTTTTCCCAATTTGGAACCAGTCAGTTGTTCCATAACTGTTTCTAACTGTTCCTTCTTGATCTCATACAGGTTTCTCAGGAGATGAATAAGGTGGTCTGTTATTCCCATTTCTTTAAGAACTTTCCACATTTTGTTGTCATCCACACAGTTAAAGGTTTTAATAGTCAATGAAGCAGAAGTAGGAGTTTTTCTGGAACTCCCTAGCTGTTTCTATGATCCAAGGAATGTTGGCAATTTGATCTCTGCCTCTTCAAAAGCCAACTGGTACATCTGGAGGTTCTCAGTTCACTTATTGCTGAAGCCTAGCTTGAAGGACTTTGATCATAACCTTGCTAGCATGAATGAATACAGTTGTAAGCTCTGTAGTAATTATATGGCTACTTTGTTTCTAACTGTGTTTGTGGTAGTTCACACAAAGAGAAAAGTATAAACAATGTAAACTCAGTTGAAACTTAGACAACAGAAAAAATGTAAATACCTCAAAAGTATGTGGTGTTGGAGAAGACTCTTAAGGNTATGGCTACTTTGTTTCTAACTGTGTTTGTGGTAGTTCACACAAAGAGAAAAGTATAAACAATGTAAACTCAGTTGAAACTTAGACAACAGAAAAAATGTAAATACCTCAAAAGTATGTGGTGTTGGAGAAGACTCTTAAGGATCCCTTGGACTGCAAGGAGATCCAACCAGTCCATTCTGAAGATCAACCCTGGGATTTCTTTGGAAGGAATAATGCTAAAGCTGAAACTCCAGTACTTTGGCCACCTCATGCAAAGAGCTGACTCATTGGAAAAGACTCTGATACTGGGAGGGATTGGATGACCAAGGATGAGATGGCTGGATGGCATCACTGACTCGATGGATGTGAGTCTGAGTGAACTCCGGGAGATGGTGATGGACAGGGAGGCCTGGCGTGCTGCGATTCATGGGGTTGCAAAGAGTCAGAAACGACTGAGCAACTGAACTGAACTGATACTGACTGTGACTAAACTGAAAAATGAAAGATAATCTTATTAGCATCCAAAGGCAAACAAAGTGCAGCACCAGAACTATCTAACTTAAAGCAGAAATCAAAAGTTCTTCATTTAGAGCATTGTGGAGAGAGTGTCAGATTGGAATAACGTGTACTGAATATACTCATTGGCTCTACAAAAAAAAGCTTAACTTAGAAATTTGCCTCTGCCAATTACTGCTCTGTATCATTGGACAAATTACTCTTTTCTGAGATAGCTTTCTCATCTGCAAATATATACATATCTCTGAAGATTATAATATATCTAACTTAAATGATAGCATATTCAAAAGCAGAGACATTACTTTGCCAACAAAGGTCCGTCTAGTCAAGGCTATGATTTTTCCAGTGGTCATGTATGGATATGAGAGTTGGACTGTGAAGAAAGCTGAGAGCCGAAGAATTGATGCTTTTGAACTTTGGTGTTGGAGAAGACTCTTGTGAGTCCCTTGGACTGCAAGGAGATCCAACCAGTCCATCCTAAAGGAGACCAGTCCTGGGTGTTTATTGGAAGGACTGATGCTGAAGCTGAAACTCCAATACTTTGGCCACCTCATGTGAAGAGTTGACCATTGGAAAAGACTCTGATGCTGGGAGGGATTGGGGTCAGGAGGAGAAGGGGATGACAGAGGATGAGATGTCTGGATGGCATGACCGACTTGATGGATGTGAGTTTGAGTGAACTCTGGGAGTTGGTGATGGACTGAGTGACTGAATTGAATTGAACTGAACTGAACTTAAATGATACAAATAAAGAGCTCAACAATGGCAAAAGATACATGTAGTCAATAATTTCTTAACACAAACACATACATACACACAGACACACCTCTAAAGAGCTGAGAAGGAACCTCCAATTTAAAAAATTATCATTTTCCTAAAAACCAGGTCATATCTTATATTCCTAAATGGTTATTCTAATAATTCAGACAGATTGTGAAAACTGTGTGACTCATTCTTATAACTTATAAACTTTCATATTTCATAGGCTAGTTTCTTTACAGGAGTTAGAAGAGTTTGTGCAAAACTCTGGAAAAGATGGAGTCATGGTATTTACTCCGGGGTCAGAGGTCCAAAATCTCACAGAAAAAAAGTCTAATATGATAGCATCAACCCTTGCCCAGATTCCACAAAAGATCAGATAATCTTATTTTCTGAGGGGTAGTTATTTTAACATCAATGAAGATCTCCTTAAAACTGAGCTTAAAATGTAGGAAAAGTTTTTGGCATTGTCCCTGGTGGCTCAGATGGTAAAGAATCTGCCTGAAAAGTGGAATAGCTGGATTCGATCCCTGGAGGAGGGCATCACAACCTACTCAGGTGTTCTTGCCTGGAGAATTCCCATGGACAGACGAGCCTGGTGGGCTACGGTCCATGAGGTCACAAAGAGTCAGACACCACTGAAAGACTAAGCACATACATACAATGTCAATTTAACTAAACTGTAAAGGAAAAGCATTAAACATTAAAACAAGATATTTAACTGGTATTCTACTTTAAACCTGGCATTACAAATAAGAAGCATATTGCAGAGGTTTCTTTAAATAATGAATGAAACTTATCATTCACTACTGTTAACCAGTAAGCTTTGTGCCTAGGTTTTAAGGCTTCTGTGTAATTTAACATTGTTTTGTTGTTCCTATTTGTGTTTTTTCAAATGTGAGACCTATACACAAGTTACAACTGCCATGATGGATAATTAAGGAATAGATATTTAAAAATATAATCTTGGTTCACAGAATACCTTGGGATTGTATTTCCTTTTAATTATAGAATTTGAACCAGGCCCTGGTTGAGCCTGAAACTGACAATTTAAATTCCTAGAATACGCCTAAATAGCTCTTCTTGTATATAAACAGTTGAAAATGTTAATTATACAGTAAAGAGTTCTGCAGGTCACTCTACAATGTTCTGACAAATTAGAAGTCTTACTGATACCATTTTATGTTATAACTAAGTGATATTCTTGGGCTTCCCTGGTGGCTCAGAGGTTAAAGTGTCTGCCTCCGATGTGGGAGACCCGGGTTCGATCCCTGGGTCAGGAAGATCCCCTGGAGAAGGAAATGATAACCCACTCCAGTATTCTTGCCTGGAGAATCCCATGGACAGAGAAGCCTGGTAGGCCAAAGTCCACGGGGTCGCAAAGAGTCGGACACGACTGAGCGACTTCACTTCACAAGTGATGTTCTTAAACAACTGGGGACATGGTTTCCCCTACCCTTACTTAAAATAAAGAATTACATGTAGTTTTAAACTATGAATGCTCACAATAATTATTCTATTCAAAACCAATTTAACTGAATTCAGTTAAAAGAATTCAGTACCACCAAACCAGGTATACAAGAAATGTTAATGGGGTTTCTCTAAGTGAGAAAGAAAAGACCACATCTAGAATCATGAAAATTTCAAAAGCAAACATCTCATGGTGAAGAGAAATACACCATAGTGCTAGTAAATCAGCCAGCATAAATCTAGAAGGAAGGTTAAAAAACAAAAATAGTACAATCGTATACTTCGATAAGTAGTTAAGGGATACACAAAAGAGTAAGATTTAAAATGCAATTTCAAAAACACTAAGTGTGGTAGGGGAATAAAAATGCAAGATTCTTAAAATGCATTTGAACTTAAAAGATCATCAACTTAAAATAATCATATCTTTTACATATATATGTATATTTTTGCCAAGCAGAATGAGGGGAGTATACACAGTAACTATATAATATTGTTATATATTGTAACTAGGTTTACTGTTGTGATCATTTTGAAATATATAGAGAACCCAAATCACTATGTGTCTACCAGAAACACTGTTGTGAAAGAAAGTGCAAGTGAAAGACACTCAGTTGTGTTCAACTTTAGGCCAGAATACTGGAATGGGTAGCCTTTCCATTGTCCAGGGGATCTTCTCAACCCAAGGATTGAACCCAGGTCTCTTGCACTGCAGGCAAATTCTTTACCAGATGAGCCACAAGTAAAGCCCAAGAATAATAGACTGGGTATCCTAGCCCTTCTTAGGGGATCTTCCAATCTTCCAGACCCAGGAATCAAACCAGGGTCTCCTGAATTGCAGGCGACCAACTGAGATATCATACTTCAAAACAAAAAAGAATTAAACAAACTCAAAGAAAAATAGATCAGATTTTTGGCATTCAGAGGCAGAAGACTGGGGAAGGATCAACTGGGAGAAGGTGGCTAAAAGGTTCAAACTTCCAAGCCAAATAAACACCAAAGATGCAATATACGTCGTAAATTTAATGAACACTGCTGTATGTTATACACAGAAATCGTTAGGAGAGTGAGTTCTCTCACTAGTTCTCTGTATCTCTTGAGATCAAGGGGAAAAAAATTTTTATTTTTTCAAATTTGTACCTATATAACATGACAGATGGGGCTTCCCAGGTAGCTCAGCTAGTAAAGAATTTGCCTGCAATGTGGGAGACATAAGAGATGTGGATTTGATCCCTGGGTCAGAAAGATCCTCTGGAGAAGGGAATGGCTCCCCTCCAGAATTCTTGCCTGGAGAATCCCATGCGCAGAGGAGCCTGGTGTGTTACAGTTCATAGGGTCACAAAGGATTGGACACGACTCAGTGACTTAGCATGCATGTATGTCAGTTATATATCAATACAACTAGAAGAGAAAAAAGGCTATTATAAAAATTGTACAACAAAATTAGACAAGCTAGAGGCTATGGATAAATACCTTGAAAAACTCATCTTACTTAAGCTCTTTGCTTATTTATAATAATTTATTTGTATAGCAACTATTGAATTGCTTTGATCATCCATCTACATAATAGTATTAGATCCCAGTATTATATTTATTATTACTATATGTATTTTTTCTATATTGGTAGAAATCAAATAAAATGGTTGCATCATAATTATGTAATTACATGTCTACCAACCCAAGAATCTTCAAATTAATTAACTTTTGAAAAATTTGTCCATATTTAAAGGTTTCTTTCAATTTAAGTTATTGCAAAACATTGGCTATATTCCCTGTGTTGAACAAGAGATCTTTGAGTCTGTCTTTTACACAACAGTTAGAACCTCCCACTTCCCCCTACTCATATAGCACTCCTACCCCCTATCTTGCTGACAATCACTAGCTCTCTATATCTGTGAGTCTGAGTAAAAAATCAATTATTTCAACAGATTTATGTCAAATTAAGAGATTGAATAAATAAGCAAAAGTCTCCCCCAAAAGGAAAAATCCTAAGAGATAATAAAACTGGTATATTCTATTAAACTATTAAAAATTTAAATAATCAAACTAATCCTTTTCAAATCTTCAAAAAAACTTAAGAGAAACATGTACTAAATAACTTCATGAGATCAGATTCACCCTGATACAAAAGCCTGATAAAGGTACAGATCTCCCTCTGGTAGAGATTACCTTTTTATTCTTTATCTCCTGAATGAGAATTAATCTGATGATGACAGCCTAATGATTAAGATTTTTGCAAGCACTTGAAAACCTTATATGTCTATAAGGTCAATATTTAAAAACATAAATTGCTTACATTGGGCCTCAGTTTGCTTGTGTATTACTCGGAGTTGTTGAACCAAATTAATTCTGGGTTAGCTGGCTTCTTCTGATAGGATGTGAAAAACCTAAAAATCTAATAGTGTAAAGACATTTGTCTTACAGGTTCTGTGGAGATACACAGGAAAGAAACCAGAAATATTAGGAGCCAATACCCAGCTATATGAATGGATTCTACAGAATGATCTTCTAGGCAAGACCAAAGAAAAGAATATTAAATAGAACTGAATGAGGGATAATGTGAACAATTACTCAATAACAAATAAATTCAACAAATTTGCATTCAAAATAAGCAAAAAAAATTTTTTTTGGTCTTCTTCACATTTCTTCTAGAGAAAAAAATATTCACGACACTTGCTAAGACTGTAAGGCACACTTTATTCAAGACCATCATGATAAATATAGTTACTACTACAGTAAGTCAGAGAGATTGGATTCAACTGAGTACAAAAGGGAAAAGTGGTCAAAGTGCAGAGTGGGGAGTCACCAGATAGAAAATTCCTAAGAGGAAACATCAGAGATATGGGTTATTCAGTTTCTCAGTCGTGAGAAACTTTCTCTTTGTGACCACATGGACTGCAGCATGCCAGGCTTCCTTGACCATGATGTCTTTCATCATCTCTTGGAGTTTGCTCAAAGTTTACTCCCTTCCCTGGTGGCTTATATGCTAAAGAATCTGCCTGTAATGTAGGAGACCTGGGTCCAATCCTTGGGTTGGGAAGATCCCCTGGAGAAGAGAATGGAAACCCACTCCAGTTCTTGCCTGGAGAATTCCATGGACACAGGAGCTTGATAGGTCTACAGTCCAAGGGGTTACAAAGAGCTGTACTGATTGACTGAATGACTGACACAGAGAAGGGGACTCTGGCAAAGACCAACCTAATCAGATGTATGCTTGATGCAGGCCAGGGTGGAAGATGGTAAGGATGAATCAACAGTGTAAAAGGTGATCAGATATCAAGGTTGGAGAAGTCTAGCTAAACTGACTCAGTAGGATGTTTGCTAAAATTGAGTAATCAGAGATTAACAATCAAGCTTCCAAATCAGGACCTGGTTTAGAAGAGAGTTCAGAAGAGCCTGACTAGACTTTGGTCAAGGACATAATCTTTATCAAGCTTTAACATACATATGAAAATTATAATTTTCCCATTTATGAGGCAAACTCTCCCACTTCAGCATCAGGGTATAGGAAAATATGTTTAAATCAGGTTCTCATTAACTTTTGTACAGAATACTGCAGCACTCTTTGACTGTCTGTATCCATTCTCTCCCACCTCTCTACTCTCCCCACAGTAAGTATCTGGAAAAAAAAAATCTGAAACACCATTTTATTATCTATCATATTATAAATGTTTCCAGATCACTATGGGCTTCCCTGGTGGCTCAGTTGGTAAAAGATCCACTTACAATGTGGGAGACTGGGTTCAGTCCCTGGATAAGGAAGAGTCCCTGAAGGAGGGCATGGCTACCCACTCTGGTATTCTGCCCTGGAGAATTCCGTGCATTGTATAGTCCATGGGGTCGGACATGACAGAGTCGGACATGACCAAGTGACCAGATTGCTATAAATTCAAATACAAAATCCTGTTTTCTTAAACACATATTTCATGAACTTTCACTAGTTGATCTTTCTAGCCTGTGATGCCAACATTCTCTCATTGAAACCCTGCATATCTCACCTTCAATTTCCCATTCACACAAGCATTTGTTTACTTAAATTCCTCCATTCCTGTTTATTAAAGTATCCTCACCCCAACAACCTGTCCAGTGGCAAGTACTCTCCACATTTAACTCCACACAAAACTTTAAGAGGTTTGTGGAATTACTTAATTGCTGGAATTACTAAATGATGCTTAGCCAATCAATAACTGCCTTCTTTGGAGCTTATAGAAATTTATATATGGCCTCATGGCACAGAGTTATATAGAAGAGGTTACCTAATTGAATTAATAATTTATACAGGTGCTCTGATTTTCTGTTTGTGGAGTTATTACCATTTAAACATTTGTATATATACATATGTGTGTGTGTATATATATATCNTGCCTTCTTTGGAGCTTATAGAAATTTATATATGGCCTCATGGCACAGAGTTATATAGAAGAGGTTACCTAATTGAATTAATAATTTATACAGGTGCTCTGATTTTCTGTTTGTGGAGTTATTACCATTTAAACATTTGTATATATACATATGTGTGTGTATATATATATATATTTTTTTTTTTTTTTCTTTTTAGGCCATTCCAAAACCAGAGCTTTTATCACTCACTGTGGAACCAATGGGATCCATGAAGCTGTTTACCATAGGTCCCTATGGTGGGAATTCCCTTGTTGGGTGATCAGCTTGATAATGTTGCTTGAGTAAAAGCCAAAGGGACAGCTGTTGAATTAGACTTGCATAGAATGATGAGTTCTGATCTGCTTAATGCTTTGAATGAAGTTATTAACAACCTTATGTGAGTATAGGATATATGCTTTTCTGAGACGCATCAGTATTTTAAAGGAGTAATTCATTTCATTCAATTAAATTTAGTATTTTTATATAATCTCCAGTACATAGCTAAAANCTTAATGCTTTGAATGAAGTTATTAACAACCTTATGTGAGTATAGGATATATGCTTTTCTGAGACGCATCAGTATTTTAAAGGAGTAATTCATTTCATTCAATTAAATTTAGTATTTTTATATAATCTCCAGTACATAGCTAAAATCAAATGGAATTGTCTTGTATGTCTCAACTTCTATGAAAGCATTTAGATTCACTACTGTTACTACATATTAGATTCCAATCTTAAAGAAATTTAAAGAAACTAAGCTATTTTTAAAAAGACATATTTTTTCATTGTTAATATTTATTTTTTAAAAAATATTAGCACTGTAAAGAATTTAGGTAATATGACAAAAATATAGAAAAATAAAAATGAAATAAAGTCACTTAACTCACCTCATGTAGTTATAACCAATTACCAGCATAGAAATATTAATTTAGATATTTTTGTGCTAGTTTATAAATAGAAAAGAAAAAAGAATAATTATAAAATTGGAACAATGTGACTTAATAATTATTTAAAATATTCTATATTGACATATTTAAATTAAAGGAAGAGAAAGTTCATGAAGTAAAATGGAGAGATACAAATGGAAACATAGAATAACCCAGCCTCAGTACTCCCTAAGGTCAACAATTAGTCGCTATCCATGAACAAAAACATCTTTGAGAGATCTAAAGTCCACTTATGATATTTCAGCAACACTGTGGAACAAAAACAAACAAACCTGAGAATAGTCACACAGTTTAGAATGAAGAAGACAGCTGGCTCCTGGCTGCATCATCATATTCTCAAGCCAGCATTACTTCGCTCCAAGAGAGAACTCCACAGCTAGAAAGAGTTCCTCTGGGAACCTAGCTGGGAAGAGTGAGTTGAATGACCAGCTTTTAAAGCCTTTTGGGGTACAGAAATGAAAAAAAAAAAAANGGAGTTTCAGCTTCAGCATCAGTCCTTCCAATGAATATTTAAGACTGATTTCCTTTAGGATGGACTGGTTTGATCTCCTTGCAGTCCAAGGGACTCACAACAGTCTTCTCCACCACAATTCAAAAGCATCCATTCCTTGGCACTCAGCTTTCTTTATAGTCCAAACTCTTACATCCATATATGACTACTGGAAAAACCACAGCTTTGACCACATGGACCTTTGTCGGCAAAGTAACGTCTCTGCTTTTTAATATGCTTTCTAGGTTGGTCATAGCTTTTCTTCCCAGCAGCAAGCGTCTTTCAGTTTCATGGCTGAAGTCACCATCTGCAGTACTTTTAGAGCCCCCCAAAATAAAGTCTCTGTTTCCATTGCTTTTCCATCTATTTGCTATGAAGTGATGGGACCGGATGCCATGATCTTAATTTTCTGAATATTTTAAGCCACCTTTTTCACTTTCCTCTTTCACTTTCATCAAGAAGCTCTTTAATTCCTCTTCGTTCTCTGCCATAAGGGCGGTGTCATCTGCATACCTGAGGTTATTCATATTTCTCCTGGCAATCTTGATTCCAGCTTGTGCTTCATCCAGCCTGGCATTTCACNTCCTCTTTCACTTTCATCAAGAAGCTCTTTAATTCCTCTTCGTTCTCTGCCATAAGGGCGGTGTCATCTGCATACCTGAGGTTATTCATATTTCTCCTGGCAATCTTGATTCCAGCTTGTGCTTCATCCAGCCTGGCATTTCACATGATGTACTCTACATATAAGTTAAATAAGCAGTATGACAATATACAGTCTTGACGTACTCCTTTCCCAATTTGGAATCAGTCTGTTGTTTCATGTCCGGTTCTAACTGTTGCTTCTTGACCTGCATACAAATTTCTCAGGAGACAGGTAAGGTATTGGTATTCCCATCTCTTTCAGAATTTTCCAGTTTGTTTTGATCCACACAGTCAAAGGCTTTGGAGTAGTCAATAAAGCAGATGTTTTTCTGGAACTCTGTAGCTTTTTATGACTCAGTGGATGTTGGCAATTTCATCTCTGGTTCCTCTGCCTTTTCTAAACCCAGCTTGAACATCTGAAGCTCTCCATTTGCATACTGTTGAAGCCTTGTTTAGAGAATTTTGAGCATTACTTTGATAGCATGNTTTTATGACTCAGTGGATGTTGGCAATTTCATCTCTGGTTCCTCTGCCTTTTCTAAACCCAGCTTGAACATCTGAAGCTCTCCATTTGCATACTGTTGAAGCCTTGTTTAGAGAATTTTGAGCATTACTTTGATAGCATGTGAGATCAGTGCAATTGTGTGGTAGTTTCCCTTTCTTTGGGATTGGAATGAAAACTGACCTTTTCCAGTCCTGTGGCCACTGATGAGTTTTCCAAATTTGAGTTTTCATGATACTTAGAAATTCCTTTTTTTTTTTTCTTTTCCTTTTTAAAAAAGACTTATTTGGCTGCACCAGATCTTAGTTGTGGCATGTGGGATCTAGTTACCCAACTGGGGGTCAAGCCTGGGCCCCCTGAATTGGGAGCAAAGAGTCCTAGCCACTGGACCACCAGGGAAGTTTCTCCACTTAGCAATTCTTGAAAAAGTGACTCAACAATACACTCAGTTTTAAATAATGAACTGCCCACACTTGCTACCTTTCAACTGGTGCTCATTGATGCAGTATTTATAGGCAACTTTTGTTTGCCTTGCACTATTTCATCAGTCCTCTTCCTTCCTGATTTCTTTTTAAGAAATCATACTCTCTTATGGACTTTCCCAAAACTTTAGACTAAATAGTTCCCTTTTTTGGCTGGTATTTCTCTTGGTTTTCCCAGTAACATGCATCTCTATTCCACAAAATACTCCTTCAAAATAAAAGAAAAACTAAATATCCTTCAACCCTACAACACTTATCCTATGAATATCTCCTACAGCAATACTGTCACAAATTTATGTCAAATGTATGTGTCCTATAGCACTATGTGCCCTTTTTAAAAAAAAAATGGAAATGACTAAATGTCCACTTTTGAGGGAATGATTTAATCAAGTATGCTACACTTACTCTGTGAAATACTATGCAGTTATTAAAAAGGAGATAAAATTTTAATACACTGCAATGAAAGCATATAGATGGGGGAAAAAAACTTGGTGCATTGCAAAGCATTGACGAATAACATAAGGTATATATGTGTATGTATATATGTAAGCTTATAAAAATATCAAGAAGCATATACACCAAACTTTTCATGGTGGAGATATTAGGGGAAACTCACTGACTGAAACACTCCAGCCAGGCACCACAGTAACTACTTCCATGCCTTATTTTATGACAGAAGGTCCTGTTGAGGAACATAGAACTGATAAGCCACCAACTGGAAGAGTTAAGGAAAGGGCAAAAGGAGATGTCACGTGTCCTCTAACCTCTCAGAATCCTTCCCACTGGCATCCATTTTGGCTGAGCAATACATACACCAACAGGAAGGACCCTAAGTCAGAATGATTGGACAGGAAAAAACCATCAGCCATGTGACCAAACAGTCCTCCCAGTTTCCCTTACCTACTGCTCTCCACCAGGGTGCCTCCTCCCAATAAAGCCTCTGCTTTATCAGCATGTGTGTCTCCTCAGACAATTCATTTCCGAGTGTTAGACAAGAGCCCCCATTTGAACCCTGGAAGGGGTCCCCCTTTCTGCAACAGAGAATAGGATCAACAGGGACCATTCTATTTCTGTACTGATTTTATACCAAATTTGTATTACCATTAAATTGTTAAAATATTACCTTTTAAACTATACAACCTTAACACATTCATCAGGTCAAGCCTAAACCCCATCAGAGAAAACTATTCTCTTTCTTATATTCCTATTTTATTTTCTTCAGTATACAATCTGTGATCATTTTGTTTGTTAAAGATTTTTGCCTTTCTCCCATCGAAGGTAACAGGACAGGGATCACATCTGTCTTGAATTGTGTCTCACATATAGAAGTCTCTCAATAATTATTTGCCTCCAGAAATACCGGAGGGATGCGGTAATTTTCTATAGAATCAAAGCAGTTCCTGTTCCTGTTATAGTTAAACTGTCTGTGGCTCTTTACACTTAAGAGAGTTACAGAGATGATTGGTAAATGTTTATTGAATGAATGAAACAATGAATGAAGAGGAGCACCCCCTAATATATACGGGCAACGAATATGTAACATATAAGCTTACAAAAGGGAACGGAGATGGAGGCATAAACATTCTCAGGGTTCAGGGATTCGGTTGACTAACTGGGGAAGCTAAATCCACAGAAACACGCGCAAACCAGCAGCAACCAGGGGCAAGCTAAAGCTCTTAGCCAGGGTAAAGCCAAGAAGATCTAATGAACGTGGGAAAGATGGAGTAGGAGCCAGGTGTCCAAAGGAAAAAGCCAGGCTCATGGAGCTATAAGGATTCTGTAGGAAAGAATGCTCAAACGAACACGACTACGGGACGACCAACGAGAGGTCCTAACAGCTGTGCAAAATATAGAATGCTACCTTTCCACCCAAGAACTCAATTTGCGCGACCAAGCAGGCCGTTGGCTCGAAACGCTGGCGTCATCTTGCAGCGCTCAAATCAGGGGTAAGAGAAAGACAAAGACTGGAAGGGTCTGGGGAAAGACTGGAGGTCACTTGACGCTTTGGGCCTCCTTTCTCTTCCGGCGGAAGAAACTATAGAGTCGGGTTAACAAGGCAGGAGAGAAATTTATCTATAATAAACAAGAGTTTAGAGCAATCTGATATAAATACATTGTGTCTTTGTCTCTGTTTCGCTTTTACCTTTTCAGTTCAGTTGCTCAGTCGTGTCCGACTCTTTGCGACCCCATGAATCGCAGCACTTCAGGCCTCCCCATCCGTCACCAACTCCCAGATTTTACTCCAACTCATTTACCTTTTACATGTGTCCTAATGTGGGTCGGGAAGATCCGCTGAAGGAAATGGCAAACCCACTCCAGTATTCTTGCCTGGAAAATCCTATGGACTGAGGAGCCTGGTAGGCTACAGTCCATGGGGTCGCAAAGAGTCGGACACAACTGAACGACTTCACTTTCACTTTTCACTTTTCAAAGTGACGTTGCCCAAGTCAAAGATGGCCGCGCAGGCGCTGGGTCTTACAATAGAAACTTACCATAGAGACTGAGTCCTAGAATGCCCCCGCGTGGCGGCCTGTGGGCCGGGACAGACTACCTACCCGCCGGCTTCCGTTGAGGAAGCTCCTGGCCGAGCGGCGGTAGAGAGTCCATGCGCGTGCGCGAAGATGGTGGAGGAAGAGGGCATCCGCGTGGTTCGTTGTGGAGGCAGCGAGTTGAACTTCAGGAGAGCGGTGTTCTCTGCGGATTCGAAGTATGAGGCCATGGGCAAGGCCCGGCTGAGGGCCACGGGTGGCGAGAACTGCCGGGCGCGTCTGGACGGGCCAGCCGGCGCTTCCGGTTCGGGGAAGCGGCGCGCGCGGGAGGGAGCCGGGGTCCGGATGCTGCAAGCGGAGTCGGAAACCCCTTAATCCAGAGGCTCCGCAGGCTGGGGCGCGCTAGCTTCCCGGCTCCCCGGACTTGCCAATAGGTTGAGGGGGCCCCCGGGCCGACCCTTGTGTCTAGAATCGGCTCAGCATTGGAGAGGCTGGAAAATGGTTCAGGCACAGAAGTGTACGCCGTTACTCTTAGAAAACCAGGAGTAGACAGCCTTCTTTCGGACCGAATCATGACTTAGGTTACTGAACGATTGCAGGTTCCGACTTCTTTGCACTTCTCTAACGCCTAAAAGATGAGTTTTGATAGCCTTTTTGGAGCTCTGGGTAAAAACTGATGTTAGATTCAGTGTGAGATAAATATATGCGTAAGCCCTGATGCCCTTGCTCAGGAGTTCATTGTAGCTGGAAGCGTGACTATGCCGGGTTCATCTATTGTGTGCTTTTCGCGAGGTTCTTAATCTTTGCTTCAGTTGCCTCATTTATAAACGGGAATAATATTTAATAGTTAATTTCATAGGGTAAGGGCTTCCCTGGTGGCGGGGAGGTTAAAGCGTCTGCCTGCAATGTGGGAGACCTGGGTTCGATCCCTGCGTCGGGAAGATTCCCTGGAGAAGGAAATGGCAACCCACTCCAGTATTCTTGTCTGGAGAATCCCATGGACGGAGGAGCTTGGTGGACTATAGTCCACGGGTCGCAAAGAGTCGGACATGACTGAGGGACTTCACTTTCACGTTCTTTTCATACGGTTGTTACAGAAGGATTTAATGCCTTAATACATACTGTTTAGTCCTTCAGTCGTGTCCAACTCTGCGGCCCCATGGACGGCAGCACACCAAGGCTTCCCTGTCTTTCAACTGTCTCTCGGAATTTGCTCAAACTCTTGTCGTTTGAGTCAATGATACATACCATCCAACCATCTAATCCACTGTCACCCCGCCGCCTCCTGCCCTCAGTCTTGCCCAGCATTAGGGTCTTTTCCAATGGCTCTTCACAGTTCCGTCCAGTCACTCAGTCGTGTCCGACTCTTTGCGACCCATGAATTGCAGCACGCAGGCCTCCCTGTCCATCACCAACTCCCAGAGTTCACTCAGACTCAACGTCCATCGAAGTCAGTGATGCCATCCAGCCATCTCATCCTCTGTCATCCCCTTCTCCTCCTGCCCCCAGTCCCTCCCAGCATCAGGGTCTTTTCCAGTGAGTCAACTCTTCGCATGAGTTGACCAAAGTACTGGAGTTTCAGCTTTAGCATCATTCCTTCCAAAGAACGCCCAGGACTGATCTCCTTTAGAATGGAATGGTTGGCTCTCCTTGCAGTCCAAAGGACTCTCAAGAGTCTTCTCCAACACCACAGTTCAAAAGCATCAATTCTTTGGCACTCAGCTTTTTTCACAGTCCAACTCTCACATCCATACATGACTACTAGCAAAACCATGAGGTGGCCAAAGTATATATAGAGCATGTCAAACAATGCTTGTCGTTTAATGCTCAGTATATGTCAGCTCTTACATCATTGCTATATTGTGAACATCATCTAGAAATGATACAATATAAAAAGATTTCCAAGTCACTCAGGGATAGACACTTATCAAACATCCTTTCTGTCTTGGAAAAGCAGAGGTAGTATCTTAGGAAAGTTTGTATTGCCACAATATCTTATGGGTGTATGGCAATAGTTAATGAATGCATGCATGACTTAAAGAAACTTCTATAAATTGCTTTAGAGGCAAAAAAAAAGATCTTTTGGTCTTTACAATACAAAGGGCTTTGTTGATACTCAACTTGTGAGTCAAGAGGAAACTGAGGCTTCAAGAGATTGCCAAAGTTCTGCCACTTTGGACTTAGATCCAGTTTCTTCCTCCAGTGTACTATTTCTATAAGTTATTCATTATATTGAGATCTAATGTTTTTCACTTCCTTAGTCTTGCAGTTAATTTTGAAGTGTTTACCAGCTATGTGTTTGCAACAAACTGAGATTTTGAAAACTAAGATAATTGCAGGCTGTATAATACATGGTGGAGAGGTGAGAGAGGGTAGGAAAGCATACTCAAGGTGCAATGCTGGCATAGAAGAGGGAGTTACACAGTGAGAAAGTTTTCCTTCAGCAGTAGGATCTTGCAAAACCAATAGGAGTTTGCTCCTTCTGTAATATATTGGAAGGCGGGGAGATAAGCAAAGCAGGCAACTTAAATTGGAATAGGTGGAGGCTTATCATGGCTGTGGGGTCAGTATATCTGCAGCATAGGGTGAAGGGAAGTGGTGGGAGAAGAGTCTAGGAGGTTATAGACCAGGGCTCCAAAGGCTCTTGCAGGCATCCAAGCAAGAGATGACTTTGGCCAAAATTAAGATACTATTGAAGGTGAAGAGAAAAGACAGAGCTTTGGAGTGCTTTAGCAAATAGGATTAATAAGGAAAAGATGTTGGGTTCATACTGGGCCTCGGGTTTAAAGTACCTTGAAAATAAATGTGAAGGTAGCAGATGTTTAGGTAGAAATTCAAGATAGGAACTTGGTCAAGATTTAGAGATTCCTTTTTTCATGTATATATATATATATATAAGCTAATAATTAAAGCCAGTTTTTTAGCAAATTAACAGGGTTATAATGAAATCACTGAAGACTTGAATATTATCTAAAACCTACTACAAGGAGTTGGCTAACTTATACAAAGAGGAATAAGGAAATGTTGTATTTTACTTCAAAGAGTTTATCAAAAAAGCTGAATTAGTAAATGAAATGATAGAATTGTGGAATTGTAGCAGCATTGTTTTTCTTTCCCAGCCCTTAAATCATACATTCTTCAGAACCTCATCTAAATCCTGTTTCCTGCTTGAAAACATCATTAATTTCGTCAACAATTTATCAACAAAGATGACTAAGTCCTCTGTGACAGGCACTGTGGTGGTGCTTTATGTGCATTCCTGTCTGCATGGTTATTGTTAGGTATTGTTATCCTCATTTTACAGAAGTGTTTATTGAGTGTTATATGTGCAAAGCTTGCACTTGCACACATTGTCTCAATGTACCTTTATAATAATCTTTATAACAACCCTGTGAGTAGAGATCAGTGAGGTTTACAGAGATTAAGTAAGTTCTCCAACGTCATTCAGCCCATACATGGATAAAAGCTGACATTCAAACCCATCTGGGTTTGACTTCTTTAAAATGCATTCTTTTCTACCACACTGTATTTCCATTATTATTTGTAATAAGTAAACACAATTCCTCCCCTCCAGGAGCTCATAGTCTGGTCAGGAAGGTCTCATAACACTGTGTGGGAAATGCTGGAGTAGAGCTGAGCCCTGCACCCTGTGGAAGCAGGTTAAGACAGGCACTGATTTGGAACAAAATGAGGGAAGGTTTCTGGTAGAAAGATACCCGAGCTGAATGTCAAAGACAAAGAAAATGTTCTCATTCTCCATGGACAGCAGAATGTGCAAAAGCATGGAGTGTTTCCTCTAGAAGTTTGTTTTCAAATATTGGTAGTTAAACCCATTATTCTCTGCTGAGGAGGAAGGAGAGAGGAAATCACTTTCCTCTAGAGAAAAGTATCAAAATCAGGTAGGGTGAGTTTTCAGTACCCCCTCACCCACCACCATCTCAAGGAAATACTGCCTAAAGGACTTGCTGATGCAGGGGGGGAGGGGGGGAAGGGCAGATTGTTGCAAATTTGAACCACTTGGCCTACTGTACAAGTGAAAAAGTTCTAGACAGATTGGAGTCAAATTTAGGAATTTGCATCATATCCTGAAAGCAGTGAAAAAACCTTGCAGGATTTTAATTTAGTCTTTATTTAAGGAAGTAATATGGTCAAGTTTGTAAAAATTAGTCTGGTATGAATAAGAAAAGTGAATTGAAGGGCCACCCCTGGAGACTGACGGGGAGCCCTTAAAAGAGTGGTCTGGGCTGAAGACAGAACCTGGGTACTCCTGGGCATGGAGAGGAGGAGCCAGCCAGCAGGGGCATCCATGGGCCTCGGCTGCTTCATTGCTTGTTCTTTGTTGATCTTAGTAAACAGTTGAACACAACTGTATCCTCTGGTCACAGCACTTGGAAGAGGCATCTTGATTTCAGAGATGTATGTGTGAAAACTCAAGTGTCTTAGAAATGATAAAATGGGTAGTAGCAGCCCTAGTCGTTCTTTCACTAGTTCATTTTATCTAAATAGTTTATAAAACCTTTGAAGATTGGGCAAGTTCTGTTTGACAAATGTGTGCATGTATTGCAATCAAATATAAGTAAGGCCTCTGCCCTACAGGAGCTTATGGCTACATAAGGGAGATGGATATTTAGATAGATGAGGAATTTCAACACAGTTCAAAAATAGATCAAATGATTTGGGATCACAAGAGTAGAGAGAGGTCCAGTCTAAGGATTCTGTGGTTTTTACCTTCTTTGGTATATGAGAAAGCATGATGTTAGACATGTACAGTGTCAGATCTAATAGGCACAGAACAAACGTTTTTTATTTGATAGATCCTAGAATATTTGCAGTTCTGAGCTTTGTCTTATGTTTATACCTGCTATGAAAAAAGTCAAATATTACCCCAGATTAACCACAGTTAATAATTTAGTAGCCTCTGCTATATGGAAGAAAGCCACAAATCTAGAAAAACAAAGGCAAAATCAGCATTTAGGCAGTAAGAAAAATAACTTCCATAAAGTCTTTACACTTTGCTCTATGAGAGACCTCACTGAGTAGAGAATCTTTGACTTCGTACTTATAAACTGGTGTCCGCAATGAATGAAGGAGTGTTGGAGGACAAGGAAAGACTGCTGTTAGCCACACCAGCACAGAATAGTAACTGATAGTGCATAACACAGTCTTTGCATCCATTAGTGAGCAGGCAACTTGGTTTGGTCAGCCGTTTTTGCAGGATGATTCCATATAGCCTCTGCCTCGGCACAAGTCAGAGATGTGATTTTGGCATCATTGATCTACTTTTGAGAGTTAATGAACTAAGTGATCTTAGATGTCCCCATAGGTGTGAGCAGCACAATTTGAGTATACAGTTCTTGAATTTTTTTTTGAATGAAATCTCCATTGCATGTTTTAATTTTTCATGGACAATAGACAGATTATACTGTTATGAAGAAGTGAATCTTGTTTTTCTCTCTTATTTCTAGGTATATCTTCTGTGTCTCTGGAGACTTTATTAAAGTTTATAGCACAGCTACAGAAGAATGTGTGCATATATTGCAAGGGCACAGAAATCTGGTGACCGGAATCCAGCTCAATCCCAACAACCATCTACAGGTGTTAAACAAGTTCACAATTGAATAGTTTAATATTGGCATTACTCTTGCCAGAATAATTTAAATAGAATTTGGCTGAGAAGCTTTGTAGGTGACAATCAAGGAAATAATCTATTTTGATTTTCTGACTCAGGATATTTTTCACTTATTTTTAATTATTAAAATAGGGTCACAGCCTAAAACTACATTGTTTATGAGATGAGTTCCATGTCCTACTCCACCATCTTTCTTGTAAATTGTTTTCACAATAATAGCACATACAGAAGTTCAGTATAACCTTAGTAAAACTCAGTCCACTGAAACAGAAATAAAAACATGTTACTTAGGCATTCTGGTGTTGCCAAAGTTTGGCCCACAGACTGTTAGTTACAATGAGATAAGTGTAGAAATTGACTGTTACACCCTATATTCGTTTGATACCCGTGCAAGATAAAAGTAGTTCTGCTGGTGAAGAACTGGGCTCTGGGATAACAGTCACAAGCTCTCAAAGGTTTTTTATTACTCAGTACCTTATCATCTCCCTCTTGAAAGTAGAGGGTTGACTTTTCCTTTTAATTAAAATTTGATAGGTCTCATTTCCGTAAAGAGCTGTGATAAGATTTTGCAAAAAGAGTATAAATGACTTCATGTCTTTAAAGGTAATAATAGATAAATGAATAGGCAATGCCTTCTGTATCAGCATTTACATTACTTGATAATCTTACTGTAGTTCTTTTTCTTAATCAGTTTGTACTGTTTTTACCCTTTTAGCTGTATTCTTGTTCCATTGATGGCACGATTAAACTGTGGGACTATATAGATGGCATTTTGATAAAGGTACGTGGATTGAGTTTCCATTTTCATTATGGGAAGAGGAATGGCAACATAAGACAGATGTATTTTATTACTTCTCTAAGGTCTCAACTTTTAGATAGCCTTCCTAAAATGTCATGAAATTCACTCATCATAAAAGATAAATTTGACTATATAAAATTTTAAACTTTTTTAACCAAAAAATGAGCAGTGAAAGAACATATTTACAAGAGATATTATCGGTGATACACAAAATTACCAAAAACCAATAAGGAAAAACTAGTGACCCCACAGGAAAAAAAAGTTGGTATAGAGTAGGAGTATGTAATACACTAAAAAGAAACAGCCAATAAACATGAAAAGGTTCTTAACCTTGTTAATAGTTAAATGTAAATTAAGATATAACACAGCATTTTTCCCTATCAGTTTAGACAAATTACAAATTGAAAATATATAGTGATAAAATATAGAGAAAGAGACATTTTTGTATATAGTCAGTATATGAAATTGAAAACGAATATGTTTGCTCCAGCAATCTCACCTTTAGGAATCTCTTGTTGAAATAATGGCAGGTACGTATGGTTCTTAAAATATTAACCGTTGTTCATGGTAGAAAAAAGTTGAATTTAATCTTGAGTTGAAATTGGATATTCATTCAAATAGAATACTGTGCACCCATTGAAAAGAACCAGGTAGATCTAGAGATAATCACTTAAAAGTTTATTCAGTAAATACATACTGAGTGTCTCCCTAGGCCAAGTTTTCTTCTGATGTTGGCAATATAGCAGTGAGCAAAATGGATTAAAAAATCCCTCCTGTTATGAAACTTTTGCAGGGGGTGGACGGAATAAATAATATGGTGCTCTTTATCTTTCAGACCTTCAGAGTTGGATGTGAACTTCATGCCCTCTTTACTCTTTCCTGTGCTGAGGATTCTGTCTTTGTTATGATAAATAAAGAAAAACCAGGTATAATAAATTAATTTATTTTGATTTATTTAGCTTTGAGTGGCTTTTTTTTTTTTTTTAACAGTGTCTCAAATTTAACATTTTCGTTTTAATCTGAAGTCAACAGTTTTGGAGCTGCTGTTCAAATTGGTTTCATCATCATTGCAGTCATTTGGGGGAGGATTTGTATTACTTTCTGAAGTATTGATGATGGAATGATTATTTAAAATATGGTTGTGATAATAGACAAGACAGCCTAAGTCTCATTTTAAAGCTATTTTGATCTACAATGTGTCTTGCTACTGAACAAATGTCATTTTTAAGCATCACTATCATTTTACCCATCCTCGAACACCACCCACTTGTTGACCTTGAATCTGAAAGAAATGGTATAGAAAACAAATTATTAGCAGCTAAGAGAGTGGCTAAATTATTTTTATATTTTTGTTATCATTGGAACATTATTCACTGAAATTGCCATGTTTCAGAGCATCTAGAATATCTTCAGTGGTTACAAGTAATTATCCTTTAGCAGTAAGTTTAATATCCCAGCATTGATATGAAGAATATATCCAAAGCATTTTTCTAATCTCAGACTTTAAGAATCCCAGTGCAACCTGTGTTTGTCCTCCTTAAAATAGAGTTGTATTCAGAATTCAAAGTACAGAGCAGCTTTAAATTTGTAATTGGGTGGTCAGCTAGATTGGCTCACAACTCATTAACTAAGTAATCCTTTCCATGGTGGGAGTGGTTTGGAAATTTTTGGTTTGTTTGGTGGGGGGGTATTGGTAGTTAGATTTTGGGGATTTGGGAGGGAGGTCATTGTTTCTTTCATTGAAACAGTTTGTAGATTGCTAACGTCATGAACTTTTAAGTAACTTGAGAATAGTCACAACTGTGAAAGCGAAATAATTTTTAGCTAGAAGTCATTTGGTGCCAACCATGTTAAGGAGTAATGATTTTATCTATCAAAAATATTACATGAAAGAATAAAAAGCTATGAGTTTTCTTATGTGACTCATCAGTTCAGTTCAGTCACTCAGTCGTGTCCGACTCTTTGCAACCCCATGAATTGCAGCACGCTAGGCCTCCCTGTCCACCACCCAACTCCCGGAGTTCACTCAAACTCACGTCCATCAAGTCAGATGAGATGCCATCCAGCCATCTCATCCTCAGTCGTCCCCCTCTCCTCCTGCCCCCAATCCCTCCCAGCATCAGAGTCTTTTCCAGTGAGTCAACTCTTCTCATGAGATGGCCAAAGTACTGGAGTTTCAGCTTTAGCATCATTCCTTCCAAAGAACACCCAGGGCTGATCTCCTTTAGAATGGACTGGTTGGATCTCCTTGCAGTCCAAGGGACTCTGAAGAGTCTTCTCCAACACCACAGTTGAAAAGCATCAGTTCTTCGGCTCTCAGCTTTCTTCACAGTCCAACTCTCACATCCATACATGACTACTGGAAAAACCATAGCCTTGACTAGATGGATCTTTGTTGACAAAGTAGTCTCTGCTTTTGATATGCTATCTAGGTTGGTCATAACTTTCCTTCCAAGGAGTAAATGTCTTTTAATTTCATGGCTGCAATCACTATCTGCAGTGATTTTGGAGCCCAGAAATGTAAAGTCTGACACTGTTTCCCCATCTATTTCCCATGAAGTGATGGGACCAGATGCCATGATCTTCGTTTTCTGAATGTTGAGCTTTAAGCCAACTTTTTCACTCTCCTTTGACTTTCATCAAGAGGCTTTTTAGCTCCTCTTCACTTTCTGCCATAAGGGTGGTGTCATCTGCATATCTGAGGTTATTGATATTTCTCCCGCCAATCTTGGTTCCAGCTTGTGTTTCTTCCAGCCCAGCGTTTCTCATGATGTACTCTGCATATAAGTTAAATAAGCAGGGTGACAATATACAGCCTTGATGTACTTTTGGAACCAGTCTGTTGTTCAATGTCCAGTTCTAACTATTGCTTCCTGACCTACATATAGGGTTCTCAAGAGCATAAACTGTCTTTAAGGGACATTTCAAAAAATGTTATGGAAATGGCAGTGTATTTCTTAAAATGATTGTTGGCTCATATAAAGACTGTTTAAAATAGCACTTTTCAGTATTTAGGTTCTGCCTGTGCATAAATATGTGAATTCTTAATGTCTGTTGTTGTTTAGTCGCTCAGTCGTGTCCCACTCTTGTGACCCCATGGACTGTAGCCTGCCAGGTTCCTCTGTCCATGGGATTCTCCAGGCGAGAATACTGGAGTAGGGTGCCATTTCCTTCTGCTTTTAATGTCTATCTTAATTCTTAATCTGTATGCTTATTAAAAAATTAATGTTTCTAAACTCCGATTCACTGAGTCTGCGATTTGGTCTAGGAATGAGCATTTTTTATATCTTCCTAGGTGGCTTTGCTCATCACTGTAGTTTGGTAGCCACTCCCCATATTCACCGCATGATTCCTCAGTTGAAGTGGGCAGTGTTGGGGAAGACTTAACGTTAGAAAAGAAAATACATTGTTAGGAATTAGGCATATACAGTTTGAGATGACTGAAAAGGCTCTAAGAAAGACTGGAAAACAGAAAAAAATAGTAGATCAATGCGTTACAGAATTTTATATTCATTGTGAAGTCTAGGGGGCTTCCCTGGTAGAGGATAAGGAAGAAATAGTGCAGTGAAATATAACTGTGTCCTGTTTAAGGAGAAGCTATTTTAACAGAATGCAAAGAGAAAAGCGTGCCAGTTTACAGAAAAGATTTATCCTATGTATATGTGGCAAATCCATAGCATTTCTGAAAGTTCTCAGATGATTTGTTGCTTGTGGCTGCTCATTTCACCAGTATGGCATATTCTGTCTCCATTTTAAAGCTCATTTCAGCACTTTGGAAAGCAGAATGCACCAGTAAAAGAAACTGTTTCCTGTTTCTACATATATGATGCTTGTGTGTATACGTAAATGAGTTGTGAGATTAGACTTCTGTTAAAACTTGTATATTCAAATGAAGAGTACAGCTTGTTCAGGTAGCCTAGAATTATGATCTTGGCATCAAGTGAACTCTGGGGTTCTGATAAACGGTCTTATATGAACAAACACACATGTTTTTCTCTGGAGAAGCTTTCTATTAATATAGCTGCCTTTGGCTAGATGTCTTTCAGCTGGCTTCAGTGAAACTACCAAAATCATCAAGTCAGGAAATAGAAGCTAAGGAGCTCTCCTTTGTTTTGGATTACGTAAACCAGTCACCCAAGTGCATTGCCTTTGGACATGAGGTAAAATTTGCTTTGTTGATTTTCTTTTGTGTACATAAAATCTCTTTCCTACAATCTTTGCTCTGAGTATTTTATGTTACAGTCATTTAATATTGCCTTGAGTTACAGTGCCTTTGTTAGTAGCTAAGAAAACTGTCTTGCAGCTTTAGCATACGTTTGCAGTATAGATTTTTTTAGGGCCATTCTTATTTTGTATATTGTCTTACTGCTCTTATAAACTCTCTAATTGTTCAGAAAAATCAATGGTTTGACATATTTTCTGTACTTCTTAGCCTATACCACATAAAAGCCACTTAAATCCGTTGATTATAGATATATGTCTTTTGAAAATATGACCTCCATGTCTGTAAATAATATGCCTTTACAGAAAAGTAAAGAAATGAAATCTCACAAGCGATAACATTTGAGGAATCTTTTTCTAGACTTTTTATTAAATATGTATAAAATAACTTCCCAAACTGTATAATTATCTGAGGGCTTTTATTTTTTTTTCCTTCATTTAGCACTGCAGCATGTGTATACTTAAATTTTTATCTGAAACAGTAACTGTATGATGTTCATACAATAATTTATTCAGGTATCAAATCAAATACCATAGAAAGCCCCTTGATATCATTGTGATGGCATGTTTCTTTAGTCTTAAGTTTTGTAACATTATTTTGGCTTTGTTCTAAAAAGGGTTAATTTCTTAGAGAAAACACTTTTAACATTATAAACGTCATTACTCTTCAGCATCATAGCCATCAGTTTAGTACAAATTAAAAGCACAATGATACTACTTCATGTCCACTAGAACAGATAGTGATGGTACTGAAAGTGAAAGTGAAGTAGCTCAGTCATGTCCGACTCTTTGCGACCCCATGGACGGTAACCTACCATGCGCTATGGTCCATGGGATTTTCCAGGCAAGAATACTGGAGTGGGCTGCCATTTCCTTCTCCAGGGGATCTTCCCAACCCAGGGATCAAACCCGGGTGTCCTGCCTTGCAGACAGACACTTTACCGTCTGAGCCACTGCTGCTGCTCTGTGGTACTGAGTGGTGGCTAAATGGGTAAGTTAAACATGTGCCTTTACTGTGACCCAGCAGTTCTGCTTATAGGTAGCAACATGAAAGCGTGGCCACAAAATGACATGTACGAGAAAGTGTGCGTCAATAAGAGAGAAAGTGATTTGTAATACATATGCATTCACTGGGTGCTGCTTCACAATAGAAAGGAATTAATGACACATATAAGAGCATGGGTGAATCTCAGAAAGGTGATATTGAGCTACCATTGTAATGTATTAGATTGGTGCAAAAGTAATTGCGGCTTCAGACTGTGAACTTTAAAATCATTATAATTAGGCTGAAACACATCTTTGTTTTTTTCCCCCCCTTTTAAAATTTTTTTATATAAATTTATTTTAATTGGAGGTTAATTACTTTACAATATTGTATTGGTTTTGCCATACATCAACATGAATCCACCACAGCTATACATGTGAAACATATCTTTATTAATCAAAATAGGGACCATTGCAATCAAGACATTTTTGCCAATGAGAAATAAGTTTGCTTATTTCTGTATCATAAAAATCCATGCTTCAGGATTCATCAGACTCTTGGAAAGCATTTTCTGCCTCCTGGTTGTGGAGCATTTTCCCTGCAAAAAGTTGTTGAGATGCCAGAGGAAGTGGTAGGTGTTTGGCAAAAGGTCAGGTGAATATAATGGATGAGGCAAAACTTGATAGCCTAAATCATTCATTTTTTGAAGTCCTGTTTGTATGATGTGCAGTCAGGCATTGTCTTGGGAAAGAATTGTACCCTTTCTGTTGACCAGTGCCGACTGCAGTCATTGCAGTTTTCACTGCATCTCATCAACTTGCTGAGCATACTCCTCAGATGTAAGGATTTCACCAGGATTCAGAAAGCTGTAGTGAATCAGACAGGCAGGAGACCATCAAACAGTGGCCACAATCTTTTTCTGGTGCAAGTTTGGATCTTCCTCTTAGTCCACCCATAGAGCTGGTCATTGCTGGTTGTTGTATACAATCCACTTTTCTTCATATGTCACAGATCAAGAAATGGTTCGTTATTGTTGCATAGAATAAAAAGTGTGTGTGTGTGTGTGTGTGTTTTTCTTTTTTGGTCAGCTCTTGAGACAACTACTCATTGACCTCTTTTCACCTTTCCAATTTGCTTCAAATGCCGAATGACCACAGAATGGTTGACATTGAGTTCTTTGGCAACGTCTCATGTAGTTGTAAGAGGATCAGCTTTGATGATGGCCGCCAGTTGGTCATTGTCAACTTCCAATGGCCAGCTACTAACTACCCTCCTCATCTTCCAGGCTCTCGTTGTCTTTGCAAAACTTCTTTAATAACCACTGCACTGTACATTCAGTAATCGTTCCTGGACCAGATGTGTTGTTGTTGTTGTGAGTTGTCTCTGCTGCTTTATGATCCATTTTGAACTCAAATAAGAGAATTACATAAATTTGCTTTTCATCTAATACCATTTCTATAGTCTAAAAATAAGTATAAACAGCAAGCAATAAGTCGTTAGCAAAAAACATAAAGTGAGAAGTATGTATTAAAATGATGTATAACATAACCACATTTATTTAAGAATGTATTCCAATATCAAATGGCAAAGTTCAACAATACAAAACCACAGTTACTTTTGCACCAACCTAATATTTACCATTCTGTTATAGAACAGGCCGAGAGGTAAGCTATGGTGATAGCTGGCAGAGCTGGGGCATTGGGGATTGACTGGAATAAAGAACAAATGAGCACTCCTGAGGCAAAGAAAATGTCCTAAATCTTGATTGTGGTGATGGTTACATGGTTATATGCATGTCAGATATTGCACTTTATTGTTTATAAATTATGGCATAATAGAAAAAAGTTTTAATCATTATACTTAAAGTTTGAGAGTCTAGTTTTAGGACATAGGATCTACATTCATCTTTAATTTTCTGATTACTATAAAAGTAGGAGTATCCTTTCCATACAATAATCATGCTGGTAAGGAATCCACCTACAACGCAGGAGACCCCAGTTTAATTCCTAGGTCAGGAAGTTCCCCTGGAGAAGGGATAGGCTACCCACTCCAATATTCTTGGGCTTCCCTGGTGGCTTAGATGTTAAAGAATCTGCCTGCAGTGTGGGAGACCTGGGTTGGAAAGAGAGCATGGAGGAGAGCATGGCAACCCACTCCAGTATTCTTGCCTGGAGAATCCTCATGGACAGAGGAGCCTGGTGGGCTACAGTCCATGGGGGTCACAAAGATTCAGCTAAGCAACTGCACATCCTTTCCATTGTTAAACTGTAATATATCATTTCATATTAATATACTCAATCAGCAAAACAATTTTGTTGCTTTGTTAACTATTGTGATGAGAATATTTCTTTTTAAAGGGTGTTAACTGTTTTTATGAATGTTATCTTCTCTTTGCAATACCAGGGGGAGTATGTTGCTGCAGTACGGGACTTCTACTTGTCTGTTTATTTTTTCAAAAAGAAAACAACAACAAGGTAAGAATTCCATTTTGATAGCTTTATTTTATTTACTCAAGAGTTCATTGTAATTGTATTTAATTTTATTCATCCTGTGACCCAGTGCTATTTCTATACCATATTAACGTTATGAAACTATAAGATACAAAGGTAGAATTTTTAATCCACAGTCAATTAAAATTTTTACCCACAAAATCCTAGGGAGCTTGTCTCCCTAAAACCCCATCCACACATAGATTTCTGCTGTCAGAATTGGGATGTGGTTTCCAAAGTCTTTTCTAGATGATCCTCATTCATTTTATGGCTATAGGAATGAATATAGGCTTTCAAATATCTGGGCTTAACATGATTCAAATTACTTCATTGAACCTCCTTGCACTTCAGATTAACATACATTTTAAATGGGGATGATACCATTAAATGCGGATCATGAACTCCTTATTGCAAAATTCAGACTTAAGTTGAAGAATGTAGGCAAAACTACTAGACTCTTCAGATACGACCTAAATCAAATACCTTACGATTATACAGTGAAAGTGACAAACAGATTCCAGGATTTTGATCTGATCAAGTGCCTGAAGAACTATGGATGGAGGTTCGTGACATTGTACAGGAGTCAGTGATCAAGACTATCCCCAAGAAAAAGAAATGCAAAATGGCAGAACGGTTGTCTGAGGAGGCCTTACAAATAACTGAGAAAAGAGAAACTAGAGGCAAAGGAGAAAAGGAAAGATACACCCATTTGATTGCAGAGTTCCAAGGAATAGCAAGAAGAGAGAAGAAAGCCTTCCTCAGTGATCAATACAAAGAAATAGAGGAAGACAATAGAATGGGAAAGACTAGAGATCTTGTCAAGAAAATTAGAGATACCAAGGGAACATTTCATGCAAAGATGGACACAATAAAGGACAGAAAGTGTATGGACCTAACAGAAACAGAAGATATTAAGAAGAGGTGGCAAGAATACACAGAAGAACTACACAAAAAAGATCTTCATGACCCAGATAACCATGATGGTGTGATCACTCACCTAGAGCCAGACATCCTGGAATGCAAAGTCAAGTGGGCATCACTACGAACAAAGCTAGTAGAGGAGATGGAATTCCAGTTGAGCTATTTCAAATCCTAAAAGATTTGAAAGTGCTACACTCAATATGCCAGCAAATTTGGAAAACTCAGCAGTGTCCCCAGGACTGGGAAAGATAAGTTTTCATTCCAATCCCAAAGAAAGGCAATGCCAAAAAATGTTAAAACTACTGCACAGTTGCACTCATCTCACACGCTAGCAAAGTGATGCTCAAAATTCTCCAGGTCAGGCTTCAATAGAATATGAGTCATGAACATCCAGATTTTCAACTGGATTTAGAGGAACCAGAGATCAAATTACCAACATCCATTGGTTCATCAGAAAAGCACAAGAGTTCCAGAAAAACATTTGCTTCTGCTTTATTGACTATGCCAAAGCCTTTGACTGTGTGGATAACAACAAACTGTGGAAAATTCTCCAAAAGATAGGAGTACCAGACCACCTTACCTGCCTCCTGAGAAATCTGTATGCGGGTCAGGAAGCAACAGTTAGAACTGGACATGGAACAACAGACTGGTTCCAAATAGGGAAAGGAGTACTTCAAGGCTGTATATTGTCACCCTGCTTATTTAACTTACATGAAGAGTACATCATGTGAAATGCCGGGCTGGAGGAAGCACAAGCTGGAATCAAGATTGCTGGGAGAAATATCAATAACTTAAGATATGCAGATGGACACCACCTTTATGGCAGAAAGTGAAGAGGAACTAAAGAGCCTCTTGAAAGTGAAAGAGGAGAGTGAAAAAGTTGGCTTAAAGCTCAACATTCAGAAAACAAAGATCATGGCATCCGGTCCCATCACTTCATGGCAAATAGATGGGGAAACAGTGACAGACTTTTATTTTGGGGGGCTCCAAAATCACTGCAGATGTTGGCTGCAGCTGTGAAATTCAAAGAAATTTGCTCCTTGGATGAAAAGCTGTGACCAATCTAGATGGCATATTAAAAAGCAGAGACATACTTTGCTGACAAAGGTCCGTCTAGTCAAAGCTATGGTTTTTCTAGTAGTCATGTATGGATGTGAGAGTTGGATGTGAGTTGGACTATAAAGAAAGCTGAGCATGGAAGAATTGATGCTTTTGAACTGTGGTGTTGGAGAAGACTCTTGAGAGACCCTTGGACTGCAAGGAGATCAAACCAGTCGATCCTAAAGGAAGTCAGTCCCGAATATTCATTGGAAGGACTGATGCTGAAGCTGAAACTCCAGTACTTTGGCTACCTGATGCGAAGAGCTGACTCACTGGAAAAGACTCTGATGGTGGGATAGATTGAATGCGGTAGGAGAAGTGGATGACAACAGATGAGCTGGTTGGATGTCATCACCAACTTAATGGACATGAGTTGAGTAAGCTCCAGGAGTTGGTGATGGGCAGAGAATCCTGGCGTCCATAGGGTTGCAGAGTCGGACACAACTGAGCAACTGAACTGAACTGAATAGAGTTGTAAGGATGAATGAGATAATATATTTAAAGAGGTTAGTGCTAAGCATGGGACTTCCCAGGTGGCACATTGGTAAGGAATCTGTCTGCCATTGCAAGAGATAGTAGAGACATGGGTTTGATCTTTGGATTGAGAAGTTTCCCTGGAGAAGGAAGTGGCAACCCACTCTAGTATTCTTGTCTGGAAAGTCCAATGGACAGAGGAGCCTGGTGGGCTACAGTCTGTGGGATTGCACAGTCAGACAGGACAGCAGCACAGCACACAGCAGCACAGTGCTGAGCATGAGAAGTCACTCTTCACGTGATGCTGTCCTCTTTAACCCTGCCCTAAGATTAACATTTGTTTTCCTTTGTAGTATAACAAGGATCCTGACATCTTTGAACAGATTATCCAGTTGTCTCAGATATAATTTCTTAGGCTTATCCATACTTAATACTAAAAATTTTGCTTAAACAAGAAATTTTGACAAACTTTGACCAGGTAGGAAACCACGAAAAGGACTGTCTATTCTTTACTTCACTCTCAGTGGCTTCCATGGGTAAGTTATTATGGTAGAATGTTATTCACATAAAGTTTATATTGTTTAATAATAAATGTTTATAAAACACAATTCATGATTCCTGGTCACAGTTTTTCTTAAAAATTGTACATTTATATTCAGTGCATCTGAGAGCTCACCAGTTTGGCTTGATATGGATGGACCTTTTACCTAACTATATCACACCCACCAAGTCTTTAACAATCAAGGTAAAATTTTTTTCTTCTAGGTTTACCTTATCATCATCAAGAAATAAGAAACACGCTAGGAACAACTTTACATGTGTAGCATGTCACCCAAAGGAAGATTGCATAGCAACTGGTCACAAGGATGGCAAAATTCGTCTTTGGTCAGTTTACTGTTGAAAAGCTTGATGATCATTTATTTCTTGTGGATTAGTCCTGCAGAACAGGGGTATACCTGGGTACAGGGAGAAGGATAGAACCGAAAAGCAGTTACTAATAGTAGAGATGAGGCTTTGCTGGTGTCCTCCCTTTCTTACATTACTGTACTCTTTGCTGCACAGACTTACTATTTTAAGATTTCCACCCTTGGCCCTAGGAGTAAAAAAGGTGCATTTTATCTGTAAGAGAGCTTTTTGTCAGCCTTTAAGTAAAATGGAAAGAGAACAGTGAATATTGAACTAGTAGGATACTATGATGGCTTGTTGTTTGCAGAAGTGACTAGTTTAGAAATAGAAAGTGTTCTTTTTGCACATTAAAACCAGTGAGCTTGATAAACATACCCCTTTGACCAAATTAAGAATTTTGGTTTTCTCCAACAGGAGGAATTTTGATGATGAAAAGAAATACACATATACATGTTTACATTGGCATCATGATTTGGTTATGGATTTGGCTTTTTCAGTGACAGGTAAGTTCAGATTTAATGATTAAAATGAACTTTTGAAATGGGTGAACCTAGTATTTTAATTCACTGTATTTATAACCTGAAAGACTTAGAATTGCCTGGGCCAAATGAATTTTAAGCACTTATACATTACCCATGTTTTAGGCACAGTTAGCACAACGATTATTGCACAGTACCATTTGCTTAAGGTTTCAGAGCCCTTCAGAGTATCAAAGTGTATACCTGTCATAAAGCCTCTTGTTAATACACACCTATTTAAATTATATTACTTTTTTGTTTTAATGTATGTGCACATTATCAAGTCTTTGTTGTCCATGAGTCTTAACTCAGTTTATCAAGAGCAAGTGACTGCTAATGCTTCACATCCATTATCTCACGTAATCGTTGACTCCAAAAATAATAGGCACTTTTATTCTCTTTGTACAGATGCCGTAAATGAGGTTTATAGTTGAGAACTAACTTGCTTAAAAGGTCACATGGCTAGTAAGTTCGGTTTGGACCTAGATCTAGTTCAAAACTTTTTTTTTTTACCTATAAGATTGCCACATTCACTGTTTGAAGTTAATTCAGTCCTTTGTTCCGTTTAAGATGCATGAGAGTGGCTATGATGAGTAAAAATACCCCCTTGGAAATAGGATGACCTGCAACAGAAATTTGGGGTACATTTTGTCTTTGGCTACTTTAGCATCCCTACACCTGTGTGCTGAAAATCATGGCATTGTATTTTGACTGGTTCCGAGCAGTGCAGGGGAGGGGGTGCGGGATGCTCCAGGGGTTGATGGCCCTGGAGAAAGTGGATTTTCTTCCTGCAAGTCTTCCTAGAGAGGGCCAGGACAAGTCTTAGTGCTGTGCGCTCCGGATTCCTGCAGGGTTTCTTGAGTTTAACTCATTGGAGCTTTGGCAAGTAGAAGCCAAGGCTCCCTTGTGCTTTTGGTTTTGGGAGTTGGGGAGTGGAAGGGTGGGACCCAGATACACTTAGAGTAGTACAGCAGGAGTCCAGCCGCGACATATGGGAACTGAGAACAAAAGGAGAATGAAGAGGGTGTTAACCCTGTGGATGGAAGACTTAGGCCGTCTTCTCTTTACCCCCACCCTTACCCCAGCCCCCAGAGTACAAATGAGGGTGGCATTTTGTATATATGCATCTATAATGTCCAGGCAGTGTCTTTATTCTTTCCTGACTCAAGGCGGGTTCTTCTGCCCTTCCTACTCAGTTTGTTTTTCTCTGCTGTGGCCCCTGCTCAAATCAGGACCAAGATCAGCTGATAAATATTGTCATTGTGACTTTTCTCTTTTGTCCTTACCCATCTTGCCCACCGCCTGTCAAGCTAGTTATTAGTCACAGCTTTCTTGATGGCCTTATTTATCCTTAAACCCTGGAATACTCAGGATCGGCCTTTTCAGGTGGGGTTTAGGGAAGAAGGCATAGTTAGATTAGTTGGCACTCAAAGAAAGAAAAACCGAATACCAAGTGCCTCTACTGTGAACCAGGGCTTTCGTACAGGAGGTACTGCAGATCATCTTGGCTAATAGCTGAATTCTTGATGTCATTTTTTTAAATCACATGAATGTTTGTAAACAAGAAGTAATATGGTTGTCAGTGAAATGTTAGAATTGACCCTGAATATGTATAAGAGTTCATTGAAGAAAGAAATTAGTTGTCTGTGCAAACAGTTTTTAACTATTTATAAGTTAGGGTAAATATTAACTGTATAAACTGTTTTGGCTCTGCTTTGAACCCAGTCATGCTGTCTGTGAAAGCATCTAATTTTTGTTGTTTTTTAATTTATGAAAATAACACATTTACAGGAGACCCGGAAAATACAAAACAAGGTTACATGTAGTTTCACCATATATATTACAATTGTCTAAGTCGATAAATTAAGATTTTTAGTTAGAGTTTCAATATCAACCTCTCAGAAATTATTAGAATGAATGTACAGAGGAGTACAAGAATATAGTAGACCTGAAAAGCACTATGAACCAATTTGACATAATTAAGATTAATACAATTTTCACACAACAGTAGGATACAAATTTTATTCAAGTTCCCATAGACTATAAACTAGGAGATATCCAGACGTAAGACCAGGTGCAGAAATTTTATAGTCATAAAGTATTGATATTATACAGTCTGTTCTCTTTTTACTGTGGAATTATGTTAGAGATCAATATTGAAAGATATTTGAAAAAACCCACATGTTTTCTTCAAGTGCAGTGTGACCTTTACCAAGAGAGATCTTTGACTTAGCCATTGAAAGACTCAATAAAGTTAGAGGACTGAAAAAACACAGAGGGTGGTTGCAGAAAATCTTTTAAATGAGAAATGAATAGCAAAGCTACTTTAAAAAATCCCATATATTTGGAAATTAAATGTCCACTTTTGAATGAGGGGTATATCTAAGATGCCATAACAAGGAAAATTACAAAATATTTGTAATAGAATAAAAGTGAAAAGAGAATTCACCAGAATTTTTTGCATGCAGCTGATACTGCTCAGTGCAATTAAATACAATGTAGAGTCTTGAATAAGGTATGAAAACAAATAATGGACACTAACATAAAATTTTGAGATGTGAACAAAATCTGTACTTTAGTTAATAATACTGTATCACATGTTAATTTCTTTTTTTTTTTTAATTTTTACAATGTTGTGTTAGTTTCTGCCTTACAACAATGCAAATAAATTACACATACATCCCTGCCATCCCTAGCCCCCCTCCCTGCCCCCATCCGATCCCTCCAGGGCATCACAGAGCGCCACACGGGGTTCCCCGTGCTGCCCAGCAGCTTCTCACCAGCTCTCCATCTCACACCCGAGAGTGCACACATGTTGATGCTTTCTCCGTTCATCCCTCTCTCCCTCCCGCACTGTGTCCACAAGTCCATTGTCCATTCTGTGTCTGCATCTGCATCTCCTTTCCTTCCCTGCAAGTAAGTTCATCAATATCACTTCTTCTAGATTCCATATTTATGTGTTAATATACTATATTTGTTTTTCTCTTTCTGACTTATACTTAACTATAGCAGATTCTAGGTACATCCACCTTGTTAATCTGTTACTTCATCCTGATCTTTAAGCCTTTCTTATTTCAGTGCTCTAGGACCTCCGGTTAATGTTGAATAAAAGTGGTATGATGTTCCCAACACAGGGGGAAGGTTTTCAGTCTTCACGACTAAATTACTTGTAGATTTTCTCTAGGTGTTTTGGTGAAATTTTAAAGGTCTCACTACTTGTTTACTGAGTTTTTATTATGGGTCTAGAATAATACCATGTATGTTCTCTGTATCTATAATAAAATACTGATGATTTATTTTTCCTTTGTTCTCTAAGTAGAGTTCATTACACTGGTTTATTTTTCAAATGTTAAAATAACATCACATTGTTGCAATAAACTTTACCCTGCAGTGATGTCCTGTCTTTTTAGTGTATCATTGGATTCAGCTTGCTCTTTTCATGTGGTGGGTTTTACCTGTTAAGAAATTGGCTTGCACTTTTCATATAGTGTGTTAGTTTTGATACTGAAGTATGCTGGTCTTCAAAACAAATTGGGAAGTGTTCTTTCTTTTTTGTTACCTGGAAGAGTAAAACTGGTTTATTTCTTCCTTAAATGTTTGGAAAAGTTCACTAGTGAAGTCATTTGGGCCTGGAGGATGTTTGTGTTAGCCAGATTTCCTAGTTATTGGCAGAACTGGTCAGCAACGAAGTAGTCACATTACTGGAAAGAAAAAAAAAAGATCCATGAATCAGTGATCTTTAAATCTTTTGTCTTGCAACTTTATTAAAAGATATAAAGACACTTGTTTGCATGTTTTTTTAAATAGTTTTTCTCTAGGAAAACTGACAACATTGATTATATCCTCCTATTTTTTCTCTGTCTTTCATTTCTTTGGTGGATGAGAAGGCAGCAGTCTGCTGAGTGGTGGCCGTGAGTCTGTCCTCGTAGAGTGGCGTGAGGCAGCAGAGAAGAATAAGGAGTTCCTCCCCCGCTTAGGAGCTACCATTGAACATATCTCAGTGTCACCAGCCGGGGATTTGTTCTGTACTTCACATTCCGATAACAGTAAGTCTGAATTTGTTGTCGTGAGGAAATATTATTTTATGTAATGTCATAAATTAGCTAGCGTCTGTAGGGAATGGAAAGTAGCGAACTAAGAGTAGCATAGGATTTAACCAGCCTCTTTTTCTCTTCCATTTCTCATCTTCTCTCCATCCTTTTCTTGCCCTTAGATGCCACCAGAATCCTACATTTCCAGAGTGGTTTTTATGAGAGAATAGAGCTAAGTGTATTTAGCTATTGTTGTGCCACTTACATTTAAAGATCTTTTTCATGTGTGAGATTGGGGGAATAAAAGAAGGGTTTTGAAATGGGCGTTTGTGTTTTTACAATATAATGGCATTTTTATAAGAATGCTATGAGATTTTCTTTCGGTATAACTATTATCTCAGTGTGGGATTTTGACAGAAATGGAGGCCGTCTTGTGAGTCCTCCAGCGCATTTAGTCTTCCTGTTACAACTCAGCTGAGATGTGAATCCCACAGCCCACTGCCTTGTTTCACCTCAACAGAGCATGGCCGCCCAAGCCATTAGTGCAGTGATTCATTTCAAAGTAAACTGTAACCGTCTCTTTTGGGGCAAATAAGTTTCTGAATTAACATTTTCAGTGTAGTCATAGTCACAGCAGAAAACTTAGAGGTTCCAATGGGGACGGAAAGGTGGGATGAACAGCCCTCATCCCACCCCTAGGTTTTCTGTTAAATAACAAACTATAGTCCTAACTCTCCAATCACACCCCAAGAACATTACTCAGTTGTCTTTTGTATTCTGGTATATATCAGAAGAATATAAATTTACCTTTTTTTTTTTCGCCTTGAAATCTGACTCATTTATGTTTAACTGTTTGTTTTTACCCACAGAGATAACAATCATTCACCGAAACCTTGAGGCGTCTGCAGTAATTCAAGGCCTAGTGAAAGGTACTGCAGACCTTTGGCTGTGGAATGGTGTACATCTTTTAAACTGAATATTTTTCTGATTTCAGCTACTATTCATCACTTGTTTTGCAGACAGAAGTATCTTTACCGGTTTGATGATTGACCCAAGAACTAAAGCTTTGGTTTTGAATGGGAAACCTGGCCACCTGCAGTTTTATTCTCTCCAAAATGATAAACAGTTGTACAATGTAAGATTTTGGTGCATTAACTAATCTTAAAACTAGTGAAAGTTTTTATAGCACCCACTGGGGTCAGGTAACTTCTGTGACTTCTTAAGATGCTGTGCCTGTGTTATATAAACATTGTATTATCAATTTTTTACAGCATTATCCTAATGAGACCACGGTTGCAAATGAAGTCTGCCTGTAAAAGCCAATCAGGGCTGTTGTGTAGGCTCTTATTTTATTGTTTCAGACAACACTAATTAACTGTTAGACACATCTCTACCTTTGAGTAGATACCGCTATCTATCACAGGGATGGGATATGAGAATATGTGGATTGATAACACAGACATGTCTGTGTTTTGTGGCAAAACAGTGTCATATGTGCATACTGAAGATAAAATTTTCAGTGTAGATTAAAGAGGAACACTTTCTGTAATACTAATAAATGCAGTTTAGACTTTCCACTTTTTCTTTTGTGCCCCACAGTACCCTTTATTGGAGAAGGAAATGGCAACCTACTCCAGTGTGCTTGCCTGGAGAATCCCAGAGATGGCAGAGCCTGGTGGGCTGCTGTCTGTGGGGTCGCATAGAGTCGGACTGAAGTGACTTAGCAGTACCCTTTATAGATTTCTATTACAGCCTCTCTAATACTTTGTCTCTTTCCCTCCAACACCTTTTAACCTCTCAAAGAAACAAAGCTTACTGATCTTTGTACATTTCTAGTACAATGCCTGGAAATAGTAGACACTGAATACATTTTTAAATGTAGATGAGGAAATAGAATAAAGGAAAAAATTATAAATGCTCATCTGTTTACAGTATTGTTCTTTTTTCACTCCTTAAAAATTGTAGGTTTTATTTTTGCTCTCTATTTCTAGTGATGTGAAATCTAGTCTTGAGATTTTATATAAAACTATTCAAAACAAAAGAAAACATTACTGTAATCTAAGATTCTGTTCTAAGATCTATAAATGGAGCATAATCATTACTAAAATTCAAGATCGTTGAAAAATTATCACCACTGAATTTATGTTATATGCTTCATTTTTTAATGGCAGTTTTGATCACCATAAGTAATTGTTAGTTCATTTTTGTCTAAAAGCCTGTTACTCTAGATTACAGAAGGTATCTATGATGTGGTTAATTAATATTCCTTGAATGCTTTAACTTTTACATATTTACATTAATAAAAATTTTGAGTTTTTTTTTAACCCATCAGTTAGATATTATACAGCAAGAATATATCAATGATTCTGGTCTGATCCAAATTGAGCTAACAAAGGCTGCATTTGGCTGCTCTGGTAATTGGCTTGCAACGGTGGAACAACGTCAAGAAAAGGAAACTGAGCTTGAATTGCAAATGAAACTATGGATGTATAATAAGAAAACACAAGGGTAAGATTACCTATATAGCTGTTTAATTTCAGAGCAGAAAATTATTTGACTTTCTAGCTTGTGGTTTCAATTATTGGTCTTTTTGATACATTTTATTAAGAGAAATGAAGGAAGTGTTACTCCTCTAATAAAGCCTTTAAGCTTTCTGCTCTGAGAAGACAGTGGTGTCCTCCAAGTTATGAGTCACTTCATTGCATGAATGAGGAAACATGGAGAAGTGACACCCCCAAGGACACACCTAATTCCAGGCAGATCCAGGATTAGAACAGCTGTCTTTGTTCCTTGGCTCTTTTATTGATGGTATACTACCTTCTTTGGGAAAAATGACAGGAGTAGGTGGTGGAAGTGTGGTGTGGTGCAGTTTCGACTAGATAAGGAGCCCACTAGTTTCAGTTAGTATGGCTGTAATAGCTATTTATCAAGTCCTTGCTTGTCAAGACCTAGGCTTAGTGCTCTGTGCCAGTTATCTTGTGAATCTTCACAAGATAAGCTATTGTTGCATTTTACAGGTGAGGAAACAGTCCCTCCATACCACTCTCATAACCTGGACTTTTAAAAAATCTGTCAGCCAGAAAGGACCACCACCCTGATATTCTAGAAAACAGTGCTAGCCTGAGTTCTTTGCATTCACACCAGTGTTCTGTTGAGGCAGAAACAAACTTTGGGAGGTAGTTTGGGTGACTTATTAAATACTGACCAGGGCAGTTTGAAATAGGTAGTGTTTCTGTACCTTCTTGCCACAAGGAGGGGCTTTATAGCCGTTTCCTTTTTTGCTTTTTTTTTTCAAAATAGGTATATGTGTTCTGCAGTTTTCCTTTGTTTTAGTGTAGTAACCTTTCAAGTGTCATGTTTTGACAGACCCCTATTTTATACTCATTCTGTACCAGTAAGTTGACACTACATAATCATCTGTGTTAATGTAAGTTACACGAGGCCAGAGGTAATGTTCTGGAACTCTGTGTCTTTTGTCTATTAGTGACAGAGCACTCAATTGTTGGTCATTCTGGTGGTAATATATAAGTTGCCTAATCTTAAAGATTTTATTGGAAAATGTACAACTTGTAAGGAATTCTTAATACTCAATGATAGTATATCATATTGTCCTGGTATAAAAATAAATTGGTTTCCTTCCTACTAGGTTTGTTCTTAATACAAAGGTTAACATGCCACATGAGGACCACATCACAGCTCTCTGTTTCTGTAATGCAGAAAAATCTGAAAGCTCCACATTGGTTACAGCAAGTAAAGATGGGCACTTCAAAGTATGGATATTAACAGATGATTCTGATATATACAGTAAGTTGCTTAAATATAGTATATGCATATGTAGTGTACAAGTTTAAGAATTGGTATGTTTAACTCATGAAAATTATATCCATTCTGGGAGGATTTTTTCAACTATAATCCTGTAGACCATTGCCTAATTTCAAATGATTTGGGAAATAACATTTTACATTCTTTCCCAAATCTTTTACTTATTTTATGACATTCTTAATTAATTGTGTGCTAATTACTCCATTCTATGAGGAAAGAGTTTTACAAAAAAAAGTTACTCCATTTTGCAGTTACGCCCTTTACTGTTCCAGTAGAGGAAGGCCAAGGTCTCTTATAAGGGACACAAATTTCATATCAGTCAATGATCTGTAACTAAATTTGGGGGAGGAAAGTTTTTTGTTCCTTCCTTGTTTTTTAATCTGTATGTCTAATAAATTCCCTAAAATATTATCTAACATTATACTATTTTTATGCTCTATATTTCCACAGAAAAGGCTGTTGGCTGGACCTGTGACTTTGTGGGTAGTTATCATAAATACCAAGCAACTAACTGTTGTTTCTCTGAAGATGGCTCATTGCTAGCAGTTAGTTTTGAAGAAATAGTTACAATATGGGATTCAGAGACTTGGGAACTTAAATGTACATTTTGTCAACGAGCTGGGAAAATAAAGTAAGTAAATTATTGGGAGAGTATGAACTACTGGATTTTTTTTTTAATTCAAACAAGTCTTTTCTGCATAAACTTTAATAATAATTTATGCTTTCTCCAGAGGTATGCTGTGTGTCAGTGGTGCCAGCAGCTCACCAGAATACTGGAAAGCTAAGAAAGGCTGTGTTTGTAAACCGTGTGCATTAGTTTTCTTGGTTGTACTACACAACCGTGGATGCCATGCATAAGCCTCAGTAGATCCAGACAGTGTTTACTTTCTCTGCATCTTCATAAAAGCAATGTTACACTCAAACTTCATTATTTTTAATAATGGCAAGGGAATTAACAATAATATCTTCCATTTTATTTCAGGTCACTTGAGCATTTGAGGACAGAATGGCTAATTTTTCTAATTTCTAACATATCTAATTCTGAATTTACTTTATAAAACTTCACAATTCAGATCGCAAATCTGTCTCTTGAGGCAAAAAAAAGCATAAAAGGTTTTAAGTAACTTGGTATGTTTAACATACATGTTCTCTATATGTGCCAGTTACTGTACAGCATATTAGAAAAGAATTGGTCATCAAATCTGTTTTCCTAAAGAAACAAAATAGCTGAATAAACCTTTCCTTTTGTGCTCCTTACCCCGTTTCCTGCAGGATAATTATTAACAAAAACGTGTGTGTATCTAAAAGCCTGCATTGCACAAAACTAGTACTGTGCGGGAAGTTGCAGTCCTCTGCAACTGAGTGTGATAGAACTAACTTTTTACGTTCCTTGTTTTAATCTAGGGTGAGAAGTCTTCAGTCCTCTGGAACTGAGTGTGGTAGAACTAACTTGTTGACTTCCCTTTTTTAATCTAGGGTGGGAAGTCTGCAATCCTCTGTAACTGAGTATGGTAGAACTAACTTGTTACCGTCCTTGTTTTAATATAAAGCAAGAAGTCAGCAGTCCTTTGTAACTGAGTATGACAGAACTAACTTGTTATCTTCCTTGTTTTAATTTAGGGCGGGAAGTCTGCAGTCCTTTGTAACCAAGTGTGGTAGAACTAAATTGTTAACTTCCTTGTTTTAATCTAGGCACCTTTGCTTTGGGAGATTGACTTGTTCCAAGTATCTTCTTGGTGTCACTGAAAATGCCATTCTGTGCTGTTGGAATCTGCTCAGTTGTGCATGTAAGATATTTTTTGCTACAAAGTGGTATCGGAGCACATAGGAAAATTTGGAGTGCTACGCCTGTAATAATAGACTTGACTACAGTTGGCTCTTGAGTGATGCAGGAGTTAGGGTCACTGACCCTCTGCACAATCAAAAATTCACACATAACTTAGAGACAACTCTCTGTGGATTCAACCAGCCTTGGACTGAACAGTGCTATAGCATTCGCTGTTTTAAAAGTCTGTATGTATGTGTACCTGCTCAGTTCAAATTCCTGTTAGTCAAGGGTCAGCTGTATTTATAATGGGCTTCCCGGGTGGCACTAGTGGTAAAGAATCCACCTGCCAACGCAGGAGATGCAAGAGACTCAGCCTTGTTCCCTGGAAGAAGGCTTATTCCCTGAAGTGGGAAATGGTACCCTACTCTGGTATTCCTGCCTGGAAAAGTCCATGGACAGAGGAACCTAGAAGGTTTACAGTCCATGGGGCCACAGAGTGGACACAACTGAGCACACACATGTGTAGACCTGCTCAGTTCAAATCTGCGTTGTTCAAGGTCGGCGGTGTTATAGCCTAATTGTCAGCAAATCAGCTTCCATCGTCCTTGCTTTTTTCCCCACTGTCTTCAGTGTATATGACTCTACCGCCCTCCATATTCTCCATCCTCCTAACAATTTGTGGAAAGTTTCTCTAATTCATAATGCAGATTAACCTGCAGTGCCCTTGTCAACATTAAATTTGAATGGAGCCTATGAACAGTCCTCCCAACAAACATGGACTGTGTGCCATTTTACTTATTCACATATGTTTGGAAGGCATGGTGGTTCCTTAGTAATGGATGTTTATAACTTATTTTATATTCTCTATGATGATTCTGGTTAACATTTTGCCCACATTTAGCAGTAGTGGAGAAACATCAGACCATAGTTGCACTGAAATAATAACCATTTCATTGCATGTGGAAGAAATACTCTGTTTTTTTGCTTCCTGCCCCTCATCTTTGTGCAGATTTCCACAGATAATTTCAGTACGTTGACTGTGTATTATCTGGAAGCATAAAATCCTTCTTCCTAAGAATAATAAAATTGATTGTCCCAATAAATATTGAGTACCTACTTTAAGAAAGCTTTTGGTAAATCTCTTCTTAGAAGTGAATCCCTTTTCCCCCCAGTGGAATGGAGTACGAAATTAAATGTGAGAGTTATGGAACCTGATCCCAATTCAGAGAATATTGCTGCAATAACTCAGTCTTCTGTTGGTTCAGACTGTAAGTACACACATTTCTTTGACAGAAGAAATCTGTTACCTAAATTTTCTTTTTAACATCTTTAATGTAATTTTAGAGTAAACTTTACTTTGGATCAAAAGCCACTTGCCTGGCCACTGCTCTTCCTTAGTTCCAGCTTGAGGACGTCCCTCATTTTTCAGCATGTCATCTCCTACTCAGTCTTCAGAATCCAAGGGAGATTTCACCTCTCTGAAGGATTTTGAAACCACCCCCCAACCCCCAAGGAGCTTTAATTGTGGCTTCTCTGTGATCTTAAAGCTCCACAGATGTCTGTTCTAGAGCTTAAGACAAAAAGTACTTCTGCAGTGTTTTGGTGTCTCTTTTCTGCAGTTGGCTCTGCTCTCAGAAATAGGAATTTTTCTTTCTCTTTGTCATCTTCAAAGCCCTCCTTCCTTGACACACAGTAGGCATCACGTAGATACTTGTTGAATCAAAGCCTAAAATAATCATGACCTGGACCATTTACTCAATGGGGTAAGTCCCAGGGTGAGTATGGTCCTCCAATCTGAGGCTAGAACTAACCTTTGCCAGCAAAATGTTATTGTCTGGTTTTTTTTCCTCTAGTATTTGTATTTAAACCTAGCGAGCCAAGGCCATTGTATATTCAAAAGAATATCTGCAGAGAGGAAGTCTTGTGGGGAGTGTTTGTTCCCCGAGATGTCCCTGAATCATTCACCTCAGAAGCTCACCAGTGGCTGAACAGATCCCAGTTTTACTTCCTAACAAAATCACAGGTAACCATCCACCTCAGAAAAGGCGCTCATTAGTATGTGTGAAATAGTTTTATTAAGGATTACCCCTTCTCTCCCTACCCACCTCAACCCACTGCCAAATCATCTAATATGCTCAGTATAGTCATATTATTGGTGGGAGTATATTAGCCTCCACCTTTAAGGCTATTTCTTGTATTCATTCATTCCATGACAATAAAAAAGATAAGATCTAAAAGATAATTAGAGTATTGTGAATTGTATTTGTTAGAATGGCCCTTTTTTAACTTTTTAATTTGATTTACCATAAAGAAATCAGTGGCTTAAATTATATCAGTTGATTTTATATATATATATCTTTCAGAACAATCTTAGAACTGTCACAGCATTTACTAAATACATTTTCTGTGAGCATATATATATATATATATATATAGGCATGAAAAGTTGACATTATTTTCTAACTTTAATATCTACAGTTTATATTTTGCATCATTAATTCACCTCTCTTTTCAGAGTTTATTGACATTCAGTACACAGTCTCCAGAAGAGAAACTCACACCCACAAGCAAACAGGTACGTTCTGGTCACTTATAGCTCAGATCATGCACATTGCCTCCCTGCAAAGATAAGTTTATCTTTCAAAACTCAGCTATGACAAAAATGTTTTACCTGCCCTGAAGTGGAGTTTTAAACTATATACTTAGAAACTACTTGCTTCATTTGATGTCATAGTGGTGTTTGAAAATGTGGTTTAGTTTGTAATGCTAGTGATATGCTAGTGATCCAAAGAATCAAATAGTTTTATGAGACCTTTGTGAGGAGACTTGAACTTCACCACCAAGTGCGATTACACACAAAGATACTCACTCTCAACTATTTAGTTGAAGTTTTTATTTACCTCTCTGTCTCTAAGAAACATGTTTATATTGCTAATTCTGGATTTTTCAGATCTAGGCACTAAATTTGGTATTTTCTAATTGTGATCTATTGAAGCTGAAATTTCTTTCACACCCCTCCCCCCAAATACACAACATACACCCACATACATTCTGTCCCTAATCTTTCCAGTGTAGATAAATCTTAAATTTATCTTAGATCACTGTTCATCCTTAAAAATGTTAACACAATTCATAACTGAGCCATGTAGTAACAAACAGGTTGTTTTTCCTTTTATGACCAGCTTCTTTTATCTGGAGTTAATGATTGCTTATCTTTTCATTTGCTCAGTTTCCTATTCTCATCTAGTGAAAGTGAGAGTGTTAGTCGCTCAGTCATGTCCAATTCTTTGAGACCCCATAGACCATGGCCCACCAGGCTCCTCCATCAATGGAATTTTCCAGGCAAGAATCCTGGAGTGGGCAGCCATTCCCTTCTCCAGGAGTCTTCCCGACCCAGGG
>SJYV01049910.1:283389-297580 GCA_006410875.1 Neotragus pygmaeus | reverse complement strand
GGCCCACCTCACAGGAGGGGGCCCTTCCTGCTCTCCTTCGCTGTGTCTTCTCGGCCAGGGCTACGCACCCCCAGGGAGACAGAGCGGTGTGTCTGGTTCAGATTCACCGGGTGACTTCTGACAAAGAGGAGTTTTTCTGAACTGCACACCCTCTCTTACCCATCAGTTTGCTTCCTCCTTGTAACTCTGTTTATATAAACACTTTAAGTAAACCTTGATTATCATAGAAGAGATACACATATATTGAGGAGCTACTTAATTACTATTTAATCAGGTATTTCTTGAGATTTTGTGATCAGCATGAGCAAACTCACTGAAACCACCACCAGCCTGATATCTGTGGCCACGTCCAGCCATGTCTCAAAAACTGTGAACAAGAGCAAAAAATACATGCATGGCCTGAGGAGTCCAAGAGGAGAGAGGAGATGTGGGGAGAGGGAGAGCAGGAAGAAATGTGAAGAAGGCACTTTCCAAACTTGCTGAAAACTCACCTCACAGATCCAAGGTCAGTGGATTTTAAACACACACATGCACACACACACACATACAGAAATCTACATTTGGGGAGTAGGCTAACCAGGGATAAGGGAAGTCTTAAAAGCAGTCAGAGAAGGGAAATACGATATGTTACATTCAAAGAATAAAAACAGGAAACACACACAACTTTATTTTTATAAACAATGCAAGCCAGGAGACAGTGGGATGATATTTTCAAATTACTGGAAGAAAAAATTGTCAACTCAGAATTTCATACTCTTGAAAACCATCTTTCAACAATGAAATTAAAGACATTTTCAGACATACAAAAGCTGAAAGAATTCACTACCAGAAGAACTTCATTATAATAAATAGTGAAGTTCTGCCAGAAGGAACATGAGACCAACACAAGGAACCAAAGACTGAAGACTGATGTGGTTGAAATAAAACATCCCTTCCTTATTTCTCACTTTAAAAGCCAGGAGAGTGAGAGTAGAGGTATATAAGAATATACGGCCCTCTTGCTGTTAGTGAATTTATATAATACCTGCTGCAGGTGGAACGTGATGTGTTAAAAATGTATGCTATAGAACCTAAGTGTTATTACAAAAAATCATAAGTTACAAAGCAAAACAGTACAGCTGCCTGGGGTTCCATGTGTAGGAGAGGGGAGTGGGTGGGGCACAGGATGTGTAGGGCAGTGAAACCGCCCAGTGTGACCCTGTGATGGAGGACATGCCTCATTACATGCCTGTCAACACCCACCGAACGTACCCCAATGCACCTGTCAACACCCACAGAATGTACACCCCAATGCGCCTGTCAACACCCACAGAATGTGCACCCCAATGCGCCTGTCAACACCCACAGAATGTGCACCCCAATGCGCCTGCCAACAAGCAGACAGTGTGGCCTAGTAAGTAATGATGGGTCAGCGTTGGTTCATCACTTGCAGCACGTGTACCATGTGCCGTGCTAATGCACAGTGTTAATAACAGGTAAACTACTTGGGCTGAGGGGTGACAAGGGGGGTGAACAGGAATTCTTCACACTTTCCACCTGATTTTTCCACAATCCTAAAACTGCTCTATAAAGTAAAGTCTATTAATTAAAAATAGCCCACATGTGCTCTGACATCAGGGCATGTGTTCAATACAGAACCATCCCCTTCTTACCAACCAGCCCAGGGGTGGCCCACTGCTAGTCAGAAGCTGCTGCAGGGCCAGCGATCCTCAGGTTTTTCTGTGGCCTGATACATATGTTGGCCTCCTTACAGCGTTGATTTGCCCCAGTGGCTCAGATGGTAAAGAATCCATCTACAAGGCAGGAGACCTGGGTTTGATTCATGGGTCAGGAAGATCACCTAGAGTAAGGGAATGGCTACCCACTCCAATATTTCTGCCTGAAGAATTCAGCCCATGGGGTTGTAAAGAACTGGACATATCTGAGGGACTAACACTTTCACTTTTTCACTTCACAGCTTTACTTTAAAATACTTCACTTCACTTTATAACTCATTCACTACTTGATTTGTCACTGGGTGAGGAGAGAGTAGGTGTTCCAGGCAGAAATGCTCACAGCTGCTCTGTTCCACTTGGTCTTGGAGTCCCACAGATGGGCACCCATATGGAGCCTGGCTTCACTCAGCTATAACTGGAAAATTTAGGGCCCGAGGTGACTCTGCCACAGCAGTGATGTGCTCATCAGGTGATGTCATTATTAACAAGTGTCCATTAACTATGTTGTAATTGTTTATGTTTTGTTTTACTTTTATTTCCCGAGGATGCTGGTAATCATTTGCAAGATAGGTGGGTCCTGAACACTGAATATACTAGTTAACTATCACGAGTAATTCACACACAGCCCCCGGTCGAACTTCTCCAAGCGTCTGACATCACATGAACAGGTACAAACCTACAGCAGGACATCCAAGCCTCTACCACTTTTTCTAGATCTGTTTTAACAGCATTAGACAAGATGCTGGTTTGTAGATACTGCCAGGACCTTTGTGGAGCAAGCGTAATGCTTTTTATAAACAGTTACAGTAACTTTAACTTAAGTCATGAAAACAATTTTACATCACATTAAATACACTTAGAGAAAGGATCCCAGAGCACAATAAATCTAAAAAGTGAGTCAGGGGTGAGTCAGCGGTCAGCACAGGAGGAACACAGTCAGCAGGCCCCTCCCTCTGTCTTCAGCTTGAGGAGGTTCTCGGCCTGAGAGCAGACCTCTGAGTGTGGTCAATTTGGAGCTGAAGGAAAACAGAAGATGAGGAATCAGTGGGGAACACAGAGAACCTCATTTCAGCCAAGTCGGGGACCAGGGGGTGCTCTCCTTAATTACGTGGTGGTGACAAGGCTGAAAATAATGGAAGTGAAGAAATAGCAGTTTCCAAGGACTGGAAGCAGCCGTTCAGGGGCTGGTCTTGTTTCAGCCCTTTCTCCAGCAGGCGGACATGGTCACCTCTTCCTGTTCAGGGTAACGCTGTCCTCCTCTTTACACGTCCTCTGCGGCTCCTCGCCCCCTCCAAGCCCTGGAAACTTCATCCCACTGGCTGCTGTCTAGTGCTGAAAGCTCTTCTAGCCCAGAGCAAGCCCCTGAGTACGATTTTACTGAAAACCACAGGCAGCGAGACTCGGCAGTTACCTTCATCAGTTCAGTTCAGTCACTCAGTCCAGCTCTCACTACCATACATGACCACTGGAAAAACCATAGCTTTGACTAGATGAACCTTTGTCAGCAAAGTAATGTCTCTGCTTTTTAACATGCTGTCTCCGTTGGTCATAGCTTTTCTTCCAAGGAGCAAGCATCTTTTCATTTCATGGCTGCAGTCACCATCTGCAGTNCCAGAAACCTGATGTAAATCAGTTGAACTTACAATATTTTAATTTCTTCTCCAGAAAGAAGACAGAATTCAGTGATTTCTAGTCAAATGCCTCTCAGCGTGAGATGTACAGAGGGGCTCTGATCAGAGAGGGTGGAGAGTGTTAGGAATTCCCTACTGGTTGATGATGTTGGCTTCATGCTCATCTGGGGTGCATGAATATTTTAATTGGATTCTGGATTTCTCAGAGAAGTATTTTTTAATTTTGTTGTTAAATCTGTCGGGAAGGAAGGTCTAGGGCTTATTTTTCTGCCATCTTGCTAAGATGTTGCTAATGTAATTTTGTGGGTTGGAACTTTTGGGCCATCAGGTAGTAGTGATTGATACTGCTGAATGTGTTGTGGCACTAGAGATATGTGTAGTACTCTGGTTGTTGTAAAGGATGTTACCAATAGGTGTAACACTGAAGGATGTACATCCCCTTAACCAAGGACCCAAAGAATACATGTATGCAGTAAGTCATACTCTTGTTGTGGCCCATCTATCTTGCCCAGAGGGATGACATGTTTCTTTTATTTTTACCACAGGTTATCTAAAATGGAACAATAAACACTATATCTAGGAAGTAAAACATATTGGTAGATGACAAATGGCAGCTCTGTAGTTGAGATATCCTCATATAAGAGTTTTTAATGGCTAATGGTGACTTAGCCTCTTAACCTCTGTCTTGTGATCAACAGCAGCTCATGGACTCTGAACAAAATAGATTCTGGGGAACAAGGCTCAACTAATGTCTGTGAGTTTTCTGGAAAGAAAGATTATGTGTCCATGGGATGGTGAAAAATCAACCAATCAACCAACCAACAAACCAACCAACCCCAGCTTTACAAAACTGCATGAGTGGTGACACAGAACAGCTCTCTAGTTTTCACACATTTCCTTTTCTTAGGTCCATCTCAAGACTATATTCCATTCAATAACTTTGAGAAAATAAAGAGTCAATAACTTGTTAGCAAGGATACTGGTGGAAACCTCTTTTAGCAGAGATTTCCATGCCATGTCTTTACATGAATCATCTGCTGTCCTATTATAGCTGCACTGGCTTTATGTACCATGCTTGTTTAGGAACATTTGACTAGACTTCATGATGCTATTACTTAATAATTAATAGACTCATGTTTTACATAAAAATTTCCAGTTAAAATAAATAAATTTAAATGGAAAAACCAATACAATATTGTAAAGTAAATAGCTTCCAATTAAAATAAATAAATTTATAGAGGGGGTGGTCCTAGGATGGCAGAGGAATAGCATGGGGAGACCACTTTCTCCCCCACGAATTCATCAAAAGAACATTTCAACGCTGAGTAAATTCTACAAAACAACTTCTGAATGCTGGCAGAGGACATCAGGCACCCAGAAAAGCAGATCATTGTCTTCAAAAACAGGTAGGAAAAATATAAAAGATGAAAAAAGAAACAAAGAAGGTAGGGAGGGAGCTCCATCCTGGGAAGGGAGTCTTAAAAAGAGAGAAGTTTCCAAACACCAGGAAACACTCTCACTGCTGAGTCTGTGGTGAGCCTTGGAAGCACAGAGGGCAACATAACTGGGAAGAAAAATAAATAAATAATTAAAACGAACAGATTACGAGTCCAACAGTAATTCCTCCAGAGAAGCAGCGCAGATGCCTGCATCCGACACTAGCAAGTGGGGGCTGGGCAGGGAGGTGTGGGCTGCAGTGCTTTTTAAGAATTGGGCCGGAATGCCTTGAGTGNAATTAAAACGAACAGATTACGAGTCCAACAGTAATTCCTCCAGAGAAGCAGCGCAGATGCCTGCATCCGACACTAGCAAGTGGGGGCTGGGCAGGGAGGTGTGGGCTGCAGTGCTTTTTAAGAATTGGGCCGGAATGCCTTGAGTGTAACCAGAGTGAACTAACTTGGGCTAGCATACCAGACTGTGGGATAGCTACCACGTGAAAAGCTCTAACATANGCATCCGACACTAGCAAGTGGGGGCTGGGCAGGGAGGTGTGGGCTGCAGTGCTTTTTAAGAATTGGGCCGGAATGCCTTGAGTGTAACCAGAGTGAACTAACTTGGGCTAGCATACCAGACTGTGGGATAGCTACCACGTGAAAAGCTCTAACATATGACACCGCCAGGACCACACACAGAACAAAGAACGGAACAGAAATAGCCGGCTGCAGACCATCCCCCAATGGTGACAGGCAGCCAGAGCCATAAGGGCTGGAAGGGGGCAATTGCAGCCCCGGAGAGACTTTACCTACCAAACTGCAAACAGGCTTCTTTGCTAAGACTTCTAGCGTTCTGGACAGTCACTATCTGCCTGACAAGGGGCGCCAGTGGTATACTCAGAAAACTGAGCAGCAGGGAAAGGTGATAAGTCGAAGTGACTGTGCTCGCCAAGCACCCGAGCTACTTGGTCCTGGGAAAGGCACAAAACACAGGCCCAACCGAATCTGCATCTCTGAGGGCTACCTGAGAGCCAACCCTAAGTGGCTTAGACCGGGGAAGTGCGTGCAGCCTAGGGCCGGCCTCAGATGGTTCCCAGCAGAGCAATGTAGAGCCTGAGAGGTGTGCGCCGTGTGCAGGGGCATGCCCAGCGTGGCTGAGACACTGCGAGCACATGCCAGTGTTAATGTTTGCAGCATCCCTTCCTCCCCACAGTGCGACTGAACAAGTGAGCCTAAAATAAATAAATAAATAAATAACAACAACAAGTGTCCACCACCGCCCCCCTTGTGTCAGGGCAGAAATCAGACACTGAAGAGACTAGCAAACCGAAGAAGCTAAACAGAGGGAACCACCTTGGAAGTGACCCCACACTGCCCACAACACCAGAGAAAGTCCCNCTTTCTGCCATAAGGGTGGTGTCATCTGCATATCTGAGGTTTTTGATATTTTTCCCGGCAATCTTGATTCAGCTTGTACTTCATCCAGCCCTGCATTGTGCATGATGTACTCTGCATATGAGTTAAATAAGCAGGGTGACGATATACAGCGTTGGCCACTCCTTTCCCGATTTGGGACCCATCTGTTGTTCCATGTCCGGTTCTAACTGTTGGTTCTCGACCTGCATACAGATTTCTCAGGATGCATGTAAGGTGGTCTGCTATCCCCAGCTATTTAAGAATTTTCCAGTTTGTTGTGATCTGCACAGTCAAAGGCTTTAGGATAGCCAATGACGCAGATATTTTTCTCAAATTCTCTTGCTTTTTCTATGATCCAATGGATGGTGACAATTTGATCTCTGATTCCTCTGCTTTTTCTAAATCCAGCTTGAATATCTGGAAGTTCTCGGTTAATATACTGTTGAAGCCTGGCTTGGAGAATTTTGGGCATTACTTTGCTAGCGTGTGAGAGGAGTGTGTCTGTTCCAAACAGTAAACTGAACATATATCCATTATCAAGAAAAACTCAAACTTTATAGTAATCAGTATCATTTACAATTTCCAATTGAGTGGAGTTGCATCAGGAAGAAAAATTTTTGGGGAACAGAACCAAGGTTTGGACAATGATGGAGAGTCATTGCTGGCACCAAAGGTTGGGGCTGGGTGTCTTCTGCCTGAGTGATAACTCTGTTTCTTTCGAGTCCATTGGGCAAATAGTGTAGCTCATTCACCCAATTTTATCCACAACATCTCCTTCGCCATGTGTCACAGAGCTAGGAATTCACTTATTAAACAAGCCTGCATTGTATGGCTTCAAATTATTCTTATTTAAAGGCAAATGTCCTTGAGAAAGGGCTTCCCTAGTGGCTCAGCTGGTAAAGAGTCCACATGCAATGCAGGAGAAGTGAGTCAAGAAGATCCCCTGGAGGAGAGCACGCCACCCACTCTGTCTTCTTTCCTGGAGAATCCCATGGGCAGAGGAGCCAGGTGGGCTGCAGTCCATAGGGTCACAAAGACACGCCTGAGATAACTGAGCACGCACACGCACACGCACACCCTTGAGACAGTGTCGCTTAAGGACTGTCTGTAGGGTTAGGGAGCCAGAGAAGGCGAGGCGCAGAAAAGGGGCGGGGCCGGCGCTTCATGGGAACAGAACACCTTTAACGAGGCGAGAGGCGGCAGCAGTCGGATCAGTGGGCTGCTGCACTGGCCCAGGAAAAGAGTGAGCAGATACAGGCACGTATGTGGGAAGCTCCTGTCTTAAGGGGGCCTGTTCGTCTGCAAGGTTGTTCGGTACGTAGTTATCTCTTAAACGGCTGGGACAAGGAATTTTGGAGATCGGCCAGAGGCTGGACCAGGTGGGAGCTGGGTGTAATCAACCTTAATGTCCATTTTTTTTTTTCAGAGAGTTTTTTGTTTTGCCTAGAATAATGGGGAGGACCTGGATGGGGAGTTTTAACTCCAGGCTGTTTTGAGTCGTGTAACTTTCCTTCACTATCCAGGGGCTTCCCTGTGGCTCAGTGGTAAAGAATCCACCAGCCTATACAGGAGACACAGGTTCTATCCCTGATTTGGGAAGATCCCACGTGCCGAGGAGCAACTAAGCCTGTGGGTCACAACTACTGAGCCTGGGCCCCAGCGCCAAGATACAGGAGAAGCCGCTGTGATGAGGAACCTGTGCAGCGATGAAGACCCAGCGCAGCTGAGTAGGTAACATAAACAGGTGAATAAAGCCTGTTAGAAAGCACTGTCCAGCTAAAACTTGGACACATAGGGAATGATGGGCACAGTGGCGCCAGGCAACCGAGCACAGGTGATTCAGGAGGAGCTCTCAGTGGAGTAGGGCAGCAGGGGTTCTGAAGCAAATAACAAGGAAGAAGAGAGTCAAGAGCAGGGGGGCTTGCCCCAAAGGACAGCTGCCACCACCCACCCTTTGTTACAGACACAGAGTCGTTTCTCCTCCATTCGCCTTCCACCCCTGTGATCAGCTCACTATGTCTTCTGGGGGAAATAGTCTCAGGAAAGAAAGGGACCCTGGGCTTAGGTCTCGGAAAAGGAGGAATCTGATAGGTGGTTCAGATGGAGGGGAGGAGTGCGGCAGAGGAGTTGCCATCACGGAGAATGACCCGTCGTAGAAGCCTCGGTCGTGTCCGACTATTTGTCACCGCATGGATGGTAGCCTACCAGACTCCTCTGTCCATGGGATTTTCCAGGCAATAGTACTGGAGTGGACTGCCATTTCCTTCTCCAGGGGATCTTCCCGACCCCGGGACGGAACCCTGGTCTCCCACATTGTAGACAGACGCTTAACCGCCTGNGGTAGCCTACCAGACTCCTCTGTCCATGGGATTTTCCAGGCAATAGTACTGGAGTGGACTGCCATTTCCTTCTCCAGGGGATCTTCCCGACCCCGGGACGGAACCCTGGTCTCCCACATTGTAGACAGACGCTTAACCGCCTGAGCCAGCAGGGAGAATGAGAGCGGCGCAGGAAACACCCCCGTGTGCTGGCCTCTCTTAGGTCTAATGAGAAAGGAGAGAAGATTCAAAAGACGCTTCACACAAAGCACACAGGGACAGACAAGGGACTTGAAGGGGAACGTTATTTGTCGTCAGGAAAGTGTGAACGACAACCGCAGTGAGGCGGCTCTTCAAGGACAGTGTGCCCCGAGGCTGACCCCACCGAGGCTCGGCTCCCGTGCGGAGAAGGCGCTGGACTTCATGCGTGTGGCTGGTGGAAGGCAAGGCAGTGCAGACGTCTGGGAAGACAGTCTGGCAGAGTCCTGTGAGTAGCACACACTTGCCATACGACCCAGTCATTCCACGCTGGGTATTCATCCAGAGGAAGCGAAGCGCATGCCAACCCGAACGCTGGCGCACAGGTGGTTCTGGAAGCTGTACTAGTTTCTGTGGCTGCTGTACCAGGGCCCACAGACTTGGTGGCCTGAAACAGTACAGTTTATCCTCTGATAATTCTGAGTAAGACATGCATGCTCGGTTCCTCGGGACTGAAGCCGAGGCTGTGAGCACAACAGCTACGGTGAGCCGGGAGGGTCTGAGGGCCGCTCGGCTGCAGGCTGGTGGGGGGGGATCCGCTTTCCAGCCTCTCCAGCTCCCGGGGCCCTCCTGGCCCCCTCCGGCGTCAGGGCCGCTCCAGTCTCTGCTCGGCCTTCACAGCTCCTCCTCCGCGTCTCAGACTCTGCTGCCTTCCTTTCAAGGACCACCGTGCTCACCTCAGCTCAAGTGCCCACCAGCAAGAAACGGGTAAACGAGATGCACGTCCACGCAGTCTGATACTTTTCAGCAATAAAATGAGCTCCTCTCTGATGCAGACCAAACACAGATGCATCTCACTGACATTACTCTGAGTGACAGAAATCAAACACCCAAGAATTCACAAGTATGATTTCATTTATACGAAACTGGAATAGGCAGAACTGATTTGTAGTGAGAGAAGTCAGATAATTGATTATTTATCATGAAGGGTATCAGGTGTTTTCCACAAAGGTACACAGAGACATTTCTGGGGAAATTAATTTTTAGCCAGATAAGGTTGCATATATTTGTCAGAATAATTGCACTGTACATTAAAAAGTATGGGCTTCCCTGGTGGCTCAGACAGTAAAGCGTCTGCCTGCAATGCGGGAGGTCCATGTTCGATTCCTGGGTCAGGAAGATCCCCTGCAGAAGGAAATGGCAATCCACTCCAGCAATCTTGCCTGGAAAATCCCATGGACGGAGGAGCCTGATAGGCTGGAGTTCATGGGGTCACAAACAGTCGGACATGACTGAGCGACTTCACTCACTTAAAAAGTATAAATTGTGTTGTCAGTAAATTGTACCTCAATTACATTGATTGAAAGGTAAGAATAATTGGCTTGTTCACATCCCCCCACTACTTTTATGCCTTTCACCCATGGACTGATTGGAGGAGAAAGGCTCTAAGCGGGGGAACTCAGAGAGCCCGTGGCGTCCCTGCTCCGTGGGGGCTGCCGGCTCGGGCTCCGGCTCCTGTGTGCAGCAGGGGGCAGCCCGCTGTCTGGTTCCCACCGAGGGCTGTGCCCCCGGCAGGGGCACAAGCAGGCCTGGGGCCTGGAGGCGCGGAGCCGCCGAGGCGGTCTCCAGCCCCCACCCCAGCCAGCGAGGCTCCCTTCCCCAGGCACTGGGGGTGCGAGCAGGGGCAGCACGAAGCTGTGACGCCGTGTGAGAGGGGCAGGGCCGCCCCGCGCCACCGAAGGCTCCGGAGGGCTCAGCAGCAGAGACGCCTCAGGTGGCCTTCTGCGGGAACCCCGCTAATAGCACGCGCAACCACAGAGCGGTAAGGAAATGTCATGAGCAGCCCTAGTCACGTGTACTGGAAACCTAGATGGAAAGTATCTGCTCCTCAGAAAGCACAAGCTTACCTGATATAAAATAAACCATTTGAAGAAGACATATAATTGCTTAAGAAATTAAATTCACAATTTAAAACTCCCTCAAACAGAAATCTTCAGGCTCAAATGATTTCACTGATGAATTCTACCAAACATCTAAAAAAGAATTAATACCACTTCTACACATTCTCTTGCAGAAAATAGAAAAGAGAGAACCTGTAATTCATTTTACAAAGCCCATGATACCCAGATGCCAAAATCAGACAAAAGATACTTGAACAAGATGAAAGAATAAAAACCACTCAATTATACTAAACACATGTCAAAAGTCAACACAGATTCAATTCATGAAAAACTCGGAAAGTCAAGAGTAGAAAAGAACTTCTTGAACTTCATACAATTGTCTACAAGATGCCAACAGTTCCCATTACACCTAATGAAAGAGACTGGATGCATCCCCATTTTCTGCAACATGCTGAGGGCACCCGCTTCCACCTCTGTTGTGCCACATTTCAGCCAAGGAAAGGACACAAACGTTACGCAGATCAGAAAGGAAGGAACAGGACCTTATATAAAGCATAATACCATTTACAGTTTCAAAGAACCTGCAATACTTATGTGTAAATCTAGTAAAATGTAGGCATGAATTGTATGCTTAAAACAACAAAATGCTGACAAAAGAAATTTTAAAAGATTTAAACAAATAAAGACGCAGTATATTCCTGAGTTGGCAGACGCGACATAGTAAAGATGTCAATTCTCCTGCAAATTGATGTATAAGTTTAACGCCATCTATACTAAAATCTCAGCAATTATTTCGTGGATACTGACAGGATTGTTCTAAAATTTGATGGAAATGAAAAGATACTACATAGAAGAGCTAAAACATGTGGGAAATATAAAAACAAAGTGGGAAGAAAGAAATCGGTGCAGGAGATTAAGAGGCACAAGCTTCTAGCTGCCAAACAAATGAGTCACAGCTATGAGACGTGCAATAAGGGGAATATCAGTAGCTTTGAATGGTGACATGGCCTAACCAGACATCACGGTGAGCCTTTTAACACCCATAGGAATACTGAATCACTATGTTTGTAACAGGGACTGACATAGTGTTGTAGGTGAAGTATGCTTCAGAAACAAACAAATGCATAGAAAAGGAGATCAAGTGTGGCTGAAGAGGGTGGAGGCGGGTAGGGGGTCGCACGAGGCAGTCAGAGGTACAAACACCCGGTTGTAAGATAAGGAAGTACTAGGGATGTGATGTACAATGTGATTATATAATTAACCCTTCTGTGTGTTACGTAAGAACATTATCAAGAGAGCAATCCTAACAGTTCTCATCACAACAAATTTTTTCTATTTCTTTAGCTTTGTATCTGCATGAAGTGACATGTTTTCTCTGATTTTTTGTGATAATCGTTTCATGCCCTATGTTAAGTCAAAGCACTGTGCTGCACACCTTGAACATACCTGGTGATGACGTCAGTTACGTTCGCTGAAACTGGAAGAAAAAGCGATAAGCGCCTCCGATTTTTCCGGGAAAAACGCAGAGGGGGAGGGGCCCTAAACTGGTCAAGACACTGTCAGCCTGGCAGAGAGACAGACACACGGATCCATGAGAAAGAGACCCCGGGAGTAAAGCCCACAAACGTGCCCAGCTTGTTTTGAATAAAGTTGCAAAGTCAATTCAATGAGGAAAGGTAGTCGTTTCCACAAATAATACTCAAGCAATTGAATTTCGTTGGGCAAGATATGACCCTCAATCTACACTGCACACTTTATATACAAAAGTGTGTATAAACCATATGCTTTTTATACACAAAGTAATGAAAATGGATCATAGGTTCACTTGTAATGGAAAACTATAAACATGTTAGAAGAAATCACAGAAAAATTTCAGGACCCACAGTTTGGTAAAGAATTACTGGATATGGCACCAAAATCACCATCTGCAAAAAAATAAAATCAATAGATTGGGCTTTTTCAGATTTAAAACTTTTGCTCTGCAGAGACCATATCAAGAAAAATAAAGTTAAGCTACAGAATGGGAGAAAGCATTTGTAAACCACAAGTATAATAAAGGACTAAGATCTACAATATATAGAGAACTCTCAAAACTCAACAGCAGAAACAGAAATAATTCAGACAGTGGACAAAAGATGTAAGGAGACGTTTCACTGAAGAAGCTATAAGATGGAACACGCACATATAGAAATTCACTGCAAGGAGCTGTCAGAGAAATACAAACTGAGGCCACAGTGAGGCATCAGCACACGCCCGTCACAACAGTTACCACCAGAGAGACAGCACCGGGCGCAGGTGGGGGTGTGGAGGAGCCAGACCTCACACACGCTTCCGACGGGACGCAGCGGGGCACAGGCGATCTGGAACACGCTGGGAAACTTTCTCTTAAAGACAAACGCTGGGGCCTCCCGGATGACCCAGTGATGGAGGGTCCGCCTTCCAGTGTAGGGGGCATGTTCCACACCTGGTCAGGGAGATAAGGTCCCGAATGCCATGGGGTGTGGCCAAAAAGTTTTTTTTTAATTAAAAATGAATAAATAACCTTGCCAAGTTCAAAAAATAATAATAATACTTAAAAAATAGCGTTTGCTGCCTCTGGGCATTTGCTCCAGAGAATTGAAAACAAACATCCACACAAAAAGCTGCGTAGCTGTTTATATCAGATTTATCTACAAAAGCCAAAAACTGAGACCAGCAGACGACCCAGCAGCAAGTGAGTGGACTGACCACCTGTGATGCGTCCACACCCTGGGAACGGTTTGAGGTGGTGCCTGGTTGCCAGTTCGCTCCTCTGAGGGAATAAAAGCCTGTCTCTAAACGTTATGGACTGTATGATGCCATCTGGATAAAAACATTCTCAAAATGACAAAACACAGATGTAGGAACAAACCAATGGTTGACCAGGTGGCTCAGATGGTAAAGAATCGCCTGCAACGTGCAAGACCCAGGTTGGATCCCTAGGTCAGGAAGATCCCCTGGAGGAGGGTGTGGTAACCCACTCCAGGATTCTTGCCTGGAGAATCCCACAGACAGAGGAGCCTAGCGGGCTACAGTTCATGGGGCTGCCAAGGGTCGAATATGAGTGAATCACTAACACTTTCACTTACTTTTTCACGTGGGGTGACACGAGAGGGGCTTTGTGATGGTGCAACAGTCTGTCCGTGACAGTAGCGGTGGCCACACAGAGCCACGCATGACAAGCCGGCAGCCCACACTGTGCATTGTCGCATGAAGCACGACCTTTGGGAGACTGGCTGCAGGGTACATGGAATCTCTCTGTAATATGTTTACCATTTCCTGTAAATTTACAATTATTTCAGTTTTTTAAAAAATTAAGAAAATCACCTAAGAATTACACTATTCCACATGTCAACTGGAGATTACCAGTGACGCAAAGCCTGAGCCTCTGGGGTCTCATAACCTCAGTCCCTGAGTAAAGCCTCAGAGGAGGGCATGTCCAGCAAGGAACAGGCAACAGGGCCCAGGCACCGAGGCCCACACACCCCTCCAGCGAGGAACCGGACTCAAGGAGCAGGTACGATAGAGGGGTGTGTGTGTGTGTGTGTGTGTGTGTGTGTG
>SJYV01049910.1:270367-281791 GCA_006410875.1 Neotragus pygmaeus | reverse complement strand
TCCTAAGGTCTCCTTTCCTCGAGGGATGACCCTCAGCCTCCTCAGGTAGTGAAGGCGCCATCTGTTCATGCATCTCATATAACAACCGTGCATCTGAGGCCACAGGAACCAGGAGACTTCGATGTTCTTCAAGGATGTGAGAAGGTTAGGGGAAAAAAAATGACAGGAGGTTGCCTCTGCCCAGACCTTCTGAGATTCTCCTGCCTGGCAGGTTCATTAGTTTAAGAAATGGTAATGGATGGGCGCCTGAAGTGGCAGAGAGTGACTTAATCGAGCCCCTGACCTGCCGGGAGCCAGGAGAGGAGGCCCTGGGGCTGGGCCCTGGGCCCCCTGTCTGCACTGAGCGCGCACCCTCTTCAGGGAAGCCAGCGTGGCTCGGGGCGGACAGCAGCTCTTTCCGCTTTTCTTCTGGCGGCTGCTGCCGTTGTGACAGTCGGGGCCCACAGATCCTGCTCACCCCAGGGATCCACCGCGGACAGAGGGCGGGCTTCCGTCACCGCTGCAGCTGCTCAGGTGGGGGCCCACGGCCCAGGCTCTGGACTCGGAGCCTCTGATCACTCGGAAATCGGAACGCCCCATCCCCAGGAGAAGTGCGGCCGTGGTTCCCCTCGGGCCGTCAGTGCCAGCTGCCTACTTGCTGAACCCAAAGAGTCACACCCAGCACGAAAACTATGCCCTCTCCCCACTCACCGCTCTGCAGCCCAAACATCCCAAACACACGGGCAATTTCCGACAGTTCTTTCAGACCCTGAAACCAGACTTGGATTGATCTTATGATTAAAATTTTAATGGGTGAATGTCCTGGATGGACAAGGGTGACCAGAGGCCTCACAGGGCCCTGTGTGCATAACCGAAGTCTTGTACACATAAGAATGTGCCAAGAAGTGAGATATTGCTGACCATTACACATTAAAGCCACACGGGAGGAGCAGCAGGGGTGGTGTGTTTCCAGTTTCCATGAGCTGGCGAGGGCGCAGAGGTCTAGAGACCTGTCTGGAGCGTAAGGGGAGGCCCCGGCCCCACTAGGGGACCTGCATCTCCCAAACACTGGCCCCAGCTCCCTGGGTGAGACCGTGGTTTGCAGGAGGCGATACGACGGCCCTGGCCTCGGGAGAGGAAGAAGCAGACTGACGAGGCTTGGGCAGCTGGGCGTGGCCTCCTCAGGAGCTGACCTGCCGCGTGCCCTTGGTCAGAGGTCGGGGGGTGGCCTGGCCCGGGTCTCCGCAGGACACGCAGGGAAGGTCAGCAAAGGAGAGGCACATAGGAGGGGCGGCCGAGGCAGGACAGTCTCCCGGGGCGGGTCTGGGGCTCGATGTGGAAGGGGCTGGAGGCTCCGGCGGGTCTTGAGAGGAAAGGGCACAGAGCAGAGAAAGATGTTCTTAAAGGCAAGCCTGGCTCTTCGGTGGAGAACGATGGGGGCGGGGATCAGGGCGGGGCCTCGGTGACCCGGTGGGGGTGACAGGGCTCTGATCACAGCTGTGCAGGCAGCGGCGTGGGGAGGGGAGAGGGGGGTCTGNCTTAAAGGCAAGCCTGGCTCTTCGGTGGAGAACGATGGGGGCGGGGATCAGGGCGGGGCCTCGGTGACCCGGTGGGGGTGACAGGGCTCTGATCACAGCTGTGCAGGCAGCGGCGTGGGGAGGGGAGAGGGGGGTCTGGAGGCAGGTGACAGGAATCACCTATGATGGGAAGCGAGGGGCGAGGACAGGAGGTGTCGAAATGACTCAATTATGGCTCAGCAGCTTCTGGCTGGAGACCTTGCGTGACTGCCTGGTGTTACTTTCTGAGACGATAAAAGCAGAAGTAAGAACAGGGTGATGAGAGAAGAAGGTTCACATTTATGTAATTTCAGGTCTGCACATCAGAAGCATCTGGGCAGGCCTGGGCAGGGGGCTGGTCTGGAACCCATGTTTGGGGGTGCCCCCAGGGTACCCACCCCCCATAACATGCCCATGTCCCGCAGATGCACCTAGGGCCCTCCAGCAGAACACCCAGGATTTATCAGACGGCCCTGGATCCGGGTCTTGTGCTGCTGCTGCTGCTAAGTCACTTCAGTCGTGTCCGACTCTGTGTGACCCCACAAACGGCAGCCCAATAGGCTCCCCCGTCCCTGGGATTCTCCAGGCAAGAACACTGGATGGGTTGCCATTTCCCTCTCCAATGCATGAAAGTGAAAAGTGAAAGGGAAGTCACTCAGTAGTGTCTGACCTTCAGCGACCCCATGGACTGCAGCCTTCCAGGCTCCTCTGTCCATGGGATTTTCCAGGCAAGAGTACTGGAGTGGGGCACCATCGCCTTCCCCGTCCGGGTCTTGCAGGAGCCTGCTACAGCCTGTCCCAACCTCTCAGGAGAGTCAAGAGTCAGGAAACGGGAGAAAACCGTTGCTCAGCGAGGCTAATGCCTGACACCTGGCCGCACAATCACCTCATTAACAAACAAACAGCAAGCTCCAACTCCAGAGGCCTCGCCTGTTAATCACATTTGCATCGCTGCTCTGTTTCCCAGGACGCCACCAGGGTAACTTGGAGCGATCCATATTTATGATTTGAAAATTGCTGACGGAATAATTACACATTAAGTAACTTCTGTTTCCCTGAGTATCATTGTTTCTAATTAGCAACGGGGAAAATAAAGTCGTCCTTATTTATGGATACAGTTCGGCTCGGCATTTATACGAGGCCACCCCCGCTGCCCCACCCCTCCTGGTGGCTCCTGGAGCTGCTCAGCCCTGGGATGGGGGCAGCAAGTCCCCCTCAGCCTCCCGGGCTCCTCCTCTGGCCTCCTCCCCCTCCTCCCAGCCTACTTCCTCAGATACTCCCTGGCGTCTCCTCCCCACTGACCCCTACCCAGCCCCATCCTCACAGCAATCCTGCACAGTCTCTGCCGTAAAGGGAAACAAAACCCCTTCATTCTGAAATCCTGAACATTCTGACACTTTGCTACACGAAATTCTTCCTTTTCATAATACGTTACTTAATGTTAGAATCCTTTTTGTGTTTGATATTGTTATTACAGACAAACATGGCTGGGAACTTTTTCTTAACAGACCTCATTGCTTTCCCAGCCCTTTTAGATCCTGCATAATAAACAGTGGGTAAAGTATCTGCCTGCAATGCAGGAGAGGCAGAGAAGATGAAGGCTGGATCCCTGGGTCGGGATGGAGAAGGGAATGGCAACCCACTCCAGTATTCTTGCCTGGAGAATCCCATGGACAGAGGGGCCTGCGAGCTACAGTTCAAAGAGTCGCAGAGTGGGACATGACTGAGTGGCTAAGCGCACTCACAGTAAACAGTGGGCATCCACTAATGCACAGAATTGTTTGGATTTATTAAACTGCAACAGAGCAAGCAGAGGGCAACCGGCCCCCATGTAACTGAAGGGATCCTGAGCTAAAAGCAGTGTCCTGTCCCTTCCACCTCCCTGCCTGCCCAGGCCGACAGCCTGTCCCTCCAAGCTCGCCCAGCTCTCAGGCAGATGAGGCATGTGGCTGAAAACTATACTAAAAAATCAAACACCTCTGCCTCTCTCACACAACAGCCAGCCTATCTGGCTAGTGTGTAACGCATTTTACCTCTCAGATCCTGTTTCACTTAAATAATAACTCTGGCCTAAATCAACCTGGGAGTTGCACCTGATTAAACTATGAAATTTTTAATAAAACACAAAAGCGTGGCTGCATGGCCAGAGTGGGGCCCTGAGGGCCTGCAGGGGGCCCTGGGCAGCAGAGGAGGTGAGGCTGAGTGGGCAGAGGTAAGGCTGAGTGGGCAGAGGTGAGGCTGTGTGGGCAGAGGTAAGGCTCTGACGCCCACTCGGGTTGACAACTGCTGTTATTCTAGAAGTTTCTCAAGCTTGGAAAATAAAATCACTAGGATCCAAGCGGGACCTGCTTGTGTTACATCCCCTTCACAAACAAGTGGAATATTCCCAAGGCCTTAATTAACGTGCTGTGGCCATGACTAAGTGTGCAGACCTCTCTGAACTTCAGAATTTCCATCAACTACCAGATACTAGATAATTATAGTAACTATATTTCAGGGTCACTGCAAAGATGAAATGAGGTCATATATTCCACACATCCGGATTCAGGACTATGAATGCATTTTTCCACTGGGAGAAGCCAGGAGCCCTGGAAGAAATGTCTGAGTTGGGAACTGTGCAGGATGAGTCTGGGATCAATTGTTGCACCAGAAAGAAGAAAGATAAACAGCAATGCAGTTTTCAAAATAAAGTGTTTGAAAACAAAGACATGTCACTTGCTGAAGAAACTGCCACTGGTCTAAGATGGAATGATTTTGGGCACTAAGCAAATAATGTTTGGAACAGCTTGAAATACCTCCAATTGTCAGCTATATACAAATCCGTGAATTCTCAATGAAGTTTTAAAAATGAATAGAAATCAATTTTTAAAAATCATTAGGAAAATAAAAGGTGTTAGGAAATCAACACATTTAAAATTTGAAATGAAATACACACTTAAATTTGAAATGAAATACACATTTGAAATTTGAAATGAAAAATTTGAAATGAAATTTTGAATTGAGAAACACATGATTTAAAAATGAAATAAAAAGAACCAAACTTTATTTTGCCTTATCTATACAAGTTTATATTTCAGGAGAGTTGGTGAGGAAACTTTTTGGAAGAATACCAGCTTAGAAAAAATAAAAGAAGGTACAGTTTGAAAATTAACACCCTGAAACTTGAAATAAAAGGATGGATCGAGTCAGTGGTCACTGATGGACATGAAAACCACTGGTGGAAACAACTGAGGGTGAAGAGGAAAAGCTGAAACTTGACACAGCCTCCTGCTTGCTCTGCCTCGGTAACTCAGCTTGCTCCTTGCCATGTCTAAGTCACGCAGGTCACGAGGTCACGTAGTCTCAGAAAGTGGGGACCAACAATACTAGGAACTGGAGCTTATCTCACTCACCCTTGTCCTGCTCTTTGCACCTGCCCAGCCCCTGCAAACCTGCTGAATCCCGCCTGTCCGTGTAAAGGTCAGGCAACGCCCCCCACCCCTCAATCTGGCCTGCTGTCCCCATGCGAAACCCCTTAGTTTACACCAGCCTATTCACAGCTGGTGTTGTCCACTGTAGTCTGTCTATAAAACCTCTGTAACCCCTTTGTGTGGGGCTCAGAGCTTAGAGGGGTAACTCCTCTGGGCCCACCGGCATAAGAAACCTGAATTCTCAACCTCTGAGTTGTGGTGCTTGGTTTCTTGAGAAATGGTTTCTGCAACAACGGGAATTTTATAGTGGTGGGATCCGATCAGAAGAATGATGCGTTTTGCATTCATGGATCAGTCTTTGCGCCCCTGACAGCAGAGCAAGCGTGAGGCAGGCTGATTCGCACACCGTGAAGGCGTTCCAGCCCTGAAAAGGAGCCGAGTCAGAGGATGTCACCCTAGCGATCTGCTTAGACTAAGAGGGGCCAAGAGACACGCTAGCAGCCTAAGCAAGAAAGTAAAGCCAGGATCTGTGACCTTCTGCAGAGAAAACGACTGAGCTTCTTCAAGAAAACAGTGGCGCCGAGAAAAATGGGGGCCAGGGGCTCTCGGAGGGAGACTTCAGGAACAGCAACCAGTAAAACCTGAGGCCTGGGCTGCTCAACCAGCCTCAGACAGACATTTCTGAGACAGCGAGAGAAATCAGAAACGGACCAGGTATTAGATGCTGCAAATAACATTATTATTAAATTTTAGGTACTATAATGAAATGGAATGGAATTTATGGGGAAACATCATGACATAGTGATAAGCGATAATCCATTTACAGAATAAATGATACGATATTGAGGATCTGCTTTCAAACGCCCTTGAAAAAGAACAGTGGTGATGCCAGTTACATGGAATGGAAAGACACGCTGGCAATTGTTGAAGCTGGTGACAGGGACACGGGAGCGTTGTCCTGCTCTCTCTGTTTCTGTGGACTTTCGAAGAGCTGCATGGTACAAACTTTAAAACAGGGTAACTTCCTGTAATGAACGCACCTAACAAGAGTGTGACTTCCTGTAACGAATGCACCCAGGAAGAGTGTAACTTCCTGTAATGAATGCACCTAGCCGATTGTAACTTCCTCTAATGAATGCACCCAGCAAGAGTGTAACTTCCTGTAATGAATGCACCTAGCCGAGTGTAACTTCCTNTCACTTGCTGAAGAAACTGCCACTGGTCTAAGATGGAATGATTTTGGGCACTAAGCAAATAATGTTTGGAACAGCTTGAAATACCTCCAATTGTCAGCTATATACAAATCCGTGAATTCTCAATGAAGTTTTAAAAATGAATAGAAATCAATTTTTAAAAATCATTAGGAAAATAAAAGGTGTTAGGAAATCAACACATTTAAAATTTGAAATGAAATACACACTTAAATTTGAAATGAAATACACATTTGAAATTTGAAATGAAAAATTTGAAATGAAATTTTGAATTGAGAAACACATGATTTAAAAATGAAATAAAAAGAACCAAACTTTATTTTGCCTTATCTATACAAGTTTATATTTCAGGAGAGTTGGTGAGGAAACTTTTTGGAAGAATACCAGCTTAGAAAAAATAAAAGAAGGTACAGTTTGAAAATTAACACCCTGAAACTTGAAATAAAAGGATGGATCGAGTCAGTGGTCACTGATGGACATGAAAACCACTGGTGGAAACAACTGAGGGTGAAGAGGAAAAGCTGAAACTTGACACAGCCTCCTGCTTGCTCTGCCTCGGTAACTCAGCTTGCTCCTTGCCATGTCTAAGTCACGCAGGTCACGAGGTCACGTAGTCTCAGAAAGTGGGGACCAACAATACTAGGAACTGGAGCTTATCTCACTCACCCTTGTCCTGCTCTTTGCACCTGCCCAGCCCCTGCAAACCTGCTGAATCCCGCCTGTCCGTGTAAAGGTCAGGCAACGCCCCCCACCCCTCAATCTGGCCTGCTGTCCCCATGCGAAACCCCTTAGTTTACACCAGCCTATTCACAGCTGGTGTTGTCCACTGTAGTCTGTCTATAAAACCTCTGTAACCCCTTTGTGTGGGGCTCAGAGCTTAGAGGGGTAACTCCTCTGGGCCCACCGGCATAAGAAACCTGAATTCTCAACCTCTGAGTTGTGGTGCTTGGTTTCTTGAGAAATGGTTTCTGCAACAACGGGAATTTTATAGTGGTGGGATCCGATCAGAAGAATGATGCGTTTTGCATTCATGGATCAGTCTTTGCGCCCCTGACAGCAGAGCAAGCGTGAGGCAGGCTGATTCGCACACCGTGAAGGCGTTCCAGCCCTGAAAAGGAGCCGAGTCAGAGGATGTCACCCTAGCGATCTGCTTAGACTAAGAGGGGCCAAGAGACACGCTAGCAGCCTAAGCAAGAAAGTAAAGCCAGGATCTGTGACCTTCTGCAGAGAAAACGACTGAGCTTCTTCAAGAAAACAGTGGCGCCGAGAAAAATGGGGGCCAGGGGCTCTCGGAGGGAGACTTCAGGAACAGCAACCAGTAAAACCTGAGGCCTGGGCTGCTCAACCAGCCTCAGACAGACATTTCTGAGACAGCGAGAGAAATCAGAAACGGACCAGGTATTAGATGCTGCAAATAACATTATTATTAAATTTTAGGTACTATAATGAAATGGAATGGAATTTATGGGGAAACATCATGACATAGTGATAAGCGATAATCCATTTACAGAATAAATGATACGATATTGAGGATCTGCTTTCAAACGCCCTTGAAAAAGAACAGTGGTGATGCCAGTTACATGGAATGGAAAGACACGCTGGCAATTGTTGAAGCTGGTGACAGGGACACGGGAGCGTTGTCCTGCTCTCTCTGTTTCTGTGGACTTTCGAAGAGCTGCATGGTACAAACTTTAAAACAGGGTAACTTCCTGTAATGAACGCACCTAACAAGAGTGTGACTTCCTGTAACGAATGCACCCAGGAAGAGTGTAACTTCCTGTAATGAATGCACCTAGCCGATTGTAACTTCCTCTAATGAATGCACCCAGCAAGAGTGTAACTTCCTGTAATGAATGCACCTGGCCGAGTGTAACTTCCTGTAACGAATGCACCTAGCCGAGTGTGACTTCCTGTAATGAACGCACCCAGCAAGAGTGTAACTTCCTGTAATGAATGCACCTAGCAAGAGTGTAACCTTCTGTAATGAACGCACCTAGCCAAGGGTAACTTCCTGTAACGAATGCACCTAGCCGAGTGTAACTTCCTGTAATGAATGCACCTAGCCGAGTGTAACTTCCTATAATGAATGCATCTAGCTGAGTGTAACTTTCTGTAATGAATGTACCTAGCCGAGTGTAACTTCTTGTAATGAATGCACCTAGCAAGAGTGTAACTTCCTGTAACGAATGCACCCAGCAAGAGTGTAACTTCCTATAATGAATGCACCCAGCGAGAGTGTAACTTTCTGTAACGAATGCACCCAGCGAGAGTGTGAGGTAGAGTTTAGGTGAGGCCGAAAGAGGAAAGACGACCTCAATAGAAGTAGGTTACCTTTATTCAGGCAAGGAGGGCAACAGTCAGCCTAACGACCAGGCTAAGCGAGGAGAGGGATCAGGGAGGCTCCATATTTGTAGGGAGGTTTGTGTAAGCGATAAGGGAAACGTTAATCAGGCGGGATGTTTTGGGTATACTTTAGTTGAGATGGCATTTCTTTTTAGGCAGGGGGTGGAGAGTCTTCTGGGCAGGAGTAGGGGGTGGAAGGTTTCCGGACAGGGGGTGATAAGTCCAAGATAGATGCAACCAGCCTGGAGCATCAGGGTAGGACCTAAAGTTCCGTTTTGTTTTCCCCGAAGTTAGATGATTCAGCAAGGGCCTTTGAAACTGTTGTTTTCTTTTCTAGGCACAAAAGACTCCTGCAAAGAGTTCCAGAATAACATCTATTTCTGATTTATTGACTATGTCAAAGCCTTTGACTATGTGGATCACAATAAACTGTGGAAAATTCTGAAAGAGATGGGAATACCAGACCACCTGATCTGCCTCTTGAGAAACCTATATGCAGGTCAGGAAGCAACAGTTAGAACTGGACATGGAACAACAGACTGGTTCCAAATAGGAAAAGGAGTACATCAAGGCTGTATATTGTCGCCCTGCTTATTTAACTGCTATGCAGAGTACATCATGAGAAACGCTGGGCAGGAAGATGCACAAACTGGAATCAAGATTGCTGGGAGAAATATCAATCACCTCAGATATGCAGATGACACCACCCTTATGGCAGAAAGTGAAGAGGAACTAAAAAGCCTCTTGATGAATGTCAAAGAGGAGAGTGCAAAAGCTCAACATTCAGAAAATGAAGATCATGGCATCTGGTCCAGATGTGTATAAGAGACAGGGGGGTGGAGAGTCTTCTGGGCAGGAGTAGGGGGTGGAAGGTTTCCGGACAGGGGGTGATAAGTCCAAGATAGATGCAACCAGCCTGGAGCATCAGGGTAGGACCTAAAGTTCCGTTTTGTTTTCCCCGAAGTTAGATGATTCAGCAAGGGCCTTTGAAACTGTTGTTTTCTTTTCTAGGCACAAAAGACTCCTGCAAAGAGTTCCAGAATAACATCTATTTCTGATTTATTGACTATGTCAAAGCCTTTGACTATGTGGATCACAATAAACTGTGGAAAATTCTGAAAGAGATGGGAATACCAGACCACCTGATCTGCCTCTTGAGAAACCTATATGCAGGTCAGGAAGCAACAGTTAGAACTGGACATGGAACAACAGACTGGTTCCAAATAGGAAAAGGAGTACATCAAGGCTGTATATTGTCGCCCTGCTTATTTAACTGCTATGCAGAGTACATCATGAGAAACGCTGGGCAGGAAGATGCACAAACTGGAATCAAGATTGCTGGGAGAAATATCAATCACCTCAGATATGCAGATGACACCACCCTTATGGCAGAAAGTGAAGAGGAACTAAAAAGCCTCTTGATGAATGTCAAAGAGGAGAGTGCAAAAGCTCAACATTCAGAAAATGAAGATCATGGCATCTGGTCCAGATGTGTATAAGAGACAGGGGGGTGGAGAGTCTTCTGGGCAGGAGTAGGGGGTGGAAGGTTTCCGGACAGGGGGTGATAAGTCCAAGATAGATGCAACCAGCCTGGAGCATCAGGGTAGGACCTAAAGTTCCGTTTTGTTTTCCCCGAAGTTAGATGATTCAGCAAGGGCCTTTGAAACTGTTGTTTTCTTTTCTAGGCACAAAAGACTCCTGCAAAGAGTTCCAGAATAACATCTATTTCTGATTTATTGACTATGTCAAAGCCTTTGACTATGTGGATCACAATAAACTGTGGAAAATTCTGAAAGAGATGGGAATACCAGACCACCTGATCTGCCTCTTGAGAAACCTATATGCAGGTCAGGAAGCAACAGTTAGAACTGGACATGGAACAACAGACTGGTTCCAAATAGGAAAAGGAGTACATCAAGGCTGTATATTGTCGCCCTGCTTATTTAACTGCTATGCAGAGTACATCATGAGAAACGCTGGGCAGGAAGATGCACAAACTGGAATCAAGATTGCTGGGAGAAATATCAATAACCTCAGATACGCAGATGACACCACCCTTATGGCAGAAAGTGAAGAGGAACTAAAAAGCCTCTTGATGAAAGTGAAAGAGGAGAGTGAAAAAGTTGGCTTAAAGCTCAACATTCAGAAAACNCTCCTTTTCCTATATGGAACCAGTCTGTTGTTCCATGTCCAGTTTTAACTGTTGCTTCCTGACCTGCATATAGGTTGCTCAAGAGGCAGGTCAGGTGGTCTGGTATGCCCATCTCTTTCAGAATTGTCCACAGTTTATTGCAATACACACAAAGTACACATACATATATACATATACTATTCTGCTACAAAAAAGACTGAAGTCTTTCCATATGCAACAACATGGATGGACCTTGAAGGCATTATGCTAGGTGAAACAAATCAGGCAGAGAAAGACAAATTCCATATGATCTTATTTATATGAGGAATCTTAAACAAAAGTGAAATCAAAACACCAAGCTCAAACATACCAAAATAGATTGATGGTTGACAGCGGTGTGGGGCAAGCAAAATGGTTAAGGAAAGTCAAAATTTCCAGTTATGAAATAAATAAGTCACGGGGATGCAATATACTGCATGACAGCTGTAATTAATAAGACTGCATTGCATATTTGAAAATTGCTAAGACAGTAGACTTGTATGCAGGTCAGGAAGCAACAGTTAGAATTGGACATGGAACAACAGACTGGTTCCAAATAGGAAAAGGAGTACATCAAGGCTGTATATTGTCACCCTGCTTATTTAACTTCTATGCAGAGTACATCACAAGAAATGCTGGGCTGGAAGAAGCACAAGCTGGAATCAAGATTGCCGGGAGAAATATCAATAACCTCAGATACGCAGATGACACCACACTTATGGCAGAAAGTGAAGAGGAACTAAAAAGCCTCTTGA
>SJYV01049910.1:244951-264042 GCA_006410875.1 Neotragus pygmaeus | reverse complement strand
TGTATAGCAGCCATTCTGACTGGTGTGAAATGGTACCTCATTGTGGTTTTGATTTGCATTTCTCTGATAATGAGTGATATTGAGCATCTTTTCATGTGTTTGTTAGCCTTCTATATGTTTTCTTTGGAGAAATGTCTGTTTAGTTATTTGGCCCATTTTTTGACTGGGTCATTTATTTTTCTGGAATTGAGCTGCATAAGTTGTTTGTATATTTTTGAGATTAATTCTTTGTCAGTTGCTTCATTTGCTGNGTTAGCCTTCTATATGTTTTCTTTGGAGAAATGTCTGTTTAGTTATTTGGCCCATTTTTTGACTGGGTCATTTATTTTTCTGGAATTGAGCTGCATAAGTTGTTTGTATATTTTTGAGATTAATTCTTTGTCAGTTGCTTCATTTGCTGTTATTTTCTCTCATTCTGAAGGTTGTCTTTTCACCTTGCTTATAGTTTCCTTTGTTGTGCAGAAGCTTTTAATTAGGTCCCATTTGTTTATTTTTGCTTTTATTTCCAGTATTCTGGGAGGTGGATCATAGAGGATCCTGCTATGATTTATGTTGGAGACTGTTTTGCCTATGTTCTCTTCTAGGAGTTTTATAGTTTTTAGTCATATATTTAGATCTTTAATCCATTTTTAGTTTATTTTTGTGTATGGTGTTAGAAAGTGTTTTAGTTTCATTCTTTTACAAGTGGTTGACCAATTTTCCAAGCACCACTTGTTAAAGAGATTGTCTTTTCTCCATTGTATATTCTTGCCTCCTTTGTCAAAGATAAGGTGTCCATAGGTGTGTGGATTTATCTCTGGGCTTTCTATTTTGTTCCATTGATCTATATTTCTGTCTTTGTGCCAGTACCATACTGTCTTGATGACTGTGGCTTTGTAGTAGAGCCTGAAGTCAGGCAGGTTGATTGTATTTTAGATTCCACATATGTGTCTGTGCTCAGTCGTGTCTGACTCTTTGCAACCCCATGGACTGTAGCCCACCATGCTTCTCTGTACATGGGATTCTCCAGGCAAGAATACAGGAGTGGGTTTCCATTTCCTTCTCCAGGGGATCTTCCTGATCTAGGGATCAAACCGGAGTCTCTTGACTCTCCTGCCTCGGCAGGCAAATTCTTTACCACTGAGCCACCTGACAAGCCAGATTCCACATATAAGTGATATTATATAGTATTTATCTTTTTCTGATTTACTTCACTTAGTGTAATAATCTCCAGTTCCATCCATGTTGTTGCAAATGGCATTACTTCATTCTTTTTATGACTAATATTCTACTGTATATATATGCCACATCTTCTTTATCCATTCATCTATCAATGGATATTTGTTTCCATGTCTTGGCTATTATGAATGGTGCTGCTATGAACACAGGGGTGCATGTATCTTTTTGAATTATAATTTTGTCCGGATATATGCCCAGGAGTGGGATTGCTGGATCATATGGTAGTTCTATTTTTATAAAGTTTTATTATTGACCAGATGTAAGGTAGCTTGCCAGGAAACACAGGAATGAAAACCCCAGCAAGATACAGTAAATTATAAATAGCAAGAAGAAGAAAGAAAAAATCAGGCAGAGACATGAAAGGGAGGCTGGACCTCCAGGGGCGAGCCCGGCGGCTGGGATCAAGGACCCCAGGACAGTGACTCACCCCGGTCCAGGAGGAGCAGGCTGTCCTCACAGCAGACGGGGCCTGGGGGTGGGGAGGGCCAGCAAGAGGCCTGAGGGATGCCTGCCCTGCGGTTTGCAGGCTGCCCTGTGCTGGTAACAGCCGCGGCAGGATACCCGTGGGCCCGAGGGCAGCAGCTCCACTGTCTGCCTCCCGCCCTGGCTGGACTGTCACCAGGACTGCCCAGCCCAGTCCTGAGTTTAGGGCAGGGTCTCTCTACAAGCCTAGCAGCCCATGGACCACAGCAGGCTGCAGAGGAGCGAAGGGCAAGCCGAGGCCTTGCGGGGATCAGAATGAACAGGCGTGCCTCCCCGACCTCCTGTCTAGGGCAGAGATCGGACTCATTTCAAGTGACCTTCCNGCCTCCCTGCCCCTTGGACCCTCACCCCTGTCACTGACCTCACCCCAGCCCCGCAGGTCCCCTGTGACCCTGTCCTGTTAGGAGGGGCTGGCCCACAGTGGGAGCGTCTCCTAGACCCCGGATGTCGCACGCCGGCCAGGGGGACCCCTGTGAGTGTGGATGCAGGAGTCCCTGGGCCTGGGCAAGGAGGTCCTCCGCCCCATGGTTCTTTGGGTGAGAGAGGAAAAAACGGGAGATAAGCTAAGAGTGATGGAAGCCCTTCCATTTAGGAAGAGCCGTCAGCCTTCTCAGGCTCTTCAGATGCCCGTCACCTCACCCCACCCCACCTGCCTCTGGGTTCCACCAGGCCCTGAGAACGGTGCCCTCAGCCCTGCCCTGATCCCGGGCCCCAGACCCAAACTCGCGCCAGGAGCCCCCCAGGCAGGGAGCAAGCAGCCTCGTGTAGAGTCGTCCCCACACCCTTCCCTCCGAACCCTCAGCCATGGGAGAGGGAAAGGCCTGGCCACGCACATGGGGGCCCAGAGCTTGGCAGGTCTCACTCCAGACTGGGCGTGGGAGAGGAGGCATGGAGAGGCCTCAGGGGCAGGAGGGGCATGGGGGGCGCAGAGGGCGCCTGCGCCTGCCTCAGTTAGACCCCAGGGGACAGAGGGTGAGAAGGGCCCAAACTCTCAGCTGTGAGGACGCGTCCTCTCCTGAGGACGGGGAGGAGGGCGTGGGGACAGGCCCCACCGGGGGTGAGCTTACAAGGGCTGAGGCACCGCACCCCCATCTGTAGACGCCTCGCCCCTGGACAGATGGAGAACCTGGTCCACATGCCCTGGCCAGAGGAGCCCTGTGCTCCCAGTCAGGCTTGGCAGAAACAGCAGGATGCAGGCCACCAGGGAGAGGGCGGGCCCCGTGACGGGGGGACAGGGCCCAGTAATGGGGGGGGACAGGCTCCGGTGACGGGGAGGACAAGCTCCAGTGACTAGACGGCCTGCACAGGAAGGAGCTGGGGGCAGAGCCCAGGGCAGCGATGCTGGTGAGTCGGCGGGACCGGGAACGGGCCCCACACGCCCTCAGGGGTCCAGCTCTCCTGCTTCCTGGGGCAGACCTGCCCCATCCTCCCCAGACGCCACAGGAGTCTTCCCCCACCCTCTGCAGCTCACAGCTCCATCAAAACCATCACCCCTCGGGAAGACTGACTTGGTGAGGCGAGCTTTCTGAGGTTGGGGGGGGACACGGAGCCACCCCTCCCTTGCAGGCACGGAGCAGCCGTGGAAGCGCCTCTAGGCTGGGGGACACACAGGGTCCTCTCCTCTCACCCAAGCTCGGCTCTCCAGGAGTGGGCATCTCCTTGGGGACGCTGGTGACATCTGGAGGCAGTTTCAATCATCAGAGCCTGGGGGTCCGGGCTCCTGCCCCCAGGACTCCTGGAGGCAGAAGTGTGGGTGCTGCTGAGAGCTCAGAGTGGCCCACGCTCAGCACCCGGGGCCTCGGGTGGGAGGCCCCCAGCACAGTGAAGCACGCCCTCCCGGCCGGCGCATCTCCACCAGGGCGGCCCCTTCAGCCTTCTGCTCCCCAGGGGCCGGTCCGTCCCTCCAGGACCCTTCCTGGGTTGGGGGCAGGCACGGCGGGGACAGGCTCACCCACAGAGGCGCTCCTGTGCTCACTCGCCCCACCCCAGTCCTGGGGTGGCACCCACAACCGTCCACTACCAACCAGTGGCCTTGGAGGTCCCCTGGTGGGCACTCCACGCTTTCCAGAACAGACAGGACAGTGGGGCACTGCCCACCATGGGTGCAGCCCCCGGACCTCCCGGGGGCCCTCCTCGTCTGGCCAGCAGGCTCCTCACGCTTCCTTTCTGAGAAGACAAGACAGCAGTCACTCCCCAGAGCCTCCCCCGGAAAACGAGGGAAGGACGCCGGGCTGGGCTGAGCGACAGAGGACGGCCCAGTGCTGACGTGCGACAAAGCCCGGCCAGCACCGTGACGGCAGGCTGGTGCAGCCAGCAAACTGCCGGCAAGGGCAGACGGTCTCGGCGGGATTAACCTCCCCCTGGAAAACAATTTCACACCAGAATAAACAGCAGAGTGAAGTAATAAATGCGCTGCATTGTCCAGCTCTTAACCTGGGCCTTGATATAGATTAAAAACAAGTCAATTATTCTCATCAATGACAGAAGCTGTCCGTGCTTAGCAGAATAAGATGAAGAGGTCTGGGGTGGAGAGCAGCCATCCTGGGATGACCCGTGTCTCCCGGGGGCGGCCCCAGTTCCCTGGCCCGACAGCGGAGGAAGCAGAGGGCCAGCATTTCAATGGCAAGGGCCTCGTTGTAAAATACAGACACAAAGCACAAGAATGCAGGTGCCTTGCAGGAAGCACCCCGCCTCCCCAGGGATTCAGCCCTGCCCTGCATCCCGAGAGGGCGTTCGGCCCGCATCGCAGAGGAAGACGCACCTGCCCCCAGGTTGGCGGGGCCGGGCCGCTGTCTGTGTCTGCAGGATGTGAAACCGCCCGAGAGGACTTGGAAAGACGTCGCCTGAATCCTAGATGCATTCTCGTGCCCGTCAACCCGGGACGCAGACAGAACCCAATCACTTCTGCTTGTGGGGCCAATGCACTCCAGGTCTCTGGATCACTCAGGGCCGGGAGGTTTTGTGAGAGAGGGAAGTGCTTTGCTATACAAGGCCGCGGTGCTCGTGGAGGGGAATGGTGACCTTGATGATGGCTGAACGCCCCATGCCTAGTGACCGCGGCCTCAGTGGTCTGCTCCCCCAGCCCACCTGTGTGATGCTGGGGGGAGCGTGACCACCCTCCCAAGCTGCTCCTCTGCACCAGGCCTTGCCCATGCCACTGCTTCCAGAGACACCCCAGCCCCGCGAGCCCCAGGCCCTGACCCTGCAGATGGCCGGCTGCCCCCCAGCCTGTCAGCTGCCCATTGGTCCCTTTAGAGGGTCCTCACGTTCAGGCCTCAGGCCCTTGACGATGAAAGTTCAGGAGATCAGCTCCGGCTGTTCCTGGGGGGCCCCGGGCACGGCCCCCGCTGGCCCATTGGGGTTCAAGGGAGCGGCCCTCCCCGTTCCGGTCTGCTGGCACCCTGCCGCCTGTCTGTCTGTGAGCACTCCTGGAGTCCCCCCCGCCCACCACGAGCGGCCTCTCCCCTGCAGCCTGCACAGACAGGGAGCCCCATCCCCTGGGCACAGCCCCTGCCCGAGCCCTCCCCGTGGGGCTGGTGGTCCTGCTGCCTGGCTGGGCTGGCCCTCTGAGGCCTCTGCAGGGCCGGCCACGGCCCCGTGGTCCCGGGGCCCAGGGACAGGCGCTGACAGGGCCTTGGCCAGGGCCTCTGGCTTTGGGGCGTGGCCGGACGGTACAGGGTGGGGACTCTGCCGGGGTCCCGTGCCCCCTGGTGCCCCTGCCACCCCACAGCAGTTGGTCAGAATGCGCCTGTGTGTCTGCGAGGTCACGAGTGCCGTCAGGGGCACCCTTCTGGGGGCAAAGGAGGCCGTGGGCACCCGCCTGAGTGAGCCCCAAAGGCCTGCTCTGACCCTCCTGTCCCAGGGGGACCGCCCCCCACCTGGGCCTGGCTGCTCCCTCAGGGCCCGGCCCGGCCGCTCCCCAGCAGGGGCTGCCGGCTGGCGCACCCTCCTGCAGGGCTGGGGGCGACGGGTCCCCGACACCTGCAGGCACCATCAGCCTGCGATCTCTACTATGGCAAGGGGCTCCGATCCTTCGGAGCTACAGGCTTTTCTTTTGTAGCTGTCATTCCTCTTTTCCCCATTGTGGGAGCCAGGCATCCAGAGGTTAGAACTTTGAAAAATAGCTGCAGATAGGGAGAATTTAGAAACTCACCACAAGGAGACGCTCAGGCTCAGGAAAGACCTGAGGGAACCTCACACTTTCAGTTCCGGATGATTCTGGGCAAAGACGCAGCCTCCGACCTTCAAAGAAGGGAAGGAAGGAAGACCAAGGGGTAGCTGACCTCCAGACTGACCACAGTGTAAGAACGAGGCGTCCACTTTTCAGTAACAACAGCAGGTCATCAGGGAAGCAAAGAAGCACGGCGGTCAGTCCCACTGCAGGGAACGCAACATACAGACGGAAGGCGCCCCGAGACGCCTCACCGCGGGGAGCCGCCATGCCCTCTGCGTCCCCGGGCCTGGCCCTCTGCTGCGTCTTTCAGCTCTCGGTGCAAGTGAGTTAGACGGTACTTACTTTTGTCTGTCTGACCTACTTCACTTATCCTTCAACTTATCCACGTTGTCACAAGTGGTCAGATCACATTCATTTTTTATGAGTGAATAATATTCTGTTGTATATGTACTTGCCACCCTCCTGAGTCCATTCAACTGTTGTTGGAAACTTAGGTCATTTCCACAGCATGATTATTGTAAATAACGTTTCAGTGAACATGGAAGTGTATGTCTTTTCAAATTGCTGTCTGTGTTTTCTTCAGCTATATCTGCCCAGGAGCGGAGCAGCTGGACCGCACAGTAGCCCTGCCCAGGAGCAGAGCAGCTGGACCGCACAGTAGCCCTGCCCAGGAGCGGAGCAGCTGGACCGCACAGTAGCCCTGCCCAGGAGCGGAGCAGCTGGAGCGCGGTAGCCCTGCTGCTAATTCTGAAGGAGCCTTCGCGCTGTTTTCCGCGTGGCCGCACCGAGGTACGTCTCCGTCAGTGGTGTCAGAGGGCCCCCTTGCTCCAAGTCCTGCCCAGCTTCGCTGTTTACATTCTTTTGGATGGCAGCTCTCTGACAGATACAGGGCGGCATCTCACTGCGGTTTCGGTGTGCAGTCCCTGGTCATTAGTGATGCCGATCATCTTTTCACGTGCCTGTTGGCCGTCTGTAAGTTTTCTCCAGAAAAATGTCCGTTTAGCTCTTCTGCCATTATTTAAAATTTTTCACTATTGTTTTGATGTTGACCTATATGAGTTCTTTAAATGTTTTGGATATTAATCCCTTGCTGTATATATCATTTGCAAATATCTCCTACTTTTTTGATAGGCTTCCTTTTCCATTTATCGATGGTTTCCTTTGCTGTGCAGAAGCTTTCAGTTTAGCATCTGATGTCCTAGACAGTTAGAATGGGGCCGAAGGTGAGACAGTGAATGAGGATGAAGGATGAGCCCAGGGTGCTCAAGCAAGGATGCCGGCAGGATGACAGGCAGGACCAGAGAGCGAGCCGGACTCTTCCTTGTGGCTCTCGAGGACGACGAGTTCCGGGGGAAAGCTGCGCGGTGTTCCCTGCCTCCTCTCAGAGGTGACTGTTCGAGGGTCTTGGGTGGGTGACAAGGCCTCCAAGGCCTCCAAGAGGGGAACAGAATGTGAGGGGGCGGGATGTCTTCCATGAAGGAAGGGGAGGACCAGATGTCAGTGGACAACAGCCAAGCACAGGGCATCTGCTTGTCCAGTGGGGGAGCCTTAGAGGGCCAGCAGTGCCTCTGTGTGAATGCATGTGCACGCGTGTGTGCATGTCTGCACGCGTGCACACGCATGTCCATGACCGCACATTCATGCACATGCGTGTACATGTGCATGCCTGCATGTGTGCATCTGTGTGCATGTGCATGTGTGTACATGCATGTGGGTCAGAGGGAGGCAGACGTCCCACTGAGGGGGCCGCAGCAGCCCCTCCCTCTCCCCCGTCCCCAGGCCCTGCCTTTCTACACAGTCTCACTTGTGTTTTGTGTTAATTGCACTTAATATGCAAGTTTCCCGATAACTTCGGGAAATAAGCTCAATTAAATGCAGATGTATTCAGCTTACTGTTGCATTTTACAAATATAATTTTTCCATTGATGTTTAATTGCCTTAAAATTCTTTCAAGGTTAAAAGGGAACTATCTCTTGAACATTAGTTATTAAATTATGTAATGCCAATTAACTTGCTGAATTGATTTGAGCTTTATGACACTTTTTATTGATTGTTTGAAAGCAAGCTTCTAATTATCAAAGGATTGGGTATTTTCGACTCAAAAGTCCTCTGAGAGTAACAGAAAGCTGGCCTGCTATTTTGAAGGTCCTGGTTCCTTATGACCAGTGACTTGAACCCCAGGGTGGGATCAACAAAAGGAAGCATTTTCCTGGGTGGAGGGTTCTGGGAAGCCCTGCATCTGCTGCTGGTTTTCCAGAGTGTCACCCAGCTGCTCTCCAGGTCAACAGCAGCACCCAGAAGTAGGCAAGCTCGCTCCATCGGCAAAGAGCTGCCGTGGCCTCCATTCATCCTGCTTGGAAATGAAGCAACCTGCCCCCAGGGTTTACACCCCTGGTTCCACCACCTGTGAGATTTTAGCATGGACCGCCACCTAACGCCAGGGGGCTACGGTGCTCCCCTGCAACCAGTGATGTGTCCTCGATGCTGACTGTCAAGTGCACTTAAGAGCAGGGGTTCTACAAAAAGGCACGAAATACTTAATTGTGTATTGAAAGTGAAAGCCACTCAGTTGTATCTCTTTGTGATCCCATGGACTATACAACCCATGGAAATTTCTAGGCCAGAGTACTGGAGTGGGGTAGCCTATCCCTTCTCCAGGGGATCTTCCCAACCCAGGAATCGAACTGGGGTCTCCTGCATTGCAGGCGATTCTTTACCAATTGAACCAAGAAGGAAGCCCCAATTATGTATTAGTCATAATCTTAATGAAAAGCCACCAAGTCTTAAGCAAAAGCTAGCAAATAACATATTTTGAAATTGTGAAATTTTTATTTTTAATTTATGTTAAATTAAAATTTATATTTAAATTATGGAAGTTTATACTTTTATAGCAGCATCATTAAAATCATAGGGAAAACTCAATGAAATGTGTTTAAAGTCATGCTCTAAAAACTACAAAACACTGTTGAGTGATTAAACACCAAATTGAGCTATGAAGTTAAAACAGTATCAGTCAACTTCTAGTAGTGATTGTGTTTTTCACATTAAACCAGATTCGTGAGATAATTATTCTGTAAAGCCTTTGGCTTCCAGAATGCGGTTTAAAATCACAGTCTAATTAATTCAGCCTTTGGCTCCTCCTCCAGCCTTCTTTTATTGACTTTTCTCTCACTTCCCAAATATATAGATTGCATTTCTGGTTTTATTAAAACTGCCCTGCTGCAGAATACTTAATGGGACTCAAAAATGGGTCTCATTTATTATTGCATAATTAACACATCCGAAAGTTTCCTTTGCCACAAAACCCTGAGTGCTTTATTACTGTATTTTGCAAAACAGAGAAGGTAAAATGATTGCTGGGGACTCTCTAAGAAAAATGTTCGAGACTCCCACTGCTCATTTATGTGAGCTGATGTGAGATTTTGGCCCTTAGTACAGACAGTCCCTGACTTACAATTTTTCTACTTTACAATGGTGCAAAACCAATACAACTTTACTAGAGTCTGTACTTGGAATTTTGAATTTTGATCTTTTCCTGGTTGGTGATATGAGGTCCAATCCTCCCCTGTAGCACTGCGCAGTTGCTGCGGCTCCCAGTCGGTCCCGAGATCGTGAGGGTGAACAACCAACAGACTTAAACCATCCTGAACCCAGACAACCAGTTGGACTCTAAGGGATCATTACTTTCATCATCATCACCACCATCTCTGCCACCACCACCACCATCTCTGTCATCCTCAGCGGATGAGCTGCCCTCTGTGCCTCTCTGCCCCACTGCCTCCATGCTCTCTTCACAATCATCAACTCAAATTTCAAAGCTACCTCTTGTCCTAATAATTTTAACTTCTTTTCTGTGCATATTTCTATCCATCAGCTAGGCTATTATAATCTCAGCTCATATAAACAGCAGACTAAATTGCATTTGTTTTTTAAATTTTGAGAAAAATCCTCAAATGCTGCACCTTTGTTGCCCTGACAGTCTTTCATCATTTTTCATTTTTATTAAGTTTATCTACTTATCAAAAAACATTATTAAAAATGAATAGACATGTGACAATTTGGAAGATATTACATAGATTTAGAAATAGATGCAGATGTAGGTGTGCACATATAAAGAGGGAGAGTCGTTGTGTACAATTCAACAATTAATACTGAAAAACCCATTGAAAAATGCAAATAGGCATTTCATGAAAAAAGACATTTGAATACCAATAAGCATATGAAATCATGCTCAACATCATTATTTATCAGGGTGATGCAATTTAAGATCACAGTGGGATACCATCTTCAACCCACTAGAATCACCAAAATGAAAAACTTCTGGTGATTCTCATACCAAACACTGTCAAAGTTATGAATTAACTCAGGCTTAGTGGAGGGAGTATAAAATGAAACACTCACTTTGGCAAACTCTTTGATAGTTTTCTTAAAATAATGTCAAATACACATCTGACCAAACAATTCCACTGCTGGTTATTTAGCAAAGGAAGTTTGGAATATGTGTTCACAAAATGAATTGTACAAGAATATTTAACTAGCTTTTTTACAACAGCTAGAAACTGAAAACAACCCAAATATCCATCAACTGAAGAATGAATACCAAATTATGGAATATTCCAGATGCAATGCTGCTTAGACATCGAATGCAACCCATCCACAAATGGAAAAAAACATTATTCTGAGCGGAACAGAGCAGACGCAAAGCACACGCTCTGTGTGATCTCACTGATGCAAAGTCAAAGGACAATCAAATGAGTGAGTGAGTGAAAGCCGCTCAGTCCATGGGATTCTTGGGCCACAATACTGAGTGGGCAGCCATTCCCTTCTCCAGGGGATCTTCCCGGCCCAGGAATCAAGCCCAGGTCTCCCGCATTGCAGGCACATTCTTTACCAGCTGAACCACAAGGGAAGCCCAAGAACACCGGAGTGGGTCACCTGTCCCTTCTCCAGCAGATCTTCCCAACCCAGAATCGAACCAGGGTCTCCTGCACTGCAAGTGGGTTCTTTACCAACTGAGCTATCGGAGAAGCTCCATCGAATATAAGCTTTGGCTTTGGTATAAAATTCAGCAGATTGGTTTCTTGATGTGAGCAGCCCAAGCAAGCTTTCTAGGGTGATGGAAATACTCCATGTCATGTTTCTGCAGTAGTTTTATGGGCATCTGAAATCTCCCAAGTTTATCTGACTAGTAGTTAAGATAAGTTACGAGCTTAATAAATAAACAGCATGTGTTCATGGGGAACATTATCTAGCACTGGCCCTAAGTCTTTTCTGAGCAAGATGAACTGGCAAGCTGGCTGATCACCAGCCTCACGAGTTCATTTTACAGCTCAGCCTGAGATATTCTCTGCTGACAGCCGTGGGCATGGTCTAAATCACCCTTTCCCCCCGGCCAGTCACAATCGGCAGTCATCTCACAAAATAATGAGTCTGCCAGCACAGAGAATCCCAGAAGATCTCGAAGGAATCCACTTCTTGAATTTCATTTCTAACCTTCCCTTCCCCTTGAAGTATTTCAAACCCCAGTAGCCGTCTATGGGGTCGCACACGACTGAAGTGACTTAGCAGCAGCAGCAGCAGCCCTCCTCAAAAGACGATGACGCGGAGTCACAGCAGGAGAAAGCATCAGTGGAAGCCGGTGACCGTCCGTCGGCCATGGAGGGACGCTCGAGGGGGAGGACGGAGGGAGCGGGGACCCAGGGGCGCCCAGGGCGGGCGGGGCGCAGAGGGCAGCTGCAGAGAGGGTGGAGGGAACGCACAGGAGCCGAGGAGAGCCTCAGACCAGGACAGAAGGTGGTGGTCCTGAACGGGGTTTCTGGCCCAGGCAGCGTCATGACTTTGTAATGAAAGGGGCGCCCAGGTGTCCCCGGTAGAAGCACGTTGGACAGAGAAGCCCCAGACCTCTTTATGCTTTGCTTTTGGCTGAGAGGCATATGGCATCTTAGCTCCCAGACCAGGGATGGAAACCACCCCCCTGCACTGGAGGGGAAGTCTTGACCTCTGGACCACCAGGGAAGTCCCTCAGTCAGTCTCACTTTGTTTATGGGGCGAAGCTGCCTCAGAGCCTGCTTCCCAATAGCAGCTCCTTCCAGGGTGAGCACCTTTCTCTGAGACCTGTAATCGAGGCTTTTCTCTGAGGTGCGCTCTTTGTATTTAATGATCCCGGAATCTGTGACAAATTCTTCCTCTCAGAACTTTGCGGTGACATCAGGGATCCTCTGTCTCCTGCTGCTTCTGTGGATTTTCGTTTCTTGTAGATACATTTATGAGGAATGGGGAAACTCCTTTTGCCCATTTTAGTTTTCATTTGATTTGTGGGTAATATGTTTCATAGAGGACTCATTTATACAAAACGTTCTCATTACTGACTCTTTTCAAACCCTTAACGGTGTGGAACAGGGGCCGCAGGGCTGCTGCCTGGGCCTCCTGACCCTGTTTTGGGCCCAGAAGACAAAAGGTGAACAGAGGCAGCTGCTCGTCCGTGGGCCTCCCGACCCTGTTTGGGGACCAGGATGTGAGAAGGTGAACAGGGGTGGCAGGGCTGCTGCGTGGGCCTCCCGACCTCGTTTGGGGGCCAAGAGACAGAAGGTGAACAGGGGCACCTGCACGTCCGTGGGCTGACTGGGGCCCTTCAGCCGCGTCCTCACTCTGCCCTAGGCCAGCGCTCCGGGACGGCCCAGGAACCCGGTTCTGGGTCTGAAACAGCCCTCTTGGCCTTCAACAGTTTTCATGGGTCAGGCTCTGTGAGCCCCACTCCAGGAAAACCTCAGAAGAAGCAGCGAAGGACAAGCCGTGGGAGGCGTGGAGGGAGGCTGGGGAGCGCCCCTGAACCGGCGCGCTCCCCAGCCCCGCTGGCTGAGGTCTCGGCTCCGCAGCGTCTGTCCCAAGGAAGCACCCTCCCTGCCGCTGCCAGCGACACAGGTGGGGCCTGGACAGGGCACAGGGCTCGGCCGCCGCCCCCGGTCTCCTGCCTGCTGGGGCGGAACCCGGATTCTTGGGTCTGGGTGACAATATCTGGGATTGGTTCTTGGGGCTGAGAAAACTCACGCTGGAAAGAGGACTGCTCAGGGTCAGGGCCGAGTGGGCAGTGACCAGTACAGGCCCGTCTTTCCAAAGAGCCTAAGTGACTCTCTAGTGAATGGAAGGTGTGGGCTGCTCCGAAAAGAGGATGCATGTGAAAAACAGCTTTCTACAACGCAAATCTCTGCCGGGATCGCTGCCATAATTTGAGAGCTGGAGAAACGTGGGGACACATGCAACTTTTATTCTAAGATAGCTTTCTTTCTGTCCACTTGACAGTGGTTTTTGTGAGGTTCAAATGAGGTCACATACATTTTGAGAGTAATGTTAACCTGGAAACACTTTGCAAATCTGGCCACGGTCTGTGTGACATTATTAGTATTAATCCAATCAAAACCTTTTTCTTGGAACCTCCCGAACTATTTTCTAGTGCATCACAAAACTACATGGGATAAATTGGATTTAACCGTTTCCATTTCCTTCCATGGCACAGAGGGAAAACGCTTGGGAGTTTATGGCACAGCTGGGGCTGGACTCCAGGTCAGCTGCCTCCTGAGATGGCGTGGTTCCCATCCTGCTGCATCCCTTCCATTCGGGGGCGTTTTGCTGGGAAACCGCGGCGCCCTGGCTCCGTGTGCAGACATGGGACACGGTCCCCTGGGCAGAAGGGCTGCCCGTGGAAGCCGGGCTGGCAACCTCGTGGTGTGTGTCTGTGGGAGACCACACAGCGTCCTCGGGTTGGTGCCCTCGGCCTCTCCAGCACACACAGGTTTTCAGCTAACCCCAAAACCACCACCAGCATGAGAGCATTTAACCCTGAAAGCGCCAGGCCCTCTGACAGATGGTGACTAAGACACGAAGTGTGCTGGGGGTGTGAGCTCTGTGACGCCACGGCCGGGCCTGGTCTGAAGAATCGCCACCCGGCACACGCCTGCTCATTCATCCGATGCTCCCGGTGACGGGTTCCCGAGAGAACTCATTCCTTCGTCTCCTTTTCAAGAGTCACTTCCCAGGACCAGGCCCTGTGATTGCTTGTCAACCCACAACGCGGAGACCGTAAGTGATGCTGGCGGCCGCGCCCCTTTCAGAGGTCGTTTATTTTTCTTCCTCGTAAGTGCCCAGACGGCCCTTGCTCTTTGCCACAGACAGCATCGAGAGTGAAGTTACGAGCAGGGTTTGCTGGCAGAGATTTTCCTGAGCAACGTGCTCACAAAGAGCCTGGAGAGGGGATCAGGTGGACGAATTCTCCGCACTGGTCTGGGGGGCTGGACGCTGGGGCCAGTGAGACAGACACGGAGCAGAAAGGCCGGGACTTGCATGGCAGGAGGCGGACAGATAAACTGACCGGAGAAGAGGAGTCAGGGCTTTATGTCGGTCGCCTTCTCCTCCCGTGTCCAAGTGCGAGCCCATTATTTTAGGACCTGCTGTTGACGCCTGATGAGACCGCTTCCTCCATCCTCCTCGCAGCCGCCCTTCCTCCTCGTCTGACAGCAAGTTTCTCAGAGATCTGAGAGCGGATTTCCTGTGCTGTTTTCCACTTCCTCCTCTGACTTGGCTATTCCCTCCCCTCGACCTCTCCCTAAACCTGATCTCTGTCTCAGGCAGGAAATCCCCCCTCCTCGGCAGAAGACGGGCGGACCGCGTCGCTGCCCAGACTCCAGGCTGGCGGTGTGCTTTACCTGCTGCAGAAGCGTTTTCACGGCTGCAGCTGAGGTTACTGTAGATGTTTAACAGTATGCACTTCTTGGCTTTGCAGAGCCCTGGACGGTCTCTATGCAGATCAGTGCCTTGTCTAACGTCTGTAAGCATGGTTTCTGGAAGAGCAATGGCTGGAGTCATGGATAAACTCAAAGGGGGTTGAGGAGACAGGACCAAAAGGAAGCAGAGTCTCTGCAGCGAGAGAATGGACGTTCCTGGAGACATGTGATCCACCTCCACCTGCAACCGTGTGTGGGGAGATGAGGAAGCAGATTCCATCCAAACCGCTGGGCGTGCTCCCCGATCTGGCCTGGCCTCAGCTCAGTTCAGTGCAGTCGTTCAGTCGGGTCTGACTGTTTGCGACCCCGTGGACTGCAGCATGCCAGGCCTCCCTGTCCAGCACCAGCTCCCAGAGCTTGCTGAAACTCATGTCCATCGAGTCGGTGATGCCGTCCAACCATCTCATCCTGCCGCCCCCTTCTCCTCCTTCCCCCAATCTTTCCCAGCATCGGGGTCTTTTCCAATGAGTCAGCTCTTCAAATCAGGTGGTCAATATTGGAGCTTCAGCTTCAGCATCAGTCCTTCCAGTGAATATTCAGGGTTGATTTCCTTTAGGATGGACTGGTTGGATCTCCTTGCAGTCCAAGGGACTCTCAAGAGTCTTTTCCAACACCGCAGTTCAAAAGCATCAGTTCTTCAGCGCTCAGCTTTCTCTATGGCCCAACTCTCTCATTCATACGTGACCACTGGAAAAGCCGTAGCCTTTACTAGATGGACCTCTGTCAGCATAGGAGAGCATGTTTTTTGATTCAGGTTCATCAGGGGAACCACGTTTTAGGTAGAAGGCATGGTGGACATGGGGGCCCCAAAAGGTATAGACGGTGATGTTGTAAGGAAAGGGCATGAAGAAGGACACTGCCCGGCAACCGTGCTGAACACTGCATCTATTTCTCGTAACCCTGGCAGCAATTCTGTGAAGGGTGGGGTGTTACAGGGAGGGGTCCTCTGGGCGCTCCCACTGAGATGGCCTTGGCCCACAGGAGACTGATAAAGGATGATTATTATCCTGATTTGTGACTAAGGCACACAGGCAATTCAAGGGAGAAAAGCCAATGTTCTCAACATGGTCCCAGACAAACGGGACACACGTGGGCAAAAGAGTGCGCTGCTGGACTGAGCGCCTAGAGAGGTGGACGGTCTGCTTCTGCTGAACCCCCTCCGCCACAGCACGCGTGCTAATGGAAAAGTGAAGATCTTAGGTCCGACACAGAGTCAACTCAGAACATGGCATTGAACTCAACATAAAACGCAAAACTGTGAAACTTCCAGAGGAAAATGGAGTGGAAACATTCCTGACCTCAGATTTGGTAATGAAAGATCAGATACAGCACCAAAACCATGATCCACGGGAGAAGGAACAGACAGGCTGGATCACTGCCTTTAAGGAGCCCTGTAGGGGGAGGGGACCCCGTGAGGCCCATGGGGGGAGGGGACCCTGTGAGGCCCGTAGGGGCAGGGCATGGTCGGGGGGAGGTGCAGGTGACCCCACAAGTTTAACAACACGGGGCAAAGCTCCTCTTCCCACTCACGAGAAAGAAAGCAAAGTTCTAGGCTCCGAAAGCTTACTTCTCACCTTCTGAACTGTGAAAACCAGAATTTAGTTCCCCTTTCAGACAAGTGAGAACCGTGCCCACCCCTTCTCAGACTAGGACGCTCCCGGGGTGTCTGCTGAGCCCCGGTGGGACCGTTGACACCCAGGAGCCTCCGTCCCCACCCACTTCCCAGGTGTTTCCAGCGAAGCCTGCAGCTATGGGCTCACAGCCTCCTGGAACCTGGCGTCCTTGGTCTTCTCATCTGCCCCGTTAACTTGATACCCACTCTGCCTTCACCGGGCTGGGTGAAAATGGCTTTCTGGCCCACAGTTTTAAGCCAAAAATGAGACATTTTCTCTGCCCATCTTCCACTCCGCATCTCATCCTTGGAAAAACTGTGACTTGAACCCAAGAGAGGGTTTGCTTTTCAGAAGAGAGGCGGTCCTTTGTCCATGAATGTGAACTACAGAGGCTGACTTTGCAAATTCTAGTTCAGGCCAAGCCTGCTCTGAATGGGGCCTACGCTTCTTGCAGATGCAGGTAAATGAGGCTGGGGGTTCCCGGAGTGGAGCTCACTGTGCAGTCCCCTTGCGCCCAACAGCGGGTTCCCCTCCGGGCGCAGCCCAGCAGGGCGGGCAGGGCGTGCGTCAGTGAGCCGAGCGCTGCACACTGCTGTGCCAGGGGGCCCGAGGCTGCTTTAACAGCACAGCACGCTCCTTGTTCACACCCAGCGCTGTTTGAAGCAGGTCTGAACCTGGGACACCCAGTGTGCATCTCCTGTGTCATTTCAGATGCAAATCACACAGGCAGAGTCTCGGGATGATAAGACACCTCACAGACCCTTGGGGTGACTCCTATCCCTTTAATTCACGAATGTCACCTCCAATATCTCATTCAATTCATCTTCCACACTCTCCTGGAATTGCTGCAGTGAACTGCGTGCCCGTCAGTCACCTGAGCCTCCCTGGAAAGAAGCGTGGACTCCTCACGACTGCCCACGGCCTGTTCCTGCCCAACGACCAGCCTCCGTGCCAGCGCCTCCTCCAGCCGCCCTCCTACAGGTCAGGGCTGGCCCTCGGATGCAGGGCGTGGGGAAGAGATGTCCCCTGGGCCCCGGTCTCCCCCTTCACCCGAGGGGTGACCTACAGCTCCTCCCCCAGCACCAAGAGGAGCAAGACCAGCCGGAGCCCCCTGCTCCCCTGCTCAGTCACGTCAGTCGTGTCCGACTCTGTGCGACCCCACAGACAGCAGCCCACCAGGCTCCTCCGTCCCTGGGATTCTCCAGGCAAGAACACTGGAGTGGGTTGCCATTTCCCTCTCCAATGCATGAAAGTGAAAAGGGAAAGGGAAGTCACTCAGTCGTGTCCGACTCCTAACGACACCATGGACTGCAGCCCACCAGGCTCCTCCATCAATGGGGTTTTCCAGGCAAGAGTACTGGAGTGGGGTGCCATTGCCCTGCTCCCCAGGCCTCGCCTATCTGTCATGACCTCGGGAAAGTCACTCACGAGCTTCATCCCAAGCCTCAGCCCCTAGGGGCCGACAAGGTGGCAGGAGGGGCCCCGTGGGGGAGCCCTCTGTCCCCACACAGTGACAGGGCAGGGTCCTCTCGGGCACAGCCCCATGTCAGCCTGCACTTTCCTCCCTGGCTGAGCCCGCTGCCAGGCGGCGTGTGGGCCTTTTGCACCTGGAGGAGCCGGGTGTCTGGGAGCTGCCGCGCCACCCGCGCCTCCGGCTGCCCTGTTCCGTGGCTCTCACACCCACGGGCAGTGGGTGGCTGGCCGGCCTGCCCCAGCTCAAGCTAAAGTCCTTTTCGCCTCCCGTGGGTGTTCTCCAAAGGAGGAAGCTCACACCCTGCCCCCAGATCTGCTGCTGCCGTTCAGTCGCTCAGTCGTGTCCGACTCTCTGCGACCCCATGGACTGCAGCACGCCAGGCCCCCCTGTCCATCACCAACTCCTGGAGTTCACTCAGACTCACGTCCATCTAGTCGGCGATGCCATCCAGCCATCTCATCCTCGGTTGTCCCCTTCTCCTCCTGCCCCCAATCCCTCCCAGCATCAGAGTCTTTTCCAGTGAGTCAACTCTTCGCATGAGGTGGCCAAAGTACTGGAGTTTCAGCTTCAGCATCAGTCATTCCAATGACCACNTGTCCCCTTCTCCTCCTGCCCCCAATCCCTCCCAGCATCAGAGTCTTTTCCAGTGAGTCAACTCTTCGCATGAGGTGGCCAAAGTACTGGAGTTTCAGCTTCAGCATCAGTCATTCCAATGACCACCCAAGACTGATTTCCTTCAGGATGGACTGGTTGGATCTCCTTGCAGTCCAAGGGACTCTCGAGAGTCTTCTCCAACACCACAGTTCAAAAGCATCAATTCTTTGGTGCTCAGCTTCCTTCACAGTCCAACTCTTACATCCATACGTGGCCACTGGAAGTGTGCGCATGTCAATTCCGAACTCCTAGTTCATCCCCCTCCGTTGCCTTTTGGTGCCGTGAGCTCGGTTTCTGGGTCTGCGAGTCTGTGTCTGTCTTGTAATGAGCCCATCTGTGTCGCTGTGACTCCACAGATACCAGCATCACGTGGTCGTCCTCTCTCTCTGCCTTGCCTCACTCGGTGCGATTATCTCTCCATCCGTCTGTGCTGCTGCGAATGGCATCATTCCATTCCTCCTCGTGGCTGAGTGATATTTCATTACATATGTGCCACTCCTTCTTCATCTGTCCAACTGTTGCCGGACACTTGGCTGCTTCCATGCCGAGACCATGTTTTCCTGTTCACCGCTGCACACACGTGCACCAGGGGCCATCACCACGCGTGTCCCGAAGCCCACGCGTCCTCCTCACTGTCTCAGCACCACGCCCTCCTCCTTACCGCAGCAGGTCCCCTCACACTGTCTCTTATACACATC
>SJYV01049910.1:216760-227512 GCA_006410875.1 Neotragus pygmaeus | reverse complement strand
CTCTGCATGCCAGGCTAGGTGTATACAGGCGCCCGGAGGCACCAACCCAGAGCCAGAGTTGGCACAAGTTCCTCCCTTTTTCCCAACCGAGTAGGCAATAAAGTGGGTTGAGCCTCACATATAAGATCTTGTCTTCAGTTAGGGGCCCTGCCCCGGCTGAAAGTATTTTAAGAGGAATAGACATTGAGAAACGAACACAGAAACGGGGAGGCAGGCCTGAACTCTCGGCCCTCCTTACCTGCTGATTCCGTAACCGCAGAGTCCACCAACCGCAATTCGACCTGCAGTAGGTGGAATCCGTGGATGCAGACGAACTGCATATATCTGGTTTACGGAAATAACTTTAAACACCCACTTAAAAAAATAATGCAGTTGCCAAAGAGAAAGCAGCAATCTAAATGCCAAAAGCACCAAACACGGCTGAGGGAAGGAGTGGTGTTCAAATGATTAATTACACTCACACTGGTTTTCCCTTGTACTGATCTCTCAGGCTAAGAGCTTAACAGACTTGCCAGTTAGTACATGTGAATCACCCTCCAGTTGCCTAATCTGCCTTCAAAGTTTGTACTCAGCTATTTGCCCTTACTTAAATGTCAACTTACACGGTTTTGTTTTTAGGGAGAAGACAGAGGGAAACCAGCCTCATTTCCTAATATTTCAGCAACTAAGGATCTAATGGGTTCCTTTTAGATCTCATTTAACAGGGCTGGTTCTCAGAAGAAATATGACTTCATTGTGGTAATGAGTTAAGGAATCTTAACAAGATCCTGTTGCATTGGCCCTGAAAATCAGTTTCTATGAAATGCCAGTGTAGCTATTTTATTTAAAAAAAATTTTTTTTAAGGGGGGAAGGTGAACGAAGGAAGAAACACACTTGAATGCAGCATCAGAGAGAGGAGATTTTCTTAGGAAGTCAGTTATCAGTTGTTATTCTTTTTAAAGTACACAGTTTATTTTCACATGGCCTCTTGAAATGTAGTTAACAGTTCTTAAATAATGGAGAATTATTCCTTTTTGTTTTATATGAAATATATTCTATATACATATATATACTCAAAATTTATCCTTTAAAGGTGACTTGCTTTTGCAGCAGTAAATGTCAAGTCCAAGTGTGATTGAAGTTCTTGCTCTCTTACACACGAAGCCNCCTCTTGAAATGTAGTTAACAGTTCTTAAATAATGGAGAATTATTCCTTTTTGTTTTATATGAAATATATTCTATATACACTCAAAATTTATCCTTTAAAGGTGACTTGCTTTTGCAGCAGTAAATGTCAAGTCCAAGTGTGATTGAAGTTCTTGCTCTCTTACACACGAAGCCCACACATGAATGCTGGCTCCTCTTCAGTTTTTAAAAGCAAACCTCGTGACCACATCCTCCCTGCAGGCTTCCCCGCCACCCTCTCTGGGGTGCACTGGAGCCTCTGCTCAGAACCTGGGCCTCTAGGGAACCTGGGCCTGGTCCACAGAGGAGGGAATGTCACCCGCAGCCTGGCCAGCGTGGTGTGTGTGTATGCGTGCATGTGCGCTAAGTCGCTTCAGTGGCCAGTGTTGTGTGTGTGTGTGAGTGTGTGTGTGTGTGCGTGCGTGTGCACGCATGCACACGTGGGCTAAGTTGCTTCAGTTGTGTCCACATCTGTGCAACTCTATGGACTCTAGCCCACCAGGCTCCTCTGTCAATGGCAAGAATACTGGAGTGGGTTGTCACATCCTCCTCCAGGGGACCTTCCCAGCCTAGGGATCCTTTTTCAAAACATGGTGGCTTGAAGGCTTCTCAGGCATGAATGAGCCTATGAGAAATTCTTGAAAACTTTCAACAGTGGGACAGGACGGGGAGGCCACAGATGTATAGCAAAGTCTATTAACTAAGCTTGATTTGCTTTGGGGACCTATTCTTTAAGAGAAAGTACAGGATAAGCTGTGTCAATATTCAATTTGCAAGGTCACCCAGGGAATAGGATGCGTGATGCAGGATAAGTTAGAATTTCTGGTTTGGGGCAAATGAGAGAAAGTGTTTTCTAGAGTTAAAATAAATCGGTACAGGAATTCTCAGCAGTCCAGTCCTTAGGACTGCACACTTTGACTGCCAAGGGTGGGGTTCCATCCCTGGTCAAGGAACTAGGATCCCACAAGCCACGTGGTGTGGCCAAAAAGTAGAAATTAATTAATTGATTACAATTAACAAGTCAGTATTCACCCAATAAAATGACTGGACTGTCATAAAAGAACAGGAAGCAGCCCTGGTATCTCCCGACTTAGATTTCTGCTCTTAAAAAAATCCTTGGCCTTTACGAATTTGGCCAGCTCTCTGAAAATCAGGTAACTGACGCCAGGTGCGCTTTCAGGAGAAACGGCCATGCGTCAGCAGGTCCAACAGCCCATGACTCGATTTTAGAAGTCAAAACTGACAAGCGGGCAAACGTGGGGAGGAAGGCATCAGGGTACATCTTCACGTGGTGGGGCACAAGAGCAGGAGCTCGCAAGCACAGAAGGGTCTGCAGGCTGGCGGGCTCCGGCTGGAGACAGCGGCGCTGCTGTCCTCAACCATTCTGCACCGCAGGGCCCTACGGGGGCCTCGGGAAAANAGGCATCAGGGCACATCTTCACGTGGTGGGGCACAAGAGCAGGAGCTCGCAAGCACAGAAGGGTCTGCAGGCTGGCGGGCTCCGGCTGGAGACAGCGGCGCTGCTGTCCTCAACCATTCTGCACCGCAGGGCCCTACGGGGGCCTCGGGAAAAAATGCAATGAAATTACAGTGAGGTCATACTGTATAACAGGCCCTAACCGAAAGAACCTCTTATTTCAGAAAGCGCACTTAAAAATTATTCTAGAAAATGAAAGTTACTATTATCTAATTACTTGACACGAAAAAAACATTAATTCTATTTTACAGAGCAAAAGGCATGAGTGAAACCCATTTGAGATAAATGTTATGAAAGCAACTCACCTGGAAATCCTGATCATCGATTCCGAACCTCTCCCGCAGGTTACGGAAAACCATGGGGCAGTATTCCTTAAACTTGAAGTGGCTCGGCATGTTTTCTCTGAAACAGTCAGATTGTGGAATAAAGTTCAGATGTACAACCAGTGCATTTGCCACCATCCTGCTCACCTGCAGCCAATGACGTGCTTGGAGCACCCCACCCACAGAAGGCGCAGATGGGCTTCGAGCGAGAAGCGAACTCGTGTGAACTCGCTGTGTAAGAGAACTGAGGTCTATAGCTGCTGCAATGCACAGTAAGATCCAGTAAGATCCGGGGGCAGAAGGGACAGGCATTTGAGGGAGACAGTAAAAGGGAAGCAAAAGGCTTGGAGAGTGAGGGGAGGGCAGCAGATATAGTACAAACCATGTTCCCCACATCCTAACAGGGTGGATGAAGTGGAAGTCCCTCAGTCTTGTCCGGCTCTTTGCGACCCCATGCACTATACAGTCCATGGAATTCTCCAGGCCAGATTACTGAAGTGGGTGGCCTTTCCCTTCACCAGGGGATCTTCCGAATCCAGGGATCAAACCCATGTCTCCCACATTGCAGGCAGATTCTTTATCAGCTGAGCCACAAGGGAAGCCCTCTAATAGGTTACCTTCTGACTAAAGCTTACAAAACAAGACCTTCTCTCACTCCTGGCTTGACCTGTTTTATCTTTTATGTAAATACCGAATTCTAAATTCACATGAAAAGATCCCCCTCAAAAAGTCAACCTTTAAAGAGCATTATGAGAATAATTAACACAGCAGCTTCACGTTAGAACAATGGCCCTATTAAGAAATTTCACAGTTGATCCTCACGTGAGAGAGATTTCTCTGGGGTTCATCCCACTCATTCAGAATTGCTTCCTCCTTTTTGTTCACACATGCACACATACACACACCCCTTTATCGTGGTACTCTGTACATACAACAGGAAATGATGGTAATTTGTACATGTGTCCATTTTCAATCACTTGCTTGACTGTGAACACCCTGAGGGCAGAGTATTCTTTTTTTCTGATGTGGACCATTTTTAAAGTCTTAAAAAAAAAAAAAGTTAGCAAATTTTATTACAATATTGCTTCTTTTTATAGGTTTTGATTTTTTGGCCTTGAGGCATGTAGGACTGTCAGCTCCCTGACCAGGGATTGAACTTGTGCCCCTTGCATTGGAAGGCAAAGTCCCATCCATGGGCCACCACGCAAGTCTCAGGGCAGGATATTTCTTATCCACCCCTGTATGTCTGGCTGTCAGTGTAGTGCCAGAGAAGATGCTCCCTAATGATGTCTAAAATGACATTCAAAAGAGGAAGAAATAGTCTCAATGCCCAACATGGCTTCCAATTACATTTTATAAAAATGCACCTTAATTCCTTATTGTTCTAGGAAGCAGTCATTTCTGTTCATGAAGGAATCATCAGCAGTTTTGTGTAAGGTCTATAGCTGAGGTCTATAGCTGCTAAAAAAAAATTCCAAGCAATTTACAGCTTCAAACATTTAAACTGTAATGAGAATATCACTTTTAACATATAAGATATTCATAGAGAACAATATGCCATATGGCAAAAAGATATTACCCAAGAGGGCCTGCTGTTGCTTCTCTGAAAATGACAGATGGTTATGTTTATCACAGGATTAACTTCATCAGCAAAACTTTACTCCCACCCATTGAAAAATAATGTGATTATAGAAATTCACAAAAACCATACTCCTGGCAGCCACGTTAGTTCTACAAAAGGTCGTGCTTGTACTTACTTGTTAAAAAGGTGATTGTCCACCTTTATCTTTGAATAGGCTTTGAAGTCATCTGGCATCAACATAACAGGGATTTGAACATGGCTCAGTTCATTGATCTGGGAAAACAAAATAAACGGCGCAGGTTGTTAGCATCTAGGTGGGAAGCACTTATCTTGAACAACTTCATCTACCAAGGAAACCTGGTGGATGCTCGCACTTGGCAGACCACTTTCCTCCCTGTTCCCATCCTGCATCTGCTTCCCTCGCTCCCTTCTAGGCCACCAACATGGTCTCCCACCTCACACCCAGCTCCAACTTCCCCTGCTCATCCCTGCCTGGCACCAGCCTCCAGGATGGCAGGGGCAAGAGAAGGGCTCTGGGGGTGACCCCTCACAGCCAGCTGTCCCGGCTCCTCTCTATGCATCTTCCTCTCCAGAGCCTCAACCCAGAGCTCCTTCGATCACATGTCCAGGGCAACTTCCCTCTGTAAATACTATCTGAGAAAGAGGGCCTTTTAATTTCTGATATAAATATTTGTGGAGGGACTTCTTTTGTTGGTTGTCCAGTGGCTAAGACTTTCTGTTCCCAATGCAGGGGTCCTGGGTTGATCCCTGGTCAGGGAACTAGAACCCACCTGCCGCAATGAACATCGAAGACCCTGGGTGCTGCAACAAAGACCCAGCACAGCCACATAAAGAAAGAATTTGTTGAATTAGTGGATATGACTATTTCTTTATACTTTGGAGATACTCAAAAGGCACACTGTCATCCATGCGATCTTTACCTTTCTTATGGGACCTAATTTAAAAATAAATATTAGGGTTAGGGTAAATCCCTGGTAAGTTCCTCTTCTGAATTTACCAGAAGAGGAAACTTCAGGAAGAAAAGAAAAGAAACATATGGCCATGGGGTTAGATGACAGGGAAGGAGGTTGGACAGGGGTCAAGACAAAGGCACATCTTTATGTGGTTACAGAGAATAAGAGGTTAATCCTTCTTGGTTTACATTCCCATGAATGGCTGGGACAGCTTTTGACACCTGATTGAAAAAGCTGAACCTTCTCTTGGTTAATGATTTCTGTATTTAGCTCCCAAGTGATAATTCCCTGGTTACTAGTAATAAAAATCATGTTAAAGGTTTATAGGTTCAGTCATTAAGTTTGCATCCCCACGGACTGCAGGCTCCCCTGTCCTTCACTGTCTCTTGGAGTTTGCTCAATGGACATGAGTCGGTGATGCTATCTAACTATCTAACTATCTCCTCCTCTGCCACCCTCTTCTCATTGCCTTCAATCTTTCCCAGCATCAGGGCCTTTTCCAAAGAGTCAACTCTTCGCATCAAGTGGCCAAAGTATTGGAGCTTCAGCATCAGTCCTCCCGATGAATATTCAGAGTTGATGTTCTTTAGGATTGACTGGTTTGATCTTGCAATCCAAGGGACTCTTAAGAGTCTTCTCCAGCACCACAGTTCAAAAGTATCAATTCTTCGGTGCTTGGTCTTCTTTATGATCCAACTCTCACATCTGTACATGACTACTAGAAAAACCATAGCTTTGACTCTATGGACCTTTGTCAGCAAAGTGATATCTTTGCAAAGTAAACGGAAGATGCATGGCAGGGGTTCTTAGTTACAAAAACAAAAAGCAAAATGAGTTTCTTGATACATCAGAGTTGTTAACCCATTGCCAGGTTCATAGAAAGTACAGGAAATCGTTAAGACCCGCTCCTTCCCCTGAAGTGAGTTTAATCCATAGGGCATGTGGAGACCATTAAGTAAGCCTGAAAGGAGGGTCTTCTGTGAAGATAAACGCCAGTTTCACAGTTTGGGTCAAAGGATAGCTGAGGAGCTCAACCCAAGACTGCAGCACTAAACTAGAACTCTTGAAGGAAGCAAATGTGGTCCCAACGGCCAGTGGAAAATAAATGCAAATGGTGCGTGGAAGAAAGCACTCCTAACACAGGCCTTCAGGGTTCCCACAGATGAAGTTCAATCAAGTGTGGGGGCACAAAGAAATGAGTTAACAGAAAACTTGATGTTATGTTCAAGACTTCAGCTAGTAGAACAATCAGATACAGAATAGAAAATTAAGACTATGTATAAAATGTGTGAAGAAGGGACTTCCCTGGTGGTCCAGTGGATAAGACTCTGAGCTTTCAATTCTGGGGGCATGGGTTTGATCCCTGGACAGGGAACTAAGATCCTACGTGCTGTGTGTCAAGGTCAAAAATTTAAAAATAAATAAATAGTGGTTATACTGCTCATGTTCTGTTCAGGAGGAGAGGCAAGATATTAACTGCAGATGTCAAGTATTATGCAATAAGTTTAAGGGCAAACATTAAAAGAATAAGAAACACAGTGTATAACTTCCAAACAGAAAAACAGAGTAAGAAAAGAAAACTCAATTAAAAAAAAAAGAAACACAAGCAGGAAGAAAGAAATTTTTGCACAGCAAAAGTGGGACAAATAGAAAGTTAGTGATAGAAATAAATCTGGATATATACATAATCACAATAGATACAAATAAACTAGCAGTTAAAACTAAAGGTTGTCAAAATGAATTAAAAACTATAAGTGAAGTGCATGAGACAACTTAAAACATAAGTTGTCAAATACATCAAAACTTAAGGAATAGAAAAAATATATTACATAGTACTAAAAATTGCTGGAAAGCTAGCCTAGTTTTATTAATGTCAAATAAATGAATAAGACAAAAGCATTACTGAGGACAAAGGAGGTCTGGACACAGTGATAAAAGGTTCAATTAGCCAGGAAGGCAAGATTCCAATGGTATAAGGACCTAATTAATCTGAGAGTACAGAGCAAAAACTGTTAGAACCTCAGGGAAAATGGGCAATCTGTTATAAAACAGACACATTTGCATACGCTTTTATTGATATAGTTCAGACAGACACAAAATGAAAAAAGTTAGGGGTTTAAACAACATATTGAATATCATTCACTTGGTATTTGTTGCACAGCTATTATTGCCAAGTAGTATTCTTCCAGATGCTTGGGTTACATGGTGGAACAAAACAGATTAAGATGCCTGCCCTCTGGAGCTTCTGTTTTAGTGGGAAGAGTCAGAAGATAAAACAATAAACTTAGTAAACTACCATGTTAGAAATGAATGATCTACTAGGTTAAAAGGCTACAGCAAAAGGAGAAAGAGTAGGACAGAAAAACTAGGGAATGCTCATCAGTACAGGGTGAGGGTCACTGAACTATTTAAAATAGCGTGGATTTCAGTAGGCCAAGGTTTGGAGAAGATGAGATTTAACATGCCAGTGCAAAGGCCCTGGGGTGGGCACATGCCTGGAATGCTTGGGACAAGGAGGCCACTGTGGCTGGAACAGATCAATGAGGGGAGAGACAGTAAGAGCTGAGGTTACAGGTAAGGGGAAATGGTTTCTGAAGGGCCTTGCATGTCACTAGAAAGACTCTGGCTTTTACGCTGAGAGATATGGGAGCCCTTGCAGCTTCTGGGTGATAAAGCAATGACCTCATTTAACTCAGGGTTTAAAAAGACCACGGGGGTGGGGCAGGGGCACGTGCATGGAAATAGGGAGACCAGTCACAAGGAAGGGTAGTAACAGCCTGGTTTTTGTTGTTGCCATTCTTGTTTTGGCATGGCATGCAGGATCTTAGTTCTCTGACCAGGAATGGAACCCAGGCCCCCACCAGTGGAAGCCCAGAGTCTTAACCACTGGACCACCAGAGAATTCCTGTAATAGCCTGTTTTGGCCATGATGACAACAGTGTAGTTAGAGATGGGGAATCAGATTGTGGGTATTTACTGAAAGTAGAGACAATGTGATTTTCTGCAGTTCTGGATGGGGGAGTGTCAGAAAGACACTTTGGTCTAAACAGTCAGAAGATGGAGCTGCCATCAACCAAGATGGGGAGACTTCTCACTGTGTTCCTTTTTATGCCTTTTTAAAATTCATTTTATTTTTTTTGGTTGAATCGAGTCTTCGTTGCTGCACTTGGACTTTCTCTAGTTTTGTCAGGCGGGGGGGGGCTACTCTTCATCGTGGGGTTCCGGTTTCTCATTGCGGTGGCTTCTCTTGTTGCGGGGCACGGGCTGTAGGTGCGTAGGTTTCAGCAGTTGCAGCAAGCAGGCTCAATAGTTGTGGCTCAAGGGCTCTAGAGTATAAAGGCTCAGAAGTTGTGGCTCACAGGTTTCATTGCTCCTCAGCACGTGGAATCTTCCTGGACCAGGGATCCAACCCATGCCCCCCATCTTGGCAGGTAGATTCTTATCCACTGTACCACCAGGGAAGTCCTCTTTTTATGTTTTTTGATTTTTGAATCATGTTGGAAGAATTGCTTGTTCTAAAAATTAAATACTTTAATACTTAAAAAGAAAAAAACCCTATGACAAAAACGTACATGCAAGCTATCAGCAATAGTTATAAAATATATATTATATCCACATAATACTTAATGTGTCTTCCCTGGTGGCTCAGTGGTAAAGAATTGGCCTGCCTATGCAAGGGACATTGATTTGATCCCTGAGTCAGGAAGATTCCCTGCAGAAGGAAAAGACAACCCACTCTAGTANGCAGACCTCCCGAAGGTGGGGCTGTCCCGGGAGAGGCCCTGAGCCGCCCCGCTTGAGCTGCGGGCCCTGCTCTGCCCCCTGGGGACCCGGGCCTGGTCTGACCAGGCCCTGGTCCTCCACTTATTCCCAACGTCAGAGGGCCCGCACAACATCAGCCGCGTGCTTATGACTTCAAAGCTTCGGTCTCCACGGATAGTGGAGACAGAGAGGAATAGCGGCACCGCCAGGCCCATGGTCAGGGACTCTCGTCCCGGAAGCCATCTCCATTGTCTCTCCCACCTGTTCCTTCCCTGTGACCTGAGGATGCGGGGACAGAGGGCGAGGTGCAGCTGAGGCCCAGGGAGCTGGGGGCTCCCTGACCCAGCTCCCGAGGGGCTCCCCGAGTCCTGCTCCCAGAGAAGAGGCGGACCCCGGCTCCGGGCCCCCGCGGGCCCCCCATCAGGGCTCAGGCGCCCCCTGGGTCCCAGGGCTGAAGCAGGCGCTGAGTCAGGGACGAGACCCGCTGCTGAGCGTCGGCCTGCGCTCAAGTGTCTGCAGTAATTACTCTCAGAGCACCAGGCTATTTCTGTCTCCAGCAGGATGGATGGGGGCAGAGTCCAGAAATAGCAGAAGCAATTAGTGGAGAGCTTCTCAGGGCATGGTCGTTCCATGAGGACCATGGCCTGGCCAGGCCAACCTCAGCCCCGTCTCTGGGTCAGGGAGGCAAGGCGTCAACCCCCAGGCCCTCGCCTGGCTTTGCAGGGCCACCAGCTTTGGAGAGCCTCCTCCCCAAGTCCTCTGGGACCCAGCGGCCCCCTCTGGGCTGAGGGGCTCTTGCAAGGCGCAGAAGCCGTGACTCCGGGTGGGCTGGGGGGCTGGGGGGCTCCAGCAGGACGGCCAGGTCCAAGGCCTGGAAGGCAGGTCCTCAGACAGCGTCAAGGCTGGCGGCTCACCCCTGGGGTCTGCGAGCTGGGCTGAGTCACAGCCCCTCCAAGAGTCCGTTTTCTCTGCCATGTGGTCAGCGGCCTGAACGTCAGCATGAGCGGGAACAGGCTGGGTGGCGCCATTGTAAAGGCCCAGCAGGCACGGTGGCCCGCGGGCTTGGAGCCGGTCCCCTGGCTGTGGCGTCTGCAGGGGCCTCAGGCGGCAGGGGAGGCGCCCTGGAGCCGCGTCCGCCTGTGAGGCTGTGCTCAGGAGGCGGCCAGGGCTCCACCTGCAGAGACCTCCTCTGGCCCCTGCTCTCGCTGCGAGCCCAGGGCCCATTTGCAGCTCCTGTAGGTTCAGGGCGAGCAGGCCCAAGGCGGAAGTCCGCCAACAGCCTGCAGGCAGCGGTTTGGGCTGGGCAGAGGCAGGGAAGGAGACCACCAGAGCCTCGCCCTCTGCCCCCTCCCTGCCTCAAAGGGCTGCTAGAGACCCGGGATCAGTGCAGTGCAGCGTGAGGCCACAGGGGCCCGAGGGGACCCAGACGTAGGGGGGGACCAGGGGAGCTTCCTGGAGGCAGCGTGAGG
>SJYV01049910.1:195597-212696 GCA_006410875.1 Neotragus pygmaeus | reverse complement strand
CCCACAGGAGCCCAAGGGGACCCAGACGTGGAGGGGGTGTGAACCAGGGGGGCTTCCTGGAGGCAGCGTGACCCCACAGGAGCCCAAGGGGACCCAGACGTCGGGAGGGGGGACAAGGGGGGCTTCTTGGAGGCAGTGTGAGCCCACAGGAGCCCGAGGGGACCCAGATGTGGGGGGGTGTGAACCAGGGGTTTTCCTGGGACAGGTGCTGCCAGCCAGCCTGACCAGGGCCCCAGCTCCCACCAGGCTGGCTCCAATGCCCCGTGCTCCAAACCCAGCTCCCCTTTGCTTCTGAGCCTGGAGGGTAAGCGTGTGCCAGCCTGCTCTGCCCCTGGGTCCCCACTCGGGCCCAGCGTTACCACCCTTCCCTCCACCCAGGGCGGAATTGAGGGGCAGCGGTCAGGGGGGGCTCTGCCAGGCACAGCTGTGGGCTCAGGCTGACCTGGCCTGTACAAGCTCTGGTCTCCGTACAGAGGCGGGGTCCCTGGCCATCACGGCCCCCCAGGGTGCCTGGTGCCGCTTCCTAGCCTGTGCTGGGCTTTCCTCTCCGGTTTAGGGGAGGGGTGGGGTGAGGCAGGGTAGGGATTAAAGGGGGTGCTTGGGGCTCGCTGGCGGCTCAGAGCTGCAGAGGTCTGTGTGGGAACCACAGCGTTTTGGCCTGGGCCCCTCCCCATCCAGGCCCGGGGCGAGCGGCACTCAGGCTCCCTCTGAAGGGAGAGCCCGCCCCCTTGTCTGACTCTGGGCCCCTGGGCCCTGCCCCTGGGCACCGGGCTCCCAGGACGGAAGGGGAGTGGGCTGCCAGGCTGTGCCGCCTCCTTCCGTGCGAGGCTGGTTTGGAGCCAGAAGCCAGGAGAGGCGCCGTATGCTGGGCTGGCTTTCCTCCCCGTGAGCAGCTGCACGGCTGCCCCCTGAGAGGCCCAGGCTCTGCCCCCGTCTCAGGACAGGCAAGGAGCCCCGGGGCCAACACCTGCCCGCCCCTCCCCGGGGACCAGGCCAGGCAGTGGCTGCTGAGACCACCCCTGGGGCACCGGCGGCTCCAGGCACACAGGCCCCCAGAGTGCCAAGCCCGGGCTGGGGCAGGTGCCCGAGACGGTCCCCCCCAGCCCTCAGTGGGGAGCAGGCTTTCTTCAGAGCTCCCAGGAGACACGGGAGCCAGCCGTCGGAGACTCAGGGAGACAGGTACTGAGGCTTTGTGCTGAGTCAGTCGCTTGGCCAAGTCCAGCTCCGTGAACCCGTGAGCTGCGGCCACCAGGCCCCTCTGCCCATAGGATTCTCCAGCGAAGAAACTGGGGTGGGCAGCCGTCCCATCTTCCCTGCCCAGGGACCAAACCCAGGCCTCCCGCACTGCAGGCAGACTGTCTACCATCTGAGCCGGCAGGAAGCGGCTCCCACTGAGGCCTCCAGAGGCCTGTTCCCAGAGTCTGCTTCCAAAGGGAGGCGCAAGGCTCCCGCCACTCGGGAGTGCCCAGGCCCGGGGACCACAGACAGGTGATGCAGGCTGTGCTCACCCCTCCTCACACCCCACACACGCACACGAGTGTGTTACAGCCCTGACGTGCACACCTCACCCCTGCCCACACCCACACACACACATGAGTGTGTTACAGCCCTGACGTGCACGCCTCACCCCTCCTCATAACCCCACACATGCACACGAGTGTGTTACAGCCCTGACGTGCACACATCACCCCTGCTCACACCCACATATGCACACGAATGTGTTACAGCCCTGACGTGCATGCCTCACCCCTCCTCACGCCCCACACACGCACACGAGTGTGTTACAGCCCTGACATGCATACCTCACCCCTCCTCACGCCCCACACATGCACACGAGTGTGTTGCAGCCCTGACGTGCATGCCTCACCCCTCCTCATAACCCCACACACGCACACGAGTGTGTTACAGCACTGACATGCATGCCTCACCCCTCCTCACGCCCCACACATGCACACAAGTATGTTACAGCACTGACATGCATGCCTCACCCCTGCTCACGCCCACACATGCACACGAGTGTGTTACAGTGCTGACATGCACACCTCTTTCCTACGAGGAGGGGAGGGGTCTCGACCTTTCAAATTCGACCAGATCCACACCACAAACCTGGGTTTAGGGCCATAGTTATTTCCGAGGACAGAAAAGCTAAAGGATGAAGGCTTCGCTTGTGGGAGATGGAAAGGGCCTGATGCTGGACTAGACACTTGCAGAGTGCAGCTAGGCTGCATGTTCTCAGCGGATCCCACATGGCGGGGTCCAGCTGATGCGGGNTTGCACCTGTCTCTTATACACATCTAGGTGGGCGCTCGGGCCCAGGCACAGGTCAGGGGTCCGCACAATCCCACCGAGCCGCCTGTGCAGTGGGGGCCCAGGCCGGGCCTGCCCTGGGACACAGCCCTGCCTCCTGACTGCCTGCCCCAAGCTGGTGGGGGCCGGCCCCGCCCTGGGCGCTGAAGCTCCCTCCCCAAGATGAGGACATGGAGACCGTGAGCAGAGCCCCGGGCCGCTCCGACAGCAGAGGAGCCCCAGGCCTCTCCCCGCTGGCTCCCCGGGGCGCCAGGACCCCACCAAGCCCCGCTGCTGGCCCTGCCGCGCCCACCGGGGTCTCCCCACAGGGAGGGGCTGCCTGGGTGGTGGGGAGTGTGCACAGCAAGTGTCCACCTCCCCTTCATTTAATGCTCTGAATAAAACACTATTCACGGATGAACGAGCAGCTTCCAGTGAGCGACCGTTTTCCTGCGCTTCACCCTTTTCACAGGTACTTTCCAAAAGAGAAAGTGCATCGCTAACAATTGAGGGGAAGGGGCTCTTGCGAGCCTCGCCGGGTTCGTGAGGTCCTGCGCGCTCCTGCACTTTCCGTCTAAAGCAACTTCAGTTTTCCCCAACATTGCTTCTTTTGAGGTGAGTCCTGGCGGGGCGGGCCAGGGGGACAGGGACCTCCTTGTCCGGGAGGAAGCCTGGGAGCTGGTCTTGGGGTTCAAGAGCAGCTGGAAGGGTGCGGGTCAGCACCAGGGTTGAGGAGGGGGCCGGGGAAGCCACAGCCACTCTCAGACCCCGGGGCCGGCAGAGCCGTGGGACAGGGCAGGGCCAGGGCCAGCGGAGGATGGAGCCCATCGAAGGGGTGCGGAGGGCGGGGCGCTGCTCCCTGAGGGCCCCTCCCTGGCTCCAGGCTGGGCTGCAGAGGGTCTGTGGGGGGCCGAGCGCCAGCCGTGATCTTGAGCCTGTGAGCCGGCACAGAAGCCCTAGCGCTGTGGCCAGACGGAGCCCAGCCTCAGCTGGCAGGGCCCTGGGGTGCAGAGCTCCTTGGGGCCCCGGGCCTGGAGACTCGGTCCCGGACAGGCCTGGCAGCGACGCGAGCCTCCCCCTGGAATCCGCCCCACGGGCCGGGCGCTGAGTGGGGTCTGGAGTCAGGGCCTCCCAGGCCGTCTTCCCCAGGGCGCTCAGCCGCAGGGGCGGGGGCAACACGCGGCTGGGAGTGTGGCCCGCGGCCTCATGCCGCCCTGGACACTGGCCGGCTGAGCTGTGAACGCAGCCCAGGTGATCAAGCCACCCCCAACCAGAGGCAGAGGGCAGGCGAGGCCACCTTCGGGCGGGCCCCGCTGGGCAGGCCTCTCAGCCTCCGTCTCGGCCTCTTCCTCCTCGGCTGAGCCCACGTGTCCAGCAGACGGAGCTCCTGGACGCCAGTCCTGGGCCCGTGGGGAGGCTCTGCCCACCCTGAGAGGGTGGCCAGCCACGAACAGTGCTCACGGATGCAGGCTCTGAGCCGGAGTGGGCACCCCAGCCCCTCATCCTGCCCGCCCCTCCTGGGCACCCCTGCACTGCCCCGGCCACGGGCCAGAGCCTGGCCGCCCCTCAGCCTTCGCCCGCCCAGGCCATCTGCCGGGCGGCCTCACACATTCTTCCTCTTTCTCTCCCTAAAGCGTCCACAGTAGCCAGGGATGACTTCCATGGGGCTGAATGACTGGGACTCCGATTTCCTTGTGCAGTGGAGCCATTTCCCATGTTTCCTGTGCAAAGTAACGTAGGCCACAGAAACCCAGGCCAGGGGCACAGCAGCTGAACTTGGAGACGCTGCCAGCGTCACCACGCCTGTGCCTGAGGGGCCCCCGGAGCCCACGGGTGGCCCCGGAAGGGAAGTGAGTCGATCCTGCTGTGGGGATGCATGTGGGCAGGAAGGAGGCCGGCTGGGGCTCTCGACGCGGGGCAGCTGGTGGCCCGTCTCCCCCAGCTCTCCACGTGTCCTGATGGACCAGCTCACTGTTGACAAGACTACCAGCTGCATGCTCAGCAAAGACTGGGGCGCTCACAAGTGGCCACGAGAACCTGAGGAGGACATGGGGGCTCCGGGGAAGGCGCGGCTCGCGGGCTTCTCCAGGTCTGAGTGAGGGGCGTGTTTGCCCCGAGCCCCAGTACAGGCTCTGGAACGGGGCTTCTCTCTCAGACGTCTGGGAGCTCCGGAATTCAGAGCCAGAAGATCCAGATTCTACCCCAGGCTCTGATGCCCACCAGCTCCATGACCTCACAAAACCCACTCAGCCCCGGGACTCAGTTTCCTCATCTGTGAAATGGGAACAATACCCTTCACAGGATTGTCTCAAGAATCGAATGAAATGGTCTGTGTCATTAGCGAAATGGTGGCTGGGGGCAGCTTCCGTCTCACAGGCGCACAGCCGTGCTGACCAGCCCTCGTCCTGGGCGTCCTGAGGCTCAGGCCAGAGCTCTGCGCGCAGAAGGGTGGGGCTGCCGCCAGCATCGCCCGCCCCGGGGCAGACACCGTCCCCCTGCCGTCCCGCCTCCGCCGCCCGCGCCTGCACCCCGCCCCTCGGCTCCAGGCCTGAACCCTGGGAGCTGCCAGAGCCCCCGTGCCCCTTTCCCTTTCCCGGCAGGCATGGGCCAGGTGGGCCCTCCTCACGAAGCGGCACAAGCCAGCCGCGTCCCGGCTGCTGCTCGGCCCCGTGGGCTCGGAGCGCCGGTGTGACCGCGTGGTCCCCCGAGGGGCGCCAGGCAGCGGAGGCAGAGGGGGCGGGACCGGTCACCTGCTCTCACCCAGGCACTGGCCACGCTCACCAGCAGCAGGTGGGGTGGGTCTGAGTCTCTAAATAAAGCGCAGGGCCCTCCGGAGACACGGGGTGGCCGGCCTGCAGCGGCCCTGCTGTCTGCACCCTCGGCGGAGGCAGTCAGAGCGGGGCTGATTCCTGAAAGCCCGACTGTCTGCTGATGACGGCGCGGTGAAGCGAGAGACAAATCGTCACCTTTTGCACCCTGCGGTTACCCTCTGGCTGGAGGAAGAGGACCGGGGTAGAGTCGCCTGCTGTGTGAACAGGGTCCAGTCCGGCTGGCTGAATCCAGGGGACCCAGCTGCACGTCCACCAGCGCTTTACTGGGTGGGGTCGGGGTCAGTGTGGAAGGGGTCTGTGATCCCAGACTGTGAGGCCTCGGGCAAGTTGCTGAATCACTCCGAGCATCAAGCTCTTCGCCAGCAAAATGAACGTGAGAGTAACACCTACCTCATAAGATTGCTGGCTCAAGAAATAACGTTCATGTCTGAACGCAAATGCCACAATGCGAGCACCGGGCCCCACCAGCTGCGATGACCAGGGTCCTAGCAAGCTCTTCAAGAGACACACGCAGCCTATGAAAACAGATTTAGTAAGCAAGATGTTCCAGGATCTTCTTTGGATTTATGTTATTTACTCCAAAACTGAATCCAGGCAGTTAATAAATACAATTACCAGAAAACCACATTAATGCCAGATTTATAATTTAAGGAATTATTTAAAAGAGCATAAACATTTAAGAACATTTAGATACAAACCATACTGACTTTCAACATCTGCCCTTTGGGGTGTTCTTCAGTCAGTCGCGTTCCACTCTGCAACCCCACGGACTGCAGCACGCCAGGCGTCCCTGTCCATCACCAACTCCCTGAGTTTGCTCAAACTCGTGTCCATTGAGTCGGTGATGCCATCTGACCATCTCGTCCTCTGCCTCCCTCGTCTCCTCCTTCCCTTTGGGGTGAGCTAAGCAATTTCCTGTTTGCAGGAGCCGGCCCTCCTTCCCAGCCCATCTGGGGTCTCACACCTCCCCTAATGTGCTGGCTGCAGGCGGCGTTAGGGTTTCCTGAGAATGCGCCTCATTCCCTCTGGTCAGATTCTGTGCTGGTTCCCTTCGCTGCCTCTGCTTAGTCAGGTGCTGTGGTGCCTCCCGGCCCCTTCTTCCATCACTTTGGCTTGCTTGCTCCTGGGTTTCCCTCTCGGGTGAGGGTGGTCTTCTGTCAGCCCCGTCCTGTCAGCCCCTGGAATCTGAAATGGGGCCAGAATCTGTCGTTGAAAACACTCGCTCTGATGCTGCCATCAGCTCCCCTCAACTCTCTGGGAGTCCACGTGGGTGCCTCCACTCAGAACTCTGCACTCCAGACACGCAGGTGGAGGGAAGAGGCTCAGACCATGACTGGAGCGGGTGCAGAGCAGGTGGTGGTGGCCTGGGGGCTGCGCTGGGCTGGGCCTGCTCCCCAGGCAGGCGCGGGCCCCAGAGACAGGCGCAGGCAGGCCCACCAGACCTCAGGGGTGCGGAAGCCCCTCCCAGGAGCTCAGCGCCCCCCGCCTGCACCCCTGGGCCAGCGCCTGAGCCCGCCTGGATGGGGTGGGAGACAGCAGGACGCTCCCATGGCTGTGCTCCCCACGTCCACTCCTGGTCTGGGCAGATGCTTCCAGAGCCCAGCTTCTTGTGCCAGTAGGTCAGAGTTTACGACCCTGCTTAATTTAGCTTTTAGTTCCATACAGATTCAAATGACCAGCAATTGATTTTCATAATGGATGTTTCCTTCTCATTCAGAGAGAAGAAAATAGCTCAGGTCCTTGGGGCCGGTGCAGGGAAGGAAGGGACACCTTACCAGCCAGAGAGCGGACGCGTCTTCACAGCGGGGGTTTGGGAGTCACGGGGCCAGGTCACCAGTCCTGCAGCCGGTACTGTTTTGGGTCCATTTTAGATCCACCTTCCTTCTGCCTTGGGGACCATCAGGGACCCCTCCCCAGTAAAATGTACCCACGGGAGTCAATTCTTGACACTTGGGAAGGTCTCACGGGGGACAGCCTAAATCCACCTCGCTCTGGAAGGTCAGGATTCTCGCACTTCACCCCTAAGGAGCGGCCCCAACTGTTACTTGATGCTGAAGACTGGAGAGTGTGGGCGAAATTCCTGTGTGAAGCCCCAGCAGTGAATTACAAAAGGGAGCAATTCCAGTAGCCATCAGTGCTGTGAGGGGCCTTTGTCTTAACTGAAAAATATCTTTCTCAGAGCCCATCTGCCGCCCCACCGCCTCCCTCGGTTCTAGGTGGGAGGGGAATAAGGAGAGCTTTGTGCAGAAAGGAAACTCAGGCAGGGAAGCAACCTCGCGTGTTCCGCTGTGGGGGACATTAACAAAACTGCACGCAGCACAAAGCCCTCCTCTTAGACCAGCTTAAGGCTGCAAGGAGCCTCACAGGTGTGAGCCAGAAGCAGGCGTGCCTGCAGGGGGCAACGAAAGAGAAAAGTCAAGTCTAAACTAGGGAGTGGAAATCTCAGCAGTTAAGCTTTAAGTGAAGATACTGCTCCCTGGGGGCTTAGGTGACAAAGACTTCTTGGAACGGGGGCTCCAAGGAGGTGCCCACAGAGGGGAGGGCGTCGGGGCCTGACTGCCTAGAGAACAGAGTGGACGGTGCAGGCAGGGGTCCCGGGAGCCGCGGACCCTGGCACGGCAAGGGCACCCTTGTGCAGCCTTCATCCTGGGACCTCGAAGTTTCCACCAGGGGAGAGTGGCCCAACAGACGGGGGGTGGTCCTGGGAGGGGAAGAGCAGGTGCAACCCTTTCCCACAGCCCTGGGGGCTCAGGCCCCGGGGCCTCGGACCCCTGGTCAGAGTGCGGGTACTGCCTCTTGAGAAGGGGGCAGGGCCCTCTGGGGAGCACCTGCTCCACCAGGGCCTCATCCCTTCCCCCTCCCCTCCCCCTCCTATTNGGCGCGCCGGGAGGGGCTGCCCAGAGGTTCCCGGACGCCAGTGAGAGAAGAGGCCACGGTACCGGGTCTGAGGCTGCGGGCACCGCACGTGTCACTCGGGGCCCCTGCGGCATTGCAGAGGGCAGCGTCGGAGAGAGAGGACCACGGCCCTCGGGCGAGCAGAGGCGCTGGGAGCCGTGAGCGTGGACGCGGGGCGTGCGGCGCTGGCAGAGACCGCCGCCCCGCGGGGACAGGCTGGGCTCCCAGGAGGGCGCGGCGCAGGGAGACCCGGGCGAAGACTTCTGCTCCAATGGGAGCGGCTGGCGGGGCCCCAGCACCAGGCGAGGCGGGGTGCCCACAGGGCCTGAGGACCGAGCTGCGAGCACCTGTCCCTGCCGGACACCAGCCGGTCTGCCGGGCCTCTTTGGGGACCCTGCTGGACGCCCACCTTGCTGTCCCGTGTCCTGCCATCCGCGGAGCCCCGGTGTCCCTGGTGCTCCACCAGTCAGCCCTTCCAGCGCCGAGCACGCAAGATCCCAGCCCAGGGCGCAGCCCCCAAGCCCCACGGCCTCCTGGCAGGTACCTCCGTCCAGAACACCGCTCTTCAGGCCACCCTGGTTGTCTGAGGTCAGGAGCAGCTCCACGATCCCCCGGTCCTGCAGGGCCTGCGAGGGGGTCAGACAACAGGCTGTTCTGCACACCTCCCACCACATAACACTCTGACCTCCGCCCGGAGCAGGCCCTGGGGCTGGAAGAGGCGTGCGTCCCAGAAGCCCAGCCTCCCCTGGACTTCGAGACCAGGCAAGCGTCCCTTTATGCACCCCATCCCAGACACCAGAGTCACCAGCCGGTAGGAGAGTCAGCAGAGCAGCTTCCTTCCCTGCAGCCTGGGGACTGGGGAAGCCTGGCCCAGCCCCACGGGCACAGGAGAACAGGCATCCGGGGCTCTGGCCCAGGGGAGTCTCAGGGTGGCGCTGTGGCAGGAGACACCCCGCGGGCCTGAGCCTGCCCCAGACAAGGCCTGAGCTCTCCCCATCCGGCTTCAAGAACACCGCCCTCCCCGAGGCAGCCTGGCCCCGCTGCAGGGGAGGGCATGCGGGCTGAGGACCTCTGAGCATCTGCAGGACTGGGAGGAGCCCCCAGATGGACGTGACTGCCCGTGACAGCAGGGGCCGGAGCAGCTCTCCTCAGATCGGCTGGAGGCACGGAGGCCTTCTCGACGCACACGGGGGCCGCCCCTCCCAAGCACGGAGCCTGGTGCCGGTGACGTCATCACTGTCCCGTGTCCTGACCGCTCGCTGGGTGCTGCAGCAGCACTGAGCCTGCGACTTGACTGCACATACAGGTTGCCAGGAAACCCTCCCGTCAGTCCCGGTTCACAGAAGAGAGCAGACGCCTAGAGAAACGGGTGCATCCGTTCCCGGTCTCAGCTGCCGGGCGAGAGGAGCCAGTTCTGAGCAGCTGTGGTTCAGTCACTCATCGCAGGCGAGGCTCTGCAACCCCAGGGGCTGCAGCACACCTCTGAGCAGGAACCTGTTCTTTCCGGTGTCGCTCTGGCCCTGCGCTGGCCTGCTCTGCCGCACACTCGGTCAGGGGCTGCAGCCACCCGCACGCTGGAGTCGGACGTCTGAGCTCCACCCCAGAGACCTTTGCTTAACAGACGGCATATGGCCTGGGCACAGTGAGTTTAAACAATTCCCAGATGAAGCCAGCGTGCAGCCGAAGGAGGGCCGCTGCTCTGAGTGCTGGGGTCAGATCAGCAACCTCCGCCACCAGGAAGGCCTCCAGCCACGCCCTGCCAAGGCAGCTCCGTCACTCTCAGCCCCCGCAGCACCATATGTACCAAAATCCCTGTTAAACTCAGCCAACGGAGGGCACAAGTGAGGACCCTGTTGCAATCAAGGTCTGGAGAAAGGATCTACCGCTTAGCAAATGGTGCTGGGTGACAGGCCCACTCATCACCAGAGCCCATGGAGGGGACGCGCAGAGGTGAGCTGAGCTGGCTCTTACCTTCTTGATGTAAGGCATGTAGGCAGGGTCTTTGTTGTAGGACCCATACTCATTCTCCACCTGCACAGCAATGATGGGTCCCCCATGCTTGTACTGAGAAAACAGAGAGCAATCAGAAGCTGAGGGTGGAGTGGGAACTGAAACGGCTAATGTCACCACACTTATCACCGATGGCAGCAAAACATTCCACTCAGAAGTGCAAGTCTCAAAAGGTCTGATATACAACTGAGTGACCAGTAAGACAAGGAGAAGTAAGATCCAGGCCTTTGTCTCCCCAGGGAAACAACAAAAAAGCAACTGCACCGCCCACTAAGGTAACTTTATAGGAGCTCCGGAAACAAGCCAAAAGTTTAGGCAAACCAGTGAACATCTAATCAAGAAAAAGATACATTCAAATCAGTGGCACAGTCCACGATTGTGCTCACCTGTGTCCCACCTACTCTCTGAGCAGCGAGGTGCAGCAGGAGGCCGGAGCCTGAGTCCCAGCCCCCTCCGTCAGGACAGAAGGAGCAAGGTGGAACTTGTTTGCAACGCTCAGGGCTATTTGTGGGCTCCCTAGAGAACCAGTTTCTGTCCCATCTGACTTGGAGATCAGACAGAAAACGTTGGTACGGTTTGGACCTCAGGCTGGAAGCTGCAAAAGGCAGCGATGAGTCACAGCCTGTAAACATTTCAGGGGGACTACAGACCTATGGATGCCCGGGAGCAAGGCTTACAGGCAGAGGAATACGATAGAACATCTAAGGCCATAGGAAGAATCCAGGGTGAGACTCTTGGATAAATCAACATGTGAAAGCAGCTGGGTTTTTTTTTTTTTTTTAAAGCATACACACAAACCAGACAGGATACATACGAAGAAAATACCTGAGAAGATCTCAAGCCTGCATCCCAGGCTGGTCTCAAGGCTCAGGAGCCCACTAAATACTAAAGGTCTTTCCAGAAGACTGCAAACACTGGGAGAGGGGACTGTTTTTATAAAAGCCTAACTTTAACCCTCCAAAATAAGGCATACAAAGAAACAGGAAAATGTAGCTCATTCAAAGAACAAAATAAACCTCTAGAAACAGTGTCGAAGGAACTAGAAATGGTCTCCAAAGAAACACACACACTGAACTTAGAAGACAAAGGATTTTAGAACAACTGTCATAAATACGATCAAAACGCTAAAGAAAAACACAGGCAGAAACCAAGGGACGGATACATGGACACAGTGAGAATATCAATAAAGAGACAGAAAGATTTCAGAAAGAACTAAGCAGAAATGCTGGAGCTGAAAAGTACATTATCTAAATAGAAAAATTCACCATAGGAGTTCAACTGCATATTCAAACAGGCAGAAGAAAGAGTGTGCAAACTTGACAGGTCATGTTGAATTATTGAGTCTGAGAAGCAAAAAGAAAAAAGAATAAAGACAAGGGAAGAGATCCTAAGAGACTTTATGCAAATCAGTAAACAGACACATACACTCACTATAGGAACTCCAAAAGGAGAAGAAAGGGACAGAGATCCGAGCTTCAGTGAAATCCAAGTAACGTTAAACCAGAGACCCACACCAATACATATTATCAAACTGTCAGAAGACAGAGATTCTTGAAAGGATCAAGAGAAACACAACTTGATGTGTACAAAGCGTTCCCAACCTTGCAGAACATTTGGTCCTGTCCAAAACATCCACAAGATATTCAAACCATGAGACATTCGGTTCCTTCAGTTCATGCCAAAAGGTCCTTGAAATCTAGTTCTACCCAAAATGTCCATGAGCCTATTTGCCCCACACTAAATAGCTTGGATAAGACCAAACAGCAAAGACCTTTGAGTGTGGACCGAATGTCTGCTAACCATCCCCAGTGAGATTACCAGCAGATATCTCATCAGCAATCTTGCAGGACAGAGGCAGTAGGGTGCCATATTCAAAGCACTGAAGGAAAAAAACTAGCAACTGAGATTTCTCTATCTGGCAAAACTGTCCTTCAAAAATAACGGAGAAATTAAGACATTCTCAGACAAATAAAAGCTGAAGGAAGACATCACCACTAGACCTGCTTTATAGGAAATGCTACACAGCATCCCTCAGGCTGAAATGAAAGGATGCTAGATGAGAACTCAAAGCCAGGTGAGAATATGAACTTCCCTGGGAAAGGTAAATATGTGAACAAATAAATAATTTTAGTTTGTAACTCCATTTCTTATTCTTTACAGGAGTGAAAAGACAAGTATATAAAAATAATTATGGGTATATATTAATTGGTACACAATATATAAAAAGACAATTTGTGATAGCAATAATATAAAGGGACAGAGCTGTAAAAAGTAGAGTTTTTGTATGTGATTGAGGTTAAGATGGTGTCAGTATAAAATAGAATGTCATAACTTTAGGACATCTGTAGAATATACACAAAAGGAAATAAGAATCAAAACTTGTTCCTTAAAAAATTCAACTAGTAAAATCTGCTGCAAAAAAAAAAAAAATCAACTAAATACAGAGGAAGGCAGTAATGAAGGAAATAAGGGAGAAAAAAGCTAAAAGACAAACAGTGGACAAATAACAAAACAACACACGTAAGTGCATGCCTATCAGTAGTTACTTTAGATGCAAATGCGTTAAACTCCCCAAGCAAAAGACAGATCTTCAGAATGCATAAAAAAGCAATACCTAACTATAGGCTGTCTACAAGACACGTGTGTTAGACCTATGGACACACATGGGTTGAAAGAGAAAGTACAGAAAAAGCAGAAAAAGATATTCTGTGTAAACAGTAACCATAAGAGAGCAGGGGGCGACCAGAGCAACAAACAACATGGACTTAGGGTCACAGCTGTTAGGAGGCGAGAGGAAGACAGTACCTAATGTGCACGGGGGACAGAGATTCACACCTGCACAGCAATAAACGGCCAATTTAGAGGGTGCATAAACATATACGCACCAGACGCCAGAGCTCCAAAGTAAATGCTGGTAGAATTAAAGGGAGAAATGCAACTCTACAAAAACAGTAGAAGACTGTAGTACTCCGTTTTCAGTAGGATAACCAGATCAAGAAGGACACAGAAGACTCGAGCAACACTGCAGGCGAGTGAGGCCCGACCAGTGTCCGCAGAACACCCCACCCAACAGCAGCAAAGCACACTGCCCTCAGACACACGCGGACCACTCTCCAAGACGGACCGCAGGCCAGGCCGTGAGGCAAGCTCTTAACAAAATTTAAGGCTGCAGTCATATAAAGTATCGTTTCCAATTACAGAAAAGATTAAACTAAAACAGCAAAAAGGAAACTGGAAAATCCACAAGACTGTGAACTGTTTAATCAGTGTTAATCACTGACTCAAAGAAGAAATCTCAGGAAATCTAGAGAATATCCTGAGACAAATTAAAATAAAAACACAACATGCAAACTTGTGGGATACAATGTAAGCAAACCTAACTTTTAAACTTAAGCAACTAGAACAAAAGAAAATAAACTCAAAGATAACAGAAGGAAGGAAATAAGACACAGGAAAGCAGGGGGGGAGGGGAGAGAAGATGAGGAAAACAATAGGGAAAAAGCAACCAATCTTTCCTTGGTTCTCTGAAAAGATTAACAAAATTGACATACCTTTAGTTAGAGTAAGAAAAGACTCAAGTACAAACACACAGCAGGCCAAGACTGAATTGCCAAAAAAGAAACATCTGAACAGATTTATAACTAGTGAGGAAATTGACACCAATCTTTCTCAAATTCTAAGCATTCTGAAAAAAAGGGAACGCTTCCAAATTTACTCTACGAGGCCAGTGTTACCAAAGCCAGAAAGAGTTAACAAGGAAAGGACCAACATCCCTCATGCATATTGATGCAGAAATCTCAAGCATAATAATAAAAAACCAAATCCAGCAGCATACTAAAAAGATTATACATCATGAAAAGGTGGGGTTTGTTCCTGAATATAAGGATGGTTCAGTAAAATCAATGTTATACACCGCATTAATGAAATGAAGGTAAAACACACACACACACAATTACCTCAAATGATGTTGTAAACAAGCATTTCAAAAATTCAGCATGATTTCATAATAAAAGTACTCAACAAATTTCTAATATGTAAGGATCAGGGGCAGGGTCCCCGGGTTCCATCACTGACTCAGTGGGCCAAAAAGTCCCTTACCCAGCCTGCCGGTAGACGCCCACGAACCAGCAGGGTGGGGCCAGTTCCTGGAACAACTGCATCAACCGTCGCAGCAATTGAAGCAGCCATTCAGACATGGACATACGACTTTAAGCAGCCCAATCCCCGTAACAACCCCTGGCGATTGGCCCTTTAAAAAAGCCCGCGAACAAGCTGCCCCCATACTATAAAACCTTTGATTAGCCCGAGCTTCTTTGCAGACTCCCGCCCGCGGTTCCCAGGGAGTTCTGCCCGGGAGCACTCGCCCAATAAAGGCTTCTTAATATCAGCTGGCAGAGACATCTTTCTGTTCGCGGCGACCTTACATAATATAAGGAAACTATCTCACCTTTAAAAAGGCTATATGTGAACAGCCCATAGCCAGCCTCATACTCACTGAAAGTTTTCCTCTGAGATTAAGACTGAGACAAGATTCCTGCCTTTACCACTTCTATTTAACAAGATATAGAGAGTGTTAGCTAGAGCAATTAGGGAAAAAAAGAGTGAAATAAGTCATCCAAGTCGGAAAGGAAGATGCAGAATTATCTCTTGTTTGCAGACAATCTGATTTTATGAGTAGAAAACCATGAAGATTATAGACACAAACAAACCTGTTAGTTGTAATAAACAAAGGCAGCACGAGGAATTCAATGGTTCTCTGCTCTATCAGTGAAACTCCTACATACAACGGCATCATAAAGATTTAAATATTTAGGAATAACTTTAATCAAGGAGGCAAAATACTTATACACTGAAACCTACAAAATGTTCTAAAAGAAAGAAGATGCCAATAAATGGAAAGATACCCTGTGTTCATAGACTGAAAGATTTAATATTATTAAGATGTCATTACTACTCAAAGTAATCTACGAAGTCAATGTAATCCTTGTCAAAATGCCAGTGTTTTAAAACAAACAGAAAAAGGCATCGTAAAATCCACATGGAATCTCAAGAGACTCTGAATATCCAAAACAATGCTGGAAAAAAAAAAAAAAAGAGGTCTCACACTCTCTGACTTCAAAACTTACCACACAGCTACGGTAATCAAAATAGTGCAGTCCTGGCCTCAAGACAAATATATAGACCAATGGAATAGAATAGAGAGCTCAGAAATAAATTCACACATATGGTCAAAGGATTTTTTCCAAGGGTGGCAAAACCTATTCAATGGGTAAAGGACAGTCATTTTTTTCAACACATCACGGCAAGAAAACTGGATGTGCACACGAAGAAAACAAAGCTGGACCCTCACATTATGCAGAAGACCCCGCTCAGAGGAGACCGTATGCACACCAGCTGAAACCCCAACTCAGAGACCGTATGCACACCAGCTGAAANGATCGCAGATTCTGCTCTTCTGGCTCTGTTTTTTGGTTGTCCGCCGCGCTCCCGGCCCGCCGGCGCTCACTGGCTGCAGCCCGAGGCCCCGCCCCGAGGCCCCGCCCCGCCGCGGAGCCCGGGGAGGGCGGGGCCTCGCGGAGAGGGGCGGGGCGTCCGGCGGTTTCCGGTCCCCGGCGCCCTTCTCTTCCCGGCGGCCTGCCCCAGAGGCGCTCTCAGGGTCAGAGACACTTTGCGACTGGAGATGTGCAAACGGGAGCTGACCGCCCGGGCGCGCTGCGCAGCCCTCCACACTTGAACCCGCGGGTGAAGTCACCCCCGGCGCGGTGAACGGGTGAGCAGGTGCGAAAGGCGCTTCCAGAGCCGAAGCAGTATTTTAAAGCAGTTCAAATGCTGAAAAGAAGTGTTTTAAATAGTGACTTATCATGTGAAGGTGCAAGTCGCTCAGTCGTGTCCGACTCTTTGTGACCCCGTTGAAAATACAGTCCATGGAATTCTCCAAGCAGGAATACTGGAGTGAGTAGCCGCTTCCTTCTCCAGGGGACCTTCCCAACCGAGGGGTCGAACCCAGGTCTCCTGCATTGCCGGCGGATTCTTCACCAGCTGAGCCGCCAGGGAAGCCCAAATTGGGAAAGGAGTACCTCAGGGCTGCACATTGTAGCCCTGCCTATTTAACTCACATGCAGAGTGCATCACGCAAAATGCTGGGCTGGAGGAAGCACAAGCTGGAATCAAGATTGCAGGGAGAAATATCAATAACCTCGGATACGCAGATGACACCACCCTTAAGGCAGAAAGCAAACAAGAACTAAAGAGCCTCCTGAAAGTGAAAGTTCAGTCCCTCAGTCGTGCGGACCCCGTGAACCGCAGCACTCCGGGCCTCCCTGTCCATCACCAACTCCCAGAGTGCACTCAAACTCACGTCCATCAAGTCGGTGATGCCATCCAACCATCTCATCCTCTGTCGTCCCCTTCTCCTCCCACCTTCAATCTTTCCCAGCATCAGAGTCGTTTCCAATGAGTCAGTTCTTCACATCAGGTGGCCAAAGTACTGGAGTTTCAGCTTCAGCATCAGTCCTTCCAACGAATATTCCGGACTGATTTCCATTAGGATGGACTGGTTGGATCTCCTTGCATGCAGGTCAAGGGACTCTCAAGAGTCTTTTCCAACACCACAGTTCAAAGCATCAATTCTTCGGCACTCAGCTTTCTTTATAGTCCCAACTCTCACATCCATACATGACCACTGGAAAAACCATAGCCTTGACTACATGGACCTTTGTTAGCAAAGTAATGTCTCTGCTTTTTAATACGCTGTCTAGGTTTCTTCCAAGGAGCAATTTTAATTTAATTTCTTTAATTCTCTTTTATTTATTTAATTTCTTTAATTTAAATGTCTTTTAATTTCATGGCTTCAGTCACCATCTGCAGTGATTTTGGAGCCCCCCAAAATAAAGTCTCTCACTGTTTCCATTGTTTCCCCATCTATTTGCCATGAAGAGATGGGACCAGATGCCATGATTTTTGTTTCCTGAATGTTGAGTTTTAAGCCAACTTTTTCATTCTCCTCTTTCATTTTCTGCTGGATCATCGAAAAAGCAAGAGAGTTCCAGGAAAACATCTATTTCTGCTTTATTGACT
>SJYV01049910.1:176696-191230 GCA_006410875.1 Neotragus pygmaeus | reverse complement strand
TTTTTTTTTTTCCGGATATTAAACTTGTCAACATGGGCTATAAAAACCATGAAATCCTTAGCCCAGCCCTGTGTCCTTTGTTTTTATTTCTGGGAGAAAATGTGAATAACTCAGTGCTACAGAAGAAATCCTTACCCCTTAACCTGCTGAGAACTACAGAGCTGTAGACACGCCCTCCTTCTGGATTAAGAACACATTGACTCCATCAGGATTTAGTGATACCAGGACCGAACTGCAGAGACGCTGCTACTCCAGACGAGTTTGCTGAGGAGCCAAGACTTCGGGTTTTTAAAAGAGTAGCAAGAGGTGCCTTCAACATACTCTTCTGCAGAATGCTTGATTGCTCTTGACCCTGAGCAGAGCACAAAATTCTCACAGCACTGGGCAGGGAGGCTACATTTATTTCAGTGACCCAGCCAACGGGGCTGTGAATGGTGGCGTGCGGGCAGATCTCACAATACCTGCGATGGTGACCTGCTCAGGCTGACTTCCCCATGCCGGGTGTGCAGAGAAGAGAACAAAGCACGTGTTCCTTAAAGAACGGGGTCCTGCTGACCTCCTCCCCTCCCAGGACTCTCCCGCTGCCCCCAAGAGAGACAGGGGTGGACGAGAAGCGAGGAGAGGATGGGGAGCCCAGTTTCCATGTCAAGCTGCCAGAGTCTGGAGCCAAGAAACCGAGCGTGGGGAGCGCGGGGGACTCTTGGGAGTAAGTGAGCGTCATCTCAGCCCTGGACGAAAAGAACGCGGAAAACCGCTGTCCGCGAGGGGCATATATATACCTGTGGCTGATTCATGCTGCTGTTTGGCAGAAACCAGCACAATTCTGTAAAGCAATAAGCCTTCGATTAAAAAATAAGTAAAAAAGAAGAAGAAGAAGAAAATCCTTGTCCTTGGAAAGAGAGAAAGGACAATGGGTCCGAGTCGGGACGGTCGGTCAAGGCCGACCCAGAAAGGCACATCCAGGGTGCTGGGGGCCTGTGCATTTGCCGGGCCTGCAGCAGCTGCAGCGCTGGCCTGGGCGGTTCCCAAAGGCCGCTTTGCAGCTCAGCCTCTGGGCGACTGAAGAGCAAGATCTGACTCAACAGCGTCCGTTCCTCCAGAGGGATCGACAGCGTCTGGGTACGCTGTGTGCGGAGCACTGTTTCGGGTGCTGGGGAGGCTTCAGTGGCCCCTCTCTCGGAGACGTCTGCCCCGGCTGAGGAAGCAGAACAGCAAAAACGCGCAAGCAAATCAGTCCCGTGTGTTCAAGGCGACACCGACCCCGGGCTCTCTAATCCGGGAATGGGCCAGAGGCCAGAGGAGGGGTCGGGAGCCACCGGGCCCCTCCCTGCTGCAGCTCAGGGGCTGGGGGCTGGTCCAGGGCGGGCCTGGGCCTGGGGGGCAGGCGCGCCCGCCTTGGGGGTGCTGTGTCCAGGGACCCCGCTTTCGCGCCCGGCACCTCGGGAGCAGCAGCTGGATTGCAGCCTTTCTGTATCTCGGGGATGATTTGCTCCAACCGCTCGCGGTCATGTTTCGTCCTGTACCCACAGTTCCTTAGTATCTGTCACTCCAGATGCTGGTCCAGGTACAACCAGCACAGAACGCCCATGGCCCAGCCTGTCTCCAAGGCAGCGGGTTCCACGGCATAAAGGAAGTGGGCGAGAGAAGCGGGTGTGGGAGGTGCTACGTACAGAGGAGACCTCACCAAGAGGGCATCACCGAGCAAAGCCCCGAGTGGTCACCTGCGTACGGGGCTGGGGGGGGGCGGCCAAGCAGAGAGGGCCCCGGGGGCAATGCCCGGGGGTCCAGGCCTGCAGGGAGGAGGCCAGGACGCCGACAGGCAGGCCTTCCAGAGCAGAGCTCTGACGCAGGGAATCAGGGAGCCGGGGCAGGCTCTGGGCGTGGCATCCACTGTGTTTCCCGAGGTCATCCGGATGCCAGGAGTGGGCGGCAATACCAGAAAGGGGGCCGACCGGACGCTACTGCAGACGTCCGTGTGCTAAGACAAGTGGCAGCCTGGCACGGGGAGGACTCTGATTCCTGGATCGTTTGTGGGACGAGAAAAATAAGGAGGATTTGAGAATGACTCGTCACGCTGGGCCTGAGAAAGTGGAGGAACCAGGACTGCCGTCTCTGGGATGGAAGAGACTGGGAGGGTCAGCCTGTCCGGAGGCCCAGAAGCCCAGCTCAGGCCAGGTGGTTTGGCCCGCAGAGGGTTTGGTCCACCAAGGACTCTGGCCACTGTGACGCAGGGGCGTGTGCAGAGGCTGGGGCAGCAGGACGGGCTAGGGAGGACAAGGGGCCTCAGCGGGAAGGGGACAAGCCTCCTGCCAGGGCACCTGCCGGCAGGAGGGAGAGAGAAACGGGGCAGCGGCTGTGGCTGGCCACCCTGAGTCGAGGACACTGCCCAGTCCTCAGCTCCATCTCGGGCGGGAGAAGGGAGTCACGGCGCTGGACACGGACACGCGATCGTGATCCAAGAGACGGAAGGCAGCGAAGCAGAACGGACGCAGTGCCTCTCGGCCGCCACGTCCCGGGGGGCGCGTGCGTGGGCTGGGCCGTGGAGGCAGGCTCCGGGGTGCGCAGACAGGGCCACGCACAGCAGCACGCCTGCCTGGTGGCTGAGTGATTGCAGATACGAGCCGTGTGAGCGGTCAGCGTGAGCACCAGCCGCGCCCTCCGCGTCTGTCCTGAATATCTGAACACTCACTTTCAAATGTAGGCGTGTGTGTCTGTGTGGGAGACGCCACAAAGTGAAACATTAAAACTGCATCAAGTTGAAGTAAAATAAAACAGTGGTTAAAGACTACTATGAAAACTATCAACATCATCTACAAAAACAGTTACTAAGAACGTTCACACACTTCTCCTCCTGGACTATGGCTCAGAGGATGAAACCATCTGCTTGCAATGAGAGAGATCTGGGTTCGTTCCCTGGGTCTCCTGATCCCCTGGAGAAGGAAATTGCAACCCACTCCATTACTCTTGCCTGGAAAGTTCCATGGATGGAGGAACGTTGTAGGTTACAGTCCATGGGGTCGCAAAGTCGCACACGACTGAGCAACTTTGCTTTCCCTTTTCATACACTTAAGCACGTTAGGAAATAAGCTGGCAGCTAACAGGAACGTTAAGGGCACAGCAGCTTTGTAGGTGTGGGAGGCGACGACATCCTTTGAACCGAGAAGAGAGATATGGAATAGGTATGTCTAAAAGATAATTTTTAAATATAAATCATATAGACATTAGATATTCATAAAATTTAAAATTTTAAGATACTGGTAAGAATTAAGCTATATTTTTAAAGATTGTTTTAACCACAGTTATTAATCATGGTTGAATTGTTTGTGTTTGCTGTTCCTCACATTACACAACAAGCTTTTCATAAACCGGATTTAAGTATTTAATTTCATTTTAGCCATGTGTCTTGGGAGATAAGCTCTTCGTTGCAATTCTTGCCATTCTAAATAAAGTTGGGAGGAACTTTGATGAGGGGGACGAGCTTTTGGATGATGTGCAGGTGCCTCTATCAGGAATCACGTTTGATCCAGAAAAAATAAACCCACGGAGACGCAAGTGGTGAGCAAGAAGCAGGCACATCTTCTCCCACCGGACAAGCTCCGGAAGGACGCGGTTCTCGCGGTCCTTAGGACAGTTTCTTACAGCTTTGAGCTTTGTCCTTGCTGCTCACTCGCTCAGTCGTGCCCGGCTCTCTGCGGCCCCGTGAACGGTCCACCCCCAACTCCCGGAGTCCACCCAAGCCATGTCCATTGAGTTGGTGATGCCATCCAGCCCTCTCATCCTCTGTCATCCCCTTCTCCTCCCGCCCTCAATCTTTCCCAGCATCAGGGGCTTTTCCAGGGAGTCAGCTCTCCACATCATGGGGCCAAAGGCCTGGAGTTTCAGCTTCAGCGTCAGTCCTCCCAGTGGACGCTCAGGGTGGATTCCCCTTAGCACTCACTGGTCGGATCTTTGAGTTTCTTCCCAGTCAGTTTTCAGCTGCCGAGGGACCCGCCCAGATTGTGACTCAGGCCAGTTCCTTCTAGGAAAGGAAATATAAATACAGGAACCCTTTCCCCTGAGTTCATGTTTTGCTACGTACCAGTCAGTGATGTTACAAAAGATATATTTTGTATCTCAGATATCTGTACAAAAAGTTTTCTTGAAGTTCAACAGTGTGTCAGACGATAATGAATGTAGCCATGCTTCCTGTTTTGGCGCCATCAGAGCTTTTCCGCCGCACTCTGCAGGTAACAGCAGCGAGCTGTCTCTTATACACATCTATGCCGGGTGTGCAGAGAAGAGAACAAAGCACGTGTTCCTTAAAGAACGGGGTCCTGCTGACCTCCTCCCCTCCCAGGACTCTCCCGCTGCCCCCAAGAGAGACAGGGGTGGACGAGAAGCGAGGAGAGGATGGGGAGCCCAGTTTCCATGTCAAGCTGCCAGAGTCTGGAGCCAAGAAACCGAGCGTGGGGAGNCTGTCTCTTATACACATCTCTGTGTGTCTCATCCGTGTATCTCTCTCTCCACATCTCTCTGTCTCTCCCCTAATGTAGGAACCCCCATCCCCTTGTGGACTCAGCTCTGACCTCTTCAATTGAGCCACGGCCACGAGACACCAGGGCTCACTCCCGCCGTGTGCCCACCCCTGGGAGGACGGCAGGCTGGCCGGAGCCTGCAGCCCCAGCTGCGGAGCGGCACTGTGCAGAGCGCCCACGCTGCTGCCTGAGCCCCAGCATACCTGCCTCCTACTTTTGAATTTCCCTCTTTCAAGGAAAACAAGGGGGTGTGTTCATCCTGTCCGACTCTCTCCACAGGCCCTGCAGCGGAGGGGCATTGGAGGGCTGCTCCTAACCGCAGACAACACAGAGGAGGTGGCGAGAGGACACACAAAGGGAGGTAGGAAGTCAGACTTGTTTAGGGCAGAGGCGAGGCTGCGGCGAGACCGCTGACGCCCAGAGGAGCCTCAGCAGGGCCGAGCGCTCACCCACGCCTGCCCCCCGGTGCCCGGATGTCGGGCCGGGCGTGTCGTCGCCCCGGGGAGGACTCGGGGTCAGGGGTGGACGCGGGCGTGATGTCGCCCTGGTGAGGTTTCGGGATCAGGGGTGGACGCGGGCGTGATGTCACCCTGATGAGAACTCGAGGTCAAGGGTGGACCCGGGCATGATGTCGCCTGGAGAGAACAAGGTCGGGGTGGACCTGGGCGTGATGTCGCCCTGGTGAGGTTTCGGGATCAGGGGTGGACGCGGGCGTGATGTCGCCTGGTGAGATCTTGGGNGGAGGTGGCGAGAGGACACACAAAGGGAGGTGGGAAGTCAGACTTGCTTAGGGGAGAGGCGAGGCTGCGGCGAGACCGCTGACGCCCAGAGGAGCCTCAGCAGGGCCGAGCGCTCACCCACGCCTGCCCCCTGGTGCCCGGATGTCGGGCCGGGCGTGTCGTCGCCCCGGGGAGGACTCGGGGTCAGGGGTGGACCCGGGCATGATGTCGCCTGGCGAGAACAAGGTCGGGGTGGACCTGGGCGTGATGTTGCCTTGGTGAGGACTCGGGCTTGAGGGTGGCGTGCCCGCGGGCAGGCTCCCAGGTCCTCACTCCTGACGTCTCCCTGGAGCCTCTTCCTCACACCTTTCCCTCTTTCCCAGTTTTTCTGTGGCTTAGAGTCTGGGCTGGAGCTGGAGACGCTCAGAATCAAGCGTCGCCCAGCCTAGGAGCAGTTTGGTGGCAGGAGGTGGTGCTGAGTGGGCCCGGCCTCCAGAGCCAGCTGGGACCCCGGCTGCGGTCACTGTGGGCATGCAGCGCCCCCGGGCAGCAGGTGGTAGGGGGTGTCACTCGGCAGTGGAGGAGAGAAGCAGAAGGCTCGGGTGCGGGGGCAGTGGCCAGGGCAGCGTGTGTCAGAGCCCCTCCTCGGGGGGATGCCTGCTGTCACTGCCGGCCGTGGAGGGTGCTGGCCGTGGCCGCTGTGCTCACCACGGGTCTGGGGGTCCCAGGTCCACGCGAGTCGTGCGGCCTTGGTCTGGTCCACTTCTCTGCACACAGCAGGGCTGCTTTGAAGTGCCCTTCTTCCCTCACGTTGTCCCCGAAGTGCCAGGGACGCGAGGGCGTGAATAGGGCCCTTCCCACCTGCAAAGGGAGGAGCCGCTGCTGCCCCTTCCTCCGAGGGCGCCCCCACCCGCGTCGGCGGTGGCGAGCCCCAGCCGCACGCCCGTCCTGTGTGTCTCTGCAGTGCTGGCCAGCATCAACATGAAGGCGTTCAAGGTGGACTCGTTCAAGCATCTGTACAAGCTGCAGGTGGGTGGTGGCCGCGGGCCCGAGCAGAGCTGCTGGAGGACAGGCCTTGGGCCCAGCTTCCGGACCGGCGCCGCTTGTCTCGGGCAGTGGAGGGAGTGCCTCAGGGGTCCCAAAGGACAGAGCGGGGGAACGTGGGTGCCTGGCGCGGCGCCATGGCCGAGAGGTCTCGTGCCGGGCAGCTCTGGCCCTTGGCCCCGGGATCTGCGCCGTGGACGGATGCGGCGCCGGCCGGCAGTCTCTCTCCCGGCTCCACAGGGCCCGGGGCCCAGATCGGCTCTGCTTCGCCAGAGCTCTGCCGGCCCAGNGAGAGGCCTCCCCAGAGGCGTGCCGGGCAGCTCTGGCCCTCGGCCCCGGGATCTGCGCCGTGGACGGATGCGGCGCCGGCCGGCAGTCTCTCTCCCGGCTCCACAGGGCCCGGGGCCCAGATCGGCTCTGCTTCGCCAGAGCTCTGCCGGCCCAGCCCGCCCGCGCCCCCTTCCAGGTGCAGATGCCCCTGTTGTGCCCACAGCACCCTCCCCTCAGCCTCCACCCTCCTTCACGGTCTTTTTTTTTAAAGATGTTTTGATGTGGACCATTTCTAAAGCCTTTACTGAACTTGCACAGTATTGCTTCTGTTTTCTGCTTCGGCTTTTTGGCCAAGAGACATGCGGCCCCTAGTTCCCTGGCCAGGGGTCCCACCACGCCCTGCTCAGGAAGCCGGGCGTCGCCCCCTGGCCGCCAGGGGAGCCCCTCGGTTCAGCCCCTCTGCCCACTGGCTGCTGCGCCCCGGCCTCCTGGGAAGCAGGGAGCTGTGCCGAGGGCAGCGCCTCCCCTGCAGCTGTTTTCCTCTCGCTCCTTTAAGAGCAGTTTTATTGACGAACGTCTTATACACCGTTGAATCCACCCACGAAAATGTATGGTTAGCACCGGCGCCGGCCCAGAAGGCCTCCTCCTGCAGCTCCCTCCCTCCCCCCGCCCCAGNCAGCTGTTTTCCTCTCGCTCGTTTAAGAGCAGTTTTATTGACGAACGTCTTATACACCGTTGAATCCACCCACGAAAATGTATGGTTAGCACCGGCGCCGGCCCAGAAGGCCTCCTCCTGCAGCTCCCTCCCTCCCCCCGCCCCAGGCGGCCGCACATCGGCCTTTTCTGGACGGTTCATCAAAATGGGGCCTCCGGTATCCAGTCTCTCGCACTGCCTGACGACTCTGAGGCCCACGTGCTGTGGCCTCAGTTGCCACCGCCCCTCCCGACAGCGGCGCCGCGCCCATCTTGCGGGCGGCCGGGTCCCTCCTGCTGGGGAGCTCCTCTGCGCACGCTCCCCGCTCCTGCCTCGCTGGCTCTGACGGGTTGCTTGCATCTTGATGCTTACCCACGCTTGCACTCGCAGGCCAGGCCGAGTCCCTCTTGGTTGGGGAGTGGTCTCATACACTGCCGGTTTCAGCTCATTCAGATCTTGTGGAGGACTTTTGCTTCCGTGTTCGTGAGAAATGCTGACGCTTGGTTTTCTTTTCTTGAAATGCCTTTATTCGATTTTGGAGTTAGGGTCCTGCTGACCTCATAAAATGCTCTCCTTTTCTATCTTCTGGAAGAGATTGTGTAGAAATGTTAGTATATCTTACTCACCAAACCGTNGAAATGCTGACGCTTGGTTTTCTTTTCTTGAAATGCCTTTATTCGATTTTGGAGTTAGGGTCCTGCTGACCTCATAAAATGCTCTCCTTTTCTATCTTCTGGAAGAGATTGTGTAGAAATGTTAGTATATCTTACTCACCAAACCGTTTGGTAAAATTCACCATTGAGCGCATCTGGACTTGAAGTTTTCTTTTTGGAAGGCTTTTTCTTAGAAATTTAATTTTTCGAATGGCTACAGCATGGTTCAGGTTACTGCTCCTTAACTGAGTTCTAGTAGCTTGGGTCTTTATTCTGTCCTTTTTCACCTACTCTTTGAATTCATGACCGTAGAGTGTTTGTAATGATCCATTAATATCCTTTGAAAGCCTTTGCTGTAAGTAATGATGAGCTTTCTTCCACCCTGTTATTGACAATTCCATGTATTCTTTTTTAAAAAATCTGGGTCAGTGTGGCTTGAAGCTCATCACTTTTGTTGANCCGCACTCTGCAGGTAACAGCAGCGAGAGAAGAGGGCGCGCACACAGGGGGCGGTTCGTCGCTTGAGCCTGCTGCGGGAGGAACAGGGCTTGCAGGGCTGGCTGTCCTGGCATGACATGCACACGACAGGTTATCTGCGATTCTCAGAAAGCACCAGGACAGAGTGACCCGCACTCGCATCCCTCCCCCGAAACGCTTCACGTCCTTTACACCTGGCAGACGTGGTTAGACTGCGCCGGACGCCTTGCTGAGCTGGCGCTCTGTGTGGGATGCTGAGAACACACTGGTGGATGAGACATATCTGCCTCCATTCCGGCACCACCAGGGTTCTGGAAGGAAATGGGCCCGTACATCTTCCTCCCAGTTTTATTGAGACAGAATTGACATCAGCATGGCATACATTCGGGGTGTGCTCCACAACGACCCGACTCGCACAGGTCATGAAGCAATGATCACAGTACGTTTAGTAAAGCACCATCACCTCATTTAGATGCACAGTTTAAAACAATAGAAAATAATTAGAGCAGAGATAGGAAAGCAGAAGAAGAGCAAATCGAAGACACGATAGTCACTCAAAAAAGACACATCTCCTCGAGCCTTAGTTTTTCCGTCTGGGCATAGGTCTCATGGTTAGCAATGATGTATGTATCATATCTGAGATATACTTTCTTGTGATCCGATGGTTCTAATTTCTGGTTTTCTCCAGAGACTCCATGGGTTTGAGTCTAAAGCCCCAGGGAATAAGGTCCTTTGGAGGAGCTGTGTGGTTCACGGTAGAATTCTCCTTCGTCAAGCCAGCCGTTCCCAACAGTGGAGTAGAAGGCAGTCTCACTTTGTCCTCCTGCCAGACAGGATGGCTCCTTCTTCCCTCTGGACACCAGATTACTTGCTAAACTTCTTGAAGCCTCTACACAACATAATGAAGTGATAAGTCGGTTTTTGGTGCACTGCTTTGAGTTCAAGCCAGGTGCTGTATTTTGATTACAAGCATAGTTGGTCCTCCACATCCACAGGTAACACATCCATGGTTCAGCCAACCAAGAATCGAAACCTACTCGGGAAAACAGTTCCAGAAAATTCCCAAGAGCAAAAGTTAAATTTACCATGGGCCACAGTTACTCAGCATTTACATTGCATTAGTAATTACAGGTAATCTAGAGAGGATTTAAAGTGCGATACAGGAAAGGATGTGTGTGGGTCATATGCAGAGGGTCTGCTCACCGTGTTTTGTAAGGGGTTTGAGCACCATCGGGGGGCCTGGAATCAGTCCCCGCAGACGAGGAGGGAGGGCTGTAAGGGACTGCCTCCCAGGGCTGCCATTTGAGAGAGCTGGTTGCAGTATTCATGACTGTGGGGCTTCTATCACCAGTCTGTCCTCGACCAGTAAGAGCTTTGACTACACACAGACGGCTCAGGAGTCATAAGACAGATGCCCCATGCCAGGCCCTGTCATCACACGCATGTCACAACCAACAATCACACTGTTGTTCCTTCTCTGACTGGATGACCCAGCAGTCCACCTCGGAGACACACAGACTGGAGGGAAAAGCCTGAAGACATCGCTCACTGCCCCTGCACCCCCGCAACTACACACACACGCACACACATTCACAAATGCATGCACACACACACACGCATGCACACACATGTGCATGCATGCACACACATGCATATATGCACGTACACACATGCACACACGTGTGCACGTACACACATACACAAATGCGCGCGCACATATGCATGTACACACACACATACACACATGCACATACACACATGCACACACATACACACCAGGAGTCTGCAGACAGAACATACAATATGTTCTCTCTTCACCCTTTCTTCGGCCAAAGACAGTTCCCTTTCTCCCAGCTGAGTATGGAGAGGCAGAAATAAAATGTGTTTATTTGTATCTGCCCCAGAAGCACTTTTGAGCAGAGACTAAAGCATCCTGAAGGTTGAGCATCTAACTGGCAAATCCATCGCTGAAGATTTTGGAGACTTTTTAAAGGCTGAAATCAGCATCATGTGAAATTACTATAATAAACATGATTTCCCTGTTGACTTTTAGGATATTTTCAATTCCTGCTACTGTAGGCAATGCTCTGTGATATTCTGGATATAATCTTCGGCCTGAAGTGTGCCTGGGGATGGACTTGGGCAGTGCAGAAGGCTGTTGGGACCTGGCCTTGCCCACCTGCGGACGTCTGTGCTGAAGATGCCTGAGCCTCTCTTCTCCTTCTCGAACAGGACGATCTGGAAGGACAGGCAGGGCAGCAGAAGCAAGGGTGAGCCCCACGCAGGGTGAGAAGGCTGAGATGAGGGCGAGTCTGAGCCATAAAGGGGGGCCGGGGCCACCCACCTCATTGGCGCCGGGCTGGAGCCAGGAGCCAGGCAGGTAAAGCGCTTCCTGAGGCCCAATATTCCAGTAGCGCCCGAGGTTACGTCCATTGATGAACACACACCCATGATTCCAGCCCTGCAAGGGAAGCAGACTGCAGACCTGAGAACAGAGTCCCTGCGCTGCACCCGCAGTGAGCCGCAGGCGAGGCTCCCGGGCATGGAGCGCGGAGGGGGGTCCAGGGGGCACAGGTGAGGCTCCTGGGGGGCAGCCCGAGACTCCCGACCTGTGACAGGCGGTACTGCTTTCAAACAGCAGGGCTTGTCCTTCTAGAAAGAAAGACGAGGGACTAGGGGTGGCTGCCATTGTTGACGAGAACCGTAAAAGCTGCATGGCCTTAAACATCTGCCTGTGATCCAAGGATAATTCAAGGACCAACACCCAGCGGAAGACAGGGGAACAATGGGAACGAGGGGCGCCGGCTCACCCAGGAAGAGGGGGCGGGAAGCGGGGCAGAGCTTTCATGCCTCACACACACCCAGGTTGCATCGGAAACACTGGGTGTCAGGGAACCGCATTAGCTAGCCTGCACTCTGCACTGGGCCCTGTGCGGGAGGGCCACACTGGGAGGGGCGTTGACAGTGCTTGTCTGTCTCAGTGGTGATTTTATGGTGTTTACTTTTGTGATAATTTACTGATTGTGATAATTTATTGATCTGTACATTCATATTTTGTGCATTATGCAGGTATTTACAAATAGAAGATATATTAGGTAGAAAATAATATCCCAGGAAAGGAGGGCAGCTGGAGAATGCACTTCATGGAGCAATCCCATTCGTGTCAACAGGTGTGTCCAGGCACAGTTGCGAGTGAAGCCACACAGGAAGCCGTTGGCTGCGCCCACTTCTGAGGAGCAGAGAGGAGGTGGGGGGTGGGTGTGGAGAGAGCCCCCACCCTTTGCTGTCTACGCATTATTACTGTTTAAACCTTTCCACTGTGCTTTTATGTACTCTTTCTTAAACAACGAAACATCAGCAGGACTGAAGCCTGCTGGAAACCCGGGTTGAAGTGAGGAAGGGAAAAAATGCGAGGGCCTCCCTTCCAGACTCCGCAAGGACAGGCGTGCGTGGAGGGGCGCCACTCACGAGCAGCTGGAGGAAGGTGTCCTGCGGAGGGGAGCCAGCCGTCAGCGTGCCCAGGTAGAAGGCAGGGCTCGAGGAGGGGCCCCCGAGAGGCCTCCAGGGTGCAGAGCGGAGCCTGGGGGGCCACACATGAGGGGCAGGAAAGCCTTTCCCAGTGCCAAGGCCCACGCTGACCCCGGGCCCCCACAGGAGGGGCTGACCCCTGACCTCCCCACAGGACAAGCTGACCCCTGACCTCCCCACAGGACACGCTGACCCCGGGCCTCTCCCACAGGACAGGGGTTCTGTGTTGGGGGCTCTGCTGGAACCAGGATCCTCAATAACCCTGAGCACGTCACTCTGGGGCCATGAATCTTGGCCCCTCATCTGCAAAGGGAGGAGCTGGTCTCCAAGGTTAGGCCAGACCCAGACCCAGAGCCAGGGTCAGGGTCAGGGTCAAGGCCTAGGTCAGGGTCAGGGTTACTGTCAGAGTCCAGTTTAGGGTCAGTGTCAGGGTCAGAGTCGGGGTTAGGGTTAGAAGGAGCGTACTTCTTGAAGAATCGCGTTTTCAGCTCCAGAGAGTAGATGGTGAACCAGTGCAGGGGACTTTTATCCAGAGTGACAGGTCCGATCAGTCCTGGAGGGGAGGCGGCAGAGGGAAGGTGGCGTCCCAGAGCAGACTCAGGCCCGGAGTCATCAGTGCCCGGGGCTCGGCCGGGGGGCACGCACTGGTCTGGCCAGTGTGACTGAGGGTCTCCAAGCCGCCGGGAAAGCTTTCCACCCAGGCCCTGAACTTCCCCTGGAATTCCCCAGTAGGGCAGGGTCCCGCTGCAGAGAGCCGGGACGCCCCCGCCCAGCAGCGGGAGTCGACAGGATGGAGGGCGGGGAGGGGCGCCGCTGGCCGCCCCCAGGGGCCCGCCTCTGCTGGGCTCACTCTTTCCTCCAACTCCACCCTCAACCTTCGGGTCCAAGTCAGGAGGCAGGGAGGACACAGCTGTTGCCAGAGCCCACCTTTCCGCTGATTTTGAATTTTCCACGAAAAATTGACTCGTCCTTGATTCTCCACCAGGACCCTTAGAAGCTGACATTCCTGCTTGGGACAGACCAGCTCACGGGGGTACATGGCCATGGAGGGCTTTCCTCTGGAGCCCAGTCTTCTCAGAGTCCCAGAGGGAAGACGGGAAGGGGAGAAGCCGAGGGCCCCCCAAGGACCGAGCGCTCCGCTCCGAGGGTCCTGCCTGGCCCGCCCTCGCAGAGGCCTGGAGCTCAGCGGCAGTGTGAGAGCGCCGGCCAGGGGCTTGGCAGGAAGCGTCCACCCTCACCCAAGTGCAGAAGCTGAAGCCCAGGACGCATGAGGGCCAGGGGCATGCACACAGGCTCGCAGCCCGAGCCCTTCTGCAGGACCCTGAGGGGCCCACCGCCCCACGGCAGATGGGGAGGTGGGAGGGTCTGCCGCTGGATGCCTGGGTCGAGGGCAGCAGCTTGACTTTCGAGTTACATACCGTGATTGGAGGGATGTCTATGTCCCGATGAACATCGGTGAGAATCCCTAAACTCGTCTCATTCAAAAACACCTGCAAAAGAAGGGCTGGCATCGGACGGACAGGCCCACCCAGAGGAAAGGGGTAGGGAGACTGGTTGGGGCGGTCTCCAGGAAGGCAGCCACCAGCCTGCTGTCCATGGGCGGCCAGAAGTGGAGGTCCCAGTAGACTCACAGCGCAACAGCTGAGTGGGCCTTCTCCACCCCAGTCAAGCCTCACACACAAAAGTGCTTAAAAGCATTTCAAACAGCAAAGGGGCCCACGGCAGCCCCCACGGTGGAGCTTGGCGGATGTCCTGCCTGCAGCCAGACGCCCAGCCCCACCTGAGCCTCATCTTGCGCGTTGGCGTGGAGCCGGCCCCCGGAGCAGACGGTCATCTCATAAAGCACGAACCCGAAGGACTGGCCGTTGCCGTTGTTGATGGGTAGGTTCTCCATGTTGATTGGAACGTTAGAGGTGACTGGCTGAGAGGCGGGCAAGGAGCCGGGGTGAGCCAGGCCCTTCGTGCTAATACCCTGGGCAAGCTTGGCTACGCCTCCTAACGGTCCCCGAGAGCCCTTTGATGAGACGCCGTGTGACGACGCCTGTGACCTAGTGTCCACGGACCAGGAGCCTGCGGGCGGGCAGAGGGGCCCCCGCTCTAATCCTGAGAACCAGCAGCATCAACGGCCACGTCCCAGCTCGACTGCCAGGGAGCTTCACATCCGCAGCGTGCGCGGCACGGCTCGCCATGGCAGCAGGCTCAGCACAGGCGAAACCCCGTGCGCTCAAGAGGGAACACCTCCCGGGCCCGTCCCCGGGGCTCCCGGGGCTCAGACGCTGTGCTCCTCGTGTGGGGGCCCGCTTCAGCCTCTGGCCAGGGAACCAGCTCCCACAGGCCACAGCTAAAGATCCCCCGCGCGGCGAGTAACACAGAGAGCCGCGACCAAGACCTGGCACGGCCCAAGCAATGCTCGCAAGACAGATCAGTACGCGTGAAAGAGCTGGCGTCTCCCCGCAAGGCTCTCCTCCTCCTCCTCTGTGGGGACGCGGACCCGAGTCCTGGGGGGAGCGGGGGGCCCGCCGTCGGGCGAGGCGGTGCTGGAGAGGACGTGGAGCCCAGTTGCACGAGCTGCTGGCTCGGCCACGCTCAGGGCGAGCCTGCGAGCAGGGGTCTCTGCGATCCCATTCCCCCCCAG
>SJYV01049910.1:157691-175467 GCA_006410875.1 Neotragus pygmaeus | reverse complement strand
GACCAGACCCCGGGAGCTCAGAGCGGGAGGTCTCCGCCTGGCGCTGCCCCTGCCTGGCTCCCTGGCATGTGGGAGGCGCCGCCCTAACGGGACCTCCACAGGCACAGTTCCCAGGGTGACTCTCAGGAGGTCAGAGGGCGCCTCCTGCCCGGAGCTTTGTCAACAGTCGCTCCAACTTCTAGCGGACAAGCACCACTCTCTTCACGTTTAGAGAAGATGCTGTCACTTAAAGGGCTTAGAAACAGCACAGCTCTCAGGTGGGAAAGCCAGGGTTTGAACGAAGGCGGCCCCTGCCCTCACAAGCGCCTTTAAGCTTCTGCCCACAGGGAACCCTTCCCTCTCCACCCCCTCCCACAACTTCCCGAGGACGGCCAGCCCCCCAACAAAGTGGCAGCTGAGTACCCAGGATGGATTCAAAGAGTCTCCGGAGCATGAAGTACTTGGCAGTGTAATCCCCAGCTTCCGTCAGCACTGCGTCGTAGTCTGCAGGACACCGGCCACCTTCGCTGGGCTGGGCCCCCCCACCGGCCGCCTTCTCTGGGCTGGGCCCCCCCACCGGCCGCCTTCGCTGGGCTGGACCCCCGAAGGCCGGGGCCCCCCACTGGCCGCCTTCGCTGGGCTGGGCCCCCCCACTGGCCGCCTTCGCTGGGCCGGGGCCCCTGAAGGAGGTGGGAGCCGACCTCCCGGCCTGGACCGCTCTGGCCATGCCTGCAGCCATGCCCTGGTCCGAGGCCACGGGCACCAGGCCTGCCCTGCTTCCTTTCGCAGACACTCATCTGCCCCCAGCCCGGCCGCCCAGGAGGCCTCCAGGGCCCACCCAGCACCACCCCGGGTTCTACCGGGGAACCCAGGTCAGGGGCCCGTGATCAGGACGGGCAGGGCAGAAGGAGAGGTCACGGTGGCCCCTCTGCGGCGAGGTCAGCCTGCTCTCTGCACTGTGCGCATCTCAGAGGGAAGGAAGACAGAGAGGAGAGAACGCTCCGTGCTCAGCGTAGATTAGGGTCAAGAACCCCGTGATGCTTGAGGGGCCCCCCAGTCACGCCCCAGGGTCCCGGGCGCGGGCGGCCCCTCCCGGAGAGCACTTGCCATAGCTCGTGGTAACACCTCTGTGCTTCTCGAAACTCGTGGCCCCATTCATGAAGCCAAAGTTGGTCCCGCCGTGGAACATGTACACGTTAAAGGAAATCCCAAATCTGATAAATTCAGACACGCTCCTTTCAACTTCTGCAGGGGAGGAAGACGAGAAATAGCGGAGGTCAAAACTGCAGAGACGACGGAATCTCTGGGAAAGCCGCTCCTCTCTGGCGCCGGCCCACAGTCGGCTCAGCCGTGCGTCCCTCCGCGTCCACGGAGACCCTAACCAGGCAGCAGGCGGAACCGACCACGGCTGCCCTAGGAAACCGGGCCTCTCCACACTGAGTGCAGCTGCTCAGTCGTGTCCGACCCTCTGCAACCCCACGGGCTGCAGCCCCCCGATCTCCCCTGTCCATGCAGTTATCCAGGCAAGAATCCTGGCGTGGCGTGCCATTCCCTCCTCCAACACTAAGAGCCTTTCCAAAAGTTACTTCTCCCAGAGAATTTCACTCTGAGCTACATCTATAAATAGCAGCCCGAGAGCCTCTACATCACTTGAGGATCTCATGTTCATTCAATTTTTTGAAATTATACGAATAATTTGTCTGCTCTTGTGAACCACCTGCTCAGGGGCGCCTCTGGGGCCAGTGGCCGCCGCGCTCTCATCTGTGCCCACGGCCATCTCCACGCCGGCCCTAAAGGAGGCGGCGTGGCCGCAGGGCCGCCAGGTGTGGCTCAGCACCGGCTGCGCAGCTCGCTGTGCATCGGGCCACGCTCGGCCCACTTCCTCTCTCAGAGCCTCGGCTCCCTTGCCTGCTGCACAGAGGCCCCCATCCCTCCCCCATCACACGTGGATGAGAAGTAACTGACAGGAAGAAACACACAGTGCCTGACAGACGCGCGGTTCACTGGCGCAATCTGGGGTTACTCCTGTTTGCTTCCTATTTTCCAGTTCAAAGCAGCCTTTCTCAGTTTCCCACTATCTTTCGATTGTTGTCTTTATTTCCGGTACAAGTGAGCTTGCTTTTGTAAATATCGTTAGTAGAAAAACACTTCTATCAACAGCCTCCTCCAGGCACTGCTGTGGGCGGTTTACCCGGATCCACACTTCCAGGGGCCGCCTCAGCGGGGCCATGCAGCTGGGCCTGAGATCTCGCGGCTTTGGCCCAGGATCTCCAGTCACTCTCGCCTCCTGGCCCCTCAGCTGCAGAGGCCACTGTGACTGTCAGGAGATGCATCCCGCCCTCAGAGGCCGAGTGGGACCCCCAGCAGCCGGGCCTGCCTCTGCTGTCCCCGCACCTGCTTGGTCAGGGGTGGGGGGCTCTTCACTGAGCGTTTACCCGACCGCCTGTCCGTCCACGGAGCGGCGAGCCTCCAGGGCGTGGCGCCAGGGGCTCAGGCCCCCGCACCCTCAGGCTTGGCTGCGGCCCCTCCACAGGAGGTGCGGGTCCGAGAGCTGACCGCGGAGCAGGGCGGGGTGGGCCACCCTCGCAGGGCAGACACCACAGCAGACTCACCGTTCACATCCGTCGCCCTGTGATCGATTCCCCAGGTATCAAACCAGCCGACCCAGAATTCCATGATCAAAATGGGCTTGTGTCTCTAGGATCAAAAGAAATCAAATGCTAAGTCTGATGCCAGGAAGAAGGGAGGTCAGAAGATCTGAAGATGACAAGTCAGCATTTGAGGGGGCTCCCTCTCTCCACGCGTCCCTGCTGGGCGTGGACACTCCCTGCCCCTCTGCACCTCTGCACCCAGCACACCTCTGCAACCATCCACAGCAGCGGCTCCTGTCCCCCACAGGCCCCAAAACACACCCCACGTGTATTAAGACAGAGGGACAAAGAGAAACGCAGAATGGGGGGTGGGGGATAACTGCCCGTCCCAGGAAGTCAGAAAAGAATAAGCTAAAGAGCAAAGCAAAGGGAGTAACGGCCTGATGGCGGGTGCTGAGGGCGTCTTGCGCTCGTAACAAGGACGGCGGGGACCCGTGGCCTGGCGAGGACAGGCTGACAGCGGCGCAGACCACACGCAAACCCAGAGCCGTCAGCTGTCTCCTCTCAACCGAGGGCAGAGCTTAGCTGGTGGTGACGCCCGCCAGCCTGCCCTGATGGAAACGCACAAACAGACGCAGGGCAGCAGCAGGCACGCGCACGGAGCGGGCACCGAGGACGACCGCAGCACAAGCCGCAACGCAAACCGCAACAGATCGAGAAGAGAGGCCACACCAGGTGAGTTCTTGGGTTTTCACAGTGTTAAAATAGAAATCACCAGCAGAATGAAATCTAGAAAATCCCCAAACACTGAGAAACTGAACAACATGCTTCCAACGGCTACACGGAGTAAAGAAACAGAAATTTAGTGATTAAATTCAGTGAAAATTTAATGCTCTGAGCAGTTTTAAAAACATCACTTGAAAGTTTAAAAAAACATACAGCATTTCAAAGTTGGTGGGATGGAGCAAAACCACTGTACACAGGAAAATCCATAGCACTAAANCAAGCTGGAATCAAGATTGCTGGGAGAAATATCAGTAACCTCAGATATGCAGATGACACCACCCTTATGGCAGAAAGTGAAGAGGAACTAAAAAACCTCTTGATGAAAGTGAAAGAGGAGAGTGAAAAAGTTGGCTTAAAGCTCAACATTCAGAAAACTAAGATTATGGCATCCAGTCCCATCACTTTATGGGAAATAGATAGGGAAACAATGGAAGTAATGTCAGACTTTATTTTGGGGGGGTTCCAGAATCATCGCAGATGGTGACTGCAACCATGAAATTAAAAGACACTTACTCCTTGGAAGAAAAGTTATGACCAACCTAGATAGCATATTCAAAAGCAGAGACATTACTCTGCCAACAAAGATCCATCTAGTCAAAGCCATGGTTTTTCCGGTGGTCATGTATGGATGTGAGAGTTGGACTATAATGAAAGCTGAGCGCCGACGAATTGATGCTTTTGAATTCTGGTGTTGGAGAAGACTGTTGAGAGTCCATTAGACTGCAAGGAGATCCAGCCAGTCCATCCTAAAGAAAATCAGTCCTGAATAGTCATTGGAAGGACTGATGCTGAAGCTGAAACTCCAATACTTTGGCCACCTGATTTGAAGAGCTGACTCATTTGAAAAGACTCCATGCTGGGAATGATTGAAGGCAGGAGGAGAAGGGGAAGACAGAGGACGAGATGATTGAATGGCATCACTGACAGGATGGACGTGAGTTTGGGCAGACTCTGGGGGCTGGTGATGGACAGGGAATTCTGGCGTGCTGCAGTCCATGGGGTCCCAAAGAGTCGGACACGACTGAGCGACTGAACTGAACTCCATCATTACCCGGCTGACCTGGGTGGCCCTACCTGGCAAGGCTCACAGTCTCACTGAGTTCAACTAGGCTGTGGTCCATGGGATCATCTTGGTTAGTTTTCTGTGACTGTGGTTTTCATTCTCTCTGCCCTCTGATTGGTGAGAACAAGAGGCTTATGGAAGCTTCCTGATGGGAAAGACTGACTCAGGGGAAAACTGGGTCTTATTCTGATGGGCGGGGCCATGCTCAGTAAATGTCTGTCCAATCTTCTGTTGATGGGCAGGGCTGTGTTCCTTCCCTGTGGTTTGGCCTGAGGCCGGACCCTCCTGGACACTCACAGGCAAGTCTGGCTCAGTCTCCTGTGGGGTCGCTGCTCCTTTCTCTCGGGTCCTGGGGGCACAACATTTTGTTCATGCCCTCTGAGAGTCTGTATCCCTGTCCTGTGGAAGTTCGGTAATCAAATCCCACTGGCCTCCAAAGTCAGATTCCCTGGGGAGTCTCAGTCCCTTTGCCAGATCCCCAGGCTGGGAAATCTCTTGTGGGCCCTGGAACTTTCTTAACAGTGTGAGAATTTCCTTGGTGTAATTGGGCTTCCCTGGTGGCTCAGCTGGTGAGGAATCCGCCTGCAATGTGGGAGACCTGGGTTCCATCCCTGGGTTGGGGAGATGCCCTGGAGAAGGGAACAGCTCCCCACTCCAGTGCTCGGGCCTGGAGAATCCCATGGACTGTACAGTCCATAAGGTCACAAAGAGTCGGACAGACTGAGCGACTTCCACTCGCACAATCGCTCTTCAGTTTGTGAGGCGTATGCTCGGCGGCTCCAGCGTGGGTGGGGCTAACGGCAAAAGAGGGGGTCCTCCACGGAGAAGGTCCTCCAAGGACTGAACTGAACCAAAGTGATGGCAGATCTCCTGTTGTGAGAAGGAATGAAAAACTGGTTTGCTCAAGACTAAATATGCCTGGAAAAGTTTATACCTAGACATTGAGAGAACAGAATGAAAAAGTTTTGCTAAATGAGGCTTAAAAGTGATTTACTTTAAAGAAAACTTCTAAAAAAGTTGAAACAGAAATATGGAAAAAGATATACATGAGGAAGAATTAGTCTAGCACTCTTAAATAGCAGGCAAAATGGATTTTAAGGCAAAGAAAACCCCACACAAATAGAGGTTGAGAGGCATCAAGTAGGAATACAAGGAATGAAGCCTCAAGATGTGATAATCACAGCGTTGCAGGCTCTGAATACACAGCTTCAGGGAGAAGGTTACTGAACCAGAGGGGGAAAGGGTCCATCCACAGCCACAGTGGATTGTTAAAATACTTCTCTACAAGACAAAGACAACAACAGCAAAAAAAAAGAAAAAAGGTAAGAACATATATTTGAACAAGACAGTTAAAAGACTGAATCTAATAAGTGGCTGACTAGGCAGGACACGCGGTTAACACGCACACGCAAGGTGCAGCTGAAAATCTCAACCAGCGCCAAAAATCCCCATCTCTTAGTCTGTGATCCCAAGGCAAATGCAACTAAATTAGAAGTTTATATAGACAAGATTGATAAATCTACAAGCTAGTTCTTTGAAAAGACTTAAAGTCTACACAAGATTCAGGAAACAAAAGTCCCCAAAACTCTGGATGATGTGTAATTTCCAAGAAAGAATTTTTAAAGTCCCAGTCAATCTGAACGAATAAAGGAAAGGAAAAAAGAGTACAGCATAAAACAGGAAACATTCTAGAGTAGAAAAGTGAGAGTCGCTCAGTGCTGGCCCACTCTTTGCGACCCCCGTGGACTATACCATCCACAGAATTCTCCAGGCCAGAATACAGGAGCGGGTGGCTGTTCCCTTCTCCAGGGGATCTTCCCAAAGCAGGGATCAAACCCAGGTCTCCCGCATTGCAGATTCTTTACCAGCTGAGCCACAAGGGAAGCCCTAGAAAACTGGAGTGGGTCGCCTATCCCTTCTCCAGGGATCTTCCCGACCCAGGAATCGAACTGGGCCTCCTGCACTGCAGGTGGATTCTTTACCAGCTGAGCTATCAGGGAAGCCCTTTAGAAACATGAATTAAATAATAACTATTCAAGAGAGTTATACTGTCCCTAAAACCTTTACCACACAACCACAAAAGATAGTAGTCACAGAGTTTTACAAGTGAACTTTAAGAAACATTCAAGGTAAAAATACTTCTTTTGCAAAAAATTTTCAGTGAATAAAAAAAGAAGATAAAGTCAGTTCACAAGTGTATTGTAAGATTGATTTAGAAACTGAGCAAGACACTCAGAAATAAAATTTTAAGTCAAGTTTAGTTATCATCATAAAGGTACATCCCTGAAATAAAACACTAGCAATCCAATTCAGCAATCTGCATGCGGGTGCCCACAGCTGCGTGTCTCATAACCAAGCAGAATTCCTCCCAGAGCCGTGGATGGGCTAAATATCAGGAAATAGACTTCTCAGTGAAATTCGCTGCTTTAATGCACTTCCCCGGTGGCTCAGACACTAAAGCATCTGGCTGCACTGCAGGAGACCTGGGTTTGATCCCTGGGTCGGGAAGATCCCTGGAGAAGGGAATGGCAACCCACTCCAGTATTCTTGCCTGGACAATCCCAGGGACGGGGGAGCCCGGAGCGGGCTCCAGTCCACGGGGTCTCAAGAGTCGCACAGGACTGAGAGAGCGTTCCTGCTGCTTTAACAGAAGAGTGAAGGAAAACCGTATCACCCCTTCAGTACCTGCAGAAAACCCTCAGCAGAACTCGGTAATCCTTTGTGGCTAAAGCATGTGCACATGAGATGAGCCAGTTATCATACGGCTCCCGGCCTCCAGTCCCAGGTGCTGGGCAGGCTGGTGCTGACCAGCCCTGGCCCTCAGTGAGTGCGATGCTTCGCTCTGCCACAAGGGGGCGGTGGGGACACTCGGGCGCAAAGGGCTTCTGCTCTGGGTCCAGCTGCGGGTCAGTGGTACCGGGACATCCAGTGGTCCCTGCTTCATCCAAACCTCAGTGCGGTATAAGTATCATCCGAAACGACTAGTGGAGGCTCAACCCGGGAAGGCAAGCGGATGGAAATCTTTTGGAATGAATGTAACGAATGCAGGTACCGATGTAGACGTTAAATTACCCGTGCCCCCGGGGTGCCTGCTACCACGTTTCTGCTCTTTCTTCTATATGTGGCAAGTCCTAGATTCTTGGGACTGCCCTCACTTTTTCTTGACGTTACCAAACAAAACCCCAAAGCCTGACCATGAAAACAACAGACCTTTCTAATTGCTGGTGACATACGTCTCATCGAGAAACAGAAAAATAAAGTCTAGCCCTGGGGGCCCAGTGGTTAAGACGCTGGGCTTCTGAGGCAGGGAGCACAGGGTCAAGTCTGGCTGGGGCGCTAAGATCCCACGAGCCGCAGAGCATGGCCAAGAAAAGATATTTTTAATTAAATAAGTGAAAAAAAGTTGAATAGCTGTTTAGCTGACCTAAATAACCTACAATGACTCATTCAGTTAGTCCCTGTTCCAACAATTAGAAGATTTTAGGTCAAGAGTAATGATGTTTAAGAAGATAATACAGGAAATAAATTTAGGTTACTGTCACTTTGAAGAGATAAGAAAACCAGAAACTCTGCATCTTAAGATGATGAAATGCCCTGCCAAGCGCACTTGGACTTGGAAACAAAATCTCGCAGGGAGGGGTGCCAAGCTCCAGGCAGGGGACCCCGCTGCCCAAGCCGAGCCCAGTCCTGAGGCTCCGGGCTCCGGGCTCCGGGCTCGGCTCTGGGCTCCGCGCTCCGGGCTGGGCTCCGGGCTCGCTCTGGGCTCCGGGCTCCGGGCTCCGGGCTCGGCTCTGGGCTCCGGGCTCCAGGCTGGGCTCCGGGCTCGCTCTGGGCTCCGGGCTCGCTCTGGGCTCCGGGCTCCGGGCTCCGGGCTCGGCTCTGGGCTCCGGGCTCCGGGCTGGGCTCCGGGCTCCGGCGGGGCCGCTCCACGGGGGGCCCTCCCTGCTGGCCAGACCCCGGCTCCTGTTCCTGGAGCTACGTCCACAGACTTTCCCCCTGGACTCACTGTCACCCCAGCATCATCAGCTCGTGCTTTTCTCAGCTTCCCTTACGAAGAGACCACCACTGTTCCTCTTTCAAATATGGCTTTTACTTGGGGTGTGGTTCTTTCTCCACCAACCAGGTGCTTGCAGGCAGGAACCTCTGCTCCACTGCCTCGGAGGCAGCCTCGTTCCCCTGAGGGCTATGGCAGGTCTCTGGGCAAAACTGATCCCGGAACCCAGCTGGCAGAGCCCTCAGGGTAGGGACGCTACACCCACAGTTGTCAGGACCCCGTAAGGCCCCAAAGACGCTTAGAAATCCCACCGTCGTCAGTACACCTTAACCACATCACCCTCGACACACAGTCAAGTCAAACACCACGCTGGCTGAGCCGGGCTTGCATTTCCTTATGACACCACCATTGGGTACATACATGCGCCGGCACTATGACAGGCCTTTTCTAATACGCGACCTTAAGAGGCAAACTTCCCTGGGTCGGGAAGATCCCCTGGAGAAGGAAATGGCAGCCCATCCCAGGACTCTTGCCTGGAGAATCCCCTGGAGGAGGACATGGCAGCCCCACTCCAGGACTCTTGCCTGGAAGATCCCCTGGACAGAGGAGCCTGGTGGGCCGCAGTCCACGGGGTCGCAAGAGCCGGACGCGAGTGAGCAACTGAGCAGCAAAAACTGTTAAAACAACGTGCATTCAGAGGGGAGAGGATGGTTGAGGACTTTGGGAGGGTCATGTACAGACGGCTGTATTTAAAACGGATAACCAACAGGGACCTGCTGTTCAGCACAGGGAACGCGCCGACTGTCACGCGGCAGCCTGGATGGGAGGAGAGTTTGGGGAGAATGGACACACGGACGTGCGTGGCCGAGGCCCTTCACCGAAACCATCACGACGTTGCAGTCAGCTATCCCCCGATGCAAAATGTTTCTGGTGTTTAAAAACAACACGCCTCTACCTAGAAGTCTACCTTGAGCGTCTGTCATAAAGCAGCTCTCCTAAAGGGCCGGGGTCCTCCTCCTGGAAGGCTCCTGAGCGAAGCCGGCCTCTTCCCTGTTCCCCGTGACCCCACCGCGGACGGACCACAGCAACCTACGCCCGACGGCGGAGCGGCAGGAGCCCTGGACGCACGCGTGGGGCGGCAGGAGCCCTGGACGCACGCGTGGGGCCCCGCATCGCAGGCTCCGCCCCGCATCCGCGGCCCCGCGCGCTCACGTGGTGACGGTGTTGAAGCCGCAGGCCCGCAGCTTGAGCAGCCGGTCTCTCCAAGAGGCCCGGGGCACTCGGAAGTAGTGTATGGAGCCCCCGAGGATGAGGAACTCGTGGCCCTCCAGCGTGAAGTAGGGGTTGCGCCCGGCCTGCTCCTCGGTCTGAATCCCCAGCGAGCGGTTCTTCAGCTCGCGGGGCGTCAGGTGCGACCAGTCAAACCTGTTGGGGGCCCAGAGCAGAGGTGGGGGCGGGCAGAGCGAGGCTTTGCGGCCCCGCCCGGAGACAGGGCGCTGGGCCTCGCGCTGCTGCAGTTTCAGCCCAGGGAGAAGGGGCCCTGCCCAGGCAGACCTGCGCGGGCTTGCACGCAGCTCTCTGTGTTCGAATATAAAGTTATTTCTCTGTTTCGCCGGAGGAGCAAAACCCGATGAGACAAATGGCAGGAAAAGGACGCACAGGACTCTTCTCCAGGCGAGACGGGGGCTGAAAGGACAAGGAAACCGCCCGTGACCCGGGCAGGCGAGGGAGGCGCCGGAGAGGACCCCGGGCGGCCGGGCGCCGGGAGCGGGCTCCGCGCGGAACCGGGGCCGCCGGGGCCGCCGCGCCGCCCTTCTTCCGCGCAGCGGGCTGCCGGCGGGCTTTGCCCCCTAGAGGCCTGCGGCCACGAACAGGGCAGGAGGGGCGCCGGGCGGGGTCCCGGGCCCGTGGAGGAGGGCACGGGGCCGCCTTCTTCCCCGGTGCCGGCCGAGGCGGGCTTGGGCCGGGGCAGAAGCCGCGCTGTGGGCCTGNCAGCACAGGGAACGCGCCGACTGTCACGCGGCAGCCTGGATGGGAGGAGAGTTTGGGGAGAATGGACACACGGACGTGCGTGGCCGAGGCCCTTCACCGAAACCATCACGACGTTGCAGTCAGCTATCCCCCGATGCAAAATGTTTCTGGTGTTTAAAAACAACACGCCTCTACCTAGAAGTCTACCTTGAGCGTCTGTCATAAAGCAGCTCTCCTAAAGGGCCGGGGTCCTCCTCCTGGAAGGCTCCTGAGCGAAGCCGGCCTCTTCCCTGTTCCCCGTGACCCCACCGCGGACGGACCACAGCAACCTACGCCCGACGGCGGAGCGGCAGGAGCCCTGGACGCACGCGTGGGGCGGCAGGAGCCCTGGACGCACGCGTGGGGCCCCGCATCGCAGGCTCCGCCCCGCATCCGCGGCCCCGCGCGCTCACGTGGTGACGGTGTTGAAGCCGCAGGCCCGCAGCTTGAGCAGCCGGTCTCTCCAAGAGGCCCGGGGCACTCGGAAGTAGTGTATGGAGCCCCCGAGGATGAGGAACTCGTGGCCCTCCAGCGTGAAGTAGGGGTTGCGCCCGGCCTGCTCCTCGGTCTGAATCCCCAGCGAGCGGTTCTTCAGCTCGCGGGGCGTCAGGTGCGACCAGTCAAACCTGTTGGGGGCCCAGAGCAGAGGTGGGGGCGGGCAGAGCGAGGCTTTGCGGCCCCGCCCGGAGACAGGGCGCTGGGCCTCGCGCTGCTGCAGTTTCAGCCCAGGGAGAAGGGGCCCTGCCCAGGCAGACCTGCGCGGGCTTGCACGCAGCTCTCTGTGTTCGAATATAAAGTTATTTCTCTGTTTCGCCGGAGGAGCAAAACCCGATGAGACAAATGGCAGGAAAAGGACGCACAGGACTCTTCTCCAGGCGAGACGGGGGCTGAAAGGACAAGGAAACCGCCCGTGACCCGGGCAGGCGAGGGAGGCGCCGGAGAGGACCCCGGGCGGCCGGGCGCCGGGAGCGGGCTCCGCGCGGAACCGGGGCCGCCGGGGCCGCCGCGCCGCCCTTCTTCCGCGCAGCGGGCTGCCGGCGGGCTTTGCCCCCTAGAGGCCTGCGGCCACGAACAGGGCAGGAGGGGCGCCGGGCGGGGTCCCGGGCCCGTGGAGGAGGGCACGGGGCCGCCTTCTTCCCCGGTGCCGGCCGAGGCGGGCTTGGGCCGGGGCAGAAGCCGCGCTGGGGGCCTGCCGCCCGGGCAGGTCTGGGGACCCGCGAGGCCGCCCGCCCCTGGCCAGGGCCCCAGGCTGACCGCGACAGACTGCGGGAGGCCTCGGAGGCTCGGGGCAAGGACGGGGAGAGGCGAGGGGCCTCAGGGAGCCCGCGCCTGGAAGGCCCACGGGCTGCGGGGATGAGGGTCCTTCACCTGGAGCGCGGTGGGGAGCCCATCCCCGCGAAGGGAGGCGCCCAGGTCCCCCGACGCCAGTACGAGGCCGAGGGACCAGCGGTCGGACGCCTCTGCGCGCAGACGCTTCTCAGCTGCGGGAAGGAACCGGAGGGTTAGGGTCACCACCCTGAGCTCGAGTTCCAGCAGCGCCCGGGACCGAACGGCGCGAGGAGAACCCGAGGGCGGAAGCGCAGGGCGGGCGGCCAGCGCGCCCCGTGGCCCAAGGTCCACCACGGAGACGCTCAGCGAGGAGGTCCCCGGGCGCGAGGGCGCCGCACGTGCGGGCCTGGGGCAGCGTCTCCACACCCCGCCGCGGGAGACGGGGAGACTCACGGGGCAGGGTACAGAGGGACGCGGGCGGCGAGTCCGTCCAGTGTCTGCGGCGAAGGCGGCGGCACCGCGCAGGCCTCGGTGCTGGGCACCAGGGGCGCCGCGGCGTCTCCTGCCGGAGGCTGCAGGCGGACCGTCGAGCCGGGTATCCGTTCTGCGGGGACTGCCTGGTGCAAGGCGGAGGCAAGGTGAGAAACAGGTCATCGGGGAGCCGGGATCCCAGGAGGAGCACCCGAGCCGTTCTCGGGGTCCCTACGCTCTGCGAGGACACGGGGGAGCTTTTAGGAGAATTTCCAGGTGAAATGGGGGAACTTCTGGTAATCGACTGATGAAGCAGGTGCTTTCGAGAGAGGAGGCGGACGGCCCCTGTGCTGGCAGCCCAGGCGAGCGGGGTAGACAGTGGGGGTGTCTCTTGAGACCAGAAATCAGGCCTGGGTAGAGATTTGAACACGCTGAGCCCTGTCTGGAACACCTGGACTTGAAGTCTCGGGATGAAAATCTCTTTTCAGAGACTGGAAAATCAGACATTCCTCTGGCCTTTTCTCGCTGAAGCCTTTTGCTTTTCCTCTGCCATTGGAAGGAGCAGGGCCCGTGGCACCGGATCGAAATCAAGACTAGAGTCTTCCGGGAGCTTGTGGGTGTTTGTTATTCTTGGCTCGCGCATCACAGGTACATGTCCATCCTCGAGACCTACCTCCCTGAGAATTCTGTACAGTGTCCCTCTTTCTCTCCTTCTTAGATGGATGCTAGGGGCTGCCTTTACTTTCCACTCCTTAAACACAGAAGCCCAATGTTCCATTTCTTTCAATATACCTTGTTTTATAAACCTGGTTTTACAGCCACAAAACTGTATTCTTTTTTATCAAGACTGTTAAAACTATTCTAGGGCCTGTGCCTTTCCGTATACAATTTAGAAAAAGCTCGTCTATTTCTACCAAAAGCCATGCTGACATTTTGGTGGAAACTGCGTTAAGACTTTCCCCCTCCATAAGGAAGGTTTGGCATCTTCACTGTGTTGAGTCTTCAAACCTGTGAATATGCTGTGTTTCTGAATTCATTTCAGTCTGCTATCACTTTGGGGGGATTCCCTCATAGCTCAGATGGTAAGGAATCCGCCCGCAATGCGGGAGACCTGGGTTCAATCCCTGGGTTGGGAAGATCCCAGTATTCTGGCCTGGAGAATCCCATGGACTGTATGTATAGTCCATGGGGTCAAAAAGAGTCAGACACGACTAAGCAACTTTCACTTTTTTGATCAGAATTCTCTGTTTTTTCAACGCACAGAGCCCACACATAGTTTTTAGTTGTACACCTCGGTGTTTCGTTTTCTTTCGAGCTCTTTTAAAATCACTCATTTATTTCTGGTGGTGCTGGGCCTTTGTTGCTGCGCAGACCCTCCTCCGTTCGCAGCGCGAGGGGCTGCTCTCCGGCCGCGGTGTGCAGACCCCTCATTGCTGTGGTTCTCTTGTTGGGGCGCATGAGCTCTGAGGCCTTCGGGCTTCAGGACTCATGGCTCCCGGGTATAGTTGATTCAGGGCATGTGGGATCTTCCCTGACCTGGGCCTGAACCCGTATCCTCTGCATTGGCAGGTGGATTCTTTAGCACTGAGCCCCCAGGAAAGCCCCTCTATTGAGCTATTTTAAATGGCATGGTATTTTCAAGTTCAGTCTCAGTAAGTTCATTGTTAGCATAGAGAAATGCAGCTGGGTGTGGATCTGGTGTTCTGTGACCTTGGTGTTGACCTCTCTCATTAATTCTACACAGTTGTTTTGAAACCCACTCCCACCGGACCTTGTAAAGAAGCGGTTATGTTGGGAATTCCTTGGTGGCCCAGTGGTCAGGACCCGGTGATTCCACTGCCGAGGGCCTGGGTACGATCCCTGGTCAGGGAACTAAGATCCCACGAGACACATGGCCAAAAAATAATAATAATAATTAAATAAATAGAAGAATCTGGGATAGAAGAAGCAGAGCTGAAAATTGAGGGAAAAAAATCTTTTAAAACAGAAAGTCATATTATCTGAAAATACAGGTTGTTGTTTTTTCCCAATGTCTCCAATGTCTTTTACTAATTCTTCTTATCCCATTGTGGTAGCTGGAGTTCCCAGTACTATCTTGAATAAGAGTGGTGAGAACCATCCTTACCTGTTTCCAGGATTCGGGTAGGAAGCAGTTGTTTACCACCAAGTGTAATGCTAAGTGTGGGTGGGCTTGTATACATTGATTATCAATGTGAAGTCGTTCCCTTATAGCCCTCTGTTATAGGACACTAACAGAGCAAGTCGGTGACGCTCGTGGAAAATATAGCACCACTTCTGCTCGGAAACATCTGACCTTCAGAGTAAGGGGTAAACAGGGGTCAGCCAGGGAAGTGTGACTGAGAACCTGCCTGCGGTCCAGGAAGACGCCACACACTTAGAACAACCAGCCCACGCTCTGGAGCCCAAGCATCCTGGAGCCCGTGCTTCGCAACAAGAGAAGCCCGGGCCCCACAGCTAGGGGCAGACGCTGCTCCCTCAACCAGAGGAAGCCCGTGGGCAGCATCCAAGGCCTGGCACAGCCAAAAGCCAAATACAAGATGATCCTTAAAAGGGGGGGGAGGGGTAAATAAAAATGATTGCAGTGTGCCAGGTCAGTGCCTGAGAGGCTTTGCTTCCAAATTTGCTCACACTGGTCCAGCTTTGCTGCCAAATAATTTTAGAAGACACTTCAGGCTTTAGTGTTTTATGGGCGTAGAGATTACGGATAAGGGATTGTATGCGTGTAAGTGTTAGCTTTGTTCCTGGAACGTTCATAGGGCTCTAGTTTCAAGAGGCCAAATGGACAAATCCTCCAATCTTGTCCCCTGAGCCAAGCAGTGGGGATAGTCGAGGACAGACTCCACGTTCAGCCGCTAAGTAGAGAAGTACTCGGAAGCAATGCCCAGCGGCCCGGAGATCAAGACCCCCGGCAGCCGGAAGCGCATGGATCGTACTCAAGCGGAGGCCGCTTGCAACGGCCGCGGGGAGGGCCTGGGCCTCTAACGAAGGAGGAAGGGCGGAGCCCCGGGCCGGGGGTCGGAAGGGGTGACGGCCGGGTTGCAGCCTCCGGGTGGGGTGGGGGCCGGGGTCGTGGCCTCCCTGTCGCGCTGGCTCTCTGTATTAGACAGTAAGTCCCCGACCGGCGCGCCCTCCAGCTTTGAGCTTCCGCAGGTGGAAACCCGCGTGTGCACGCCCAGCCCCGTGAGTGCGTCCCCGTGTCTGGTGCCTGTTGTCCGCGCGCCCTCTGCACGAGGCTGAGCCGTGGTGCTTTACCGCCCAGCGCCCTGTAGAGGGCGGCAGCACACACCACGGGGGCCAGCGGTACTGATGCACAGTAGCGGTGAAAGGGAGCAAGCTTACAGGAGGGAAGTAGCGAATTCACAGAACCCGCAGGCTCTGACCACCCCGGGGCTGCAGCCAGGCGTCAGTGTGCGCCCCGGCCCAACCTGGCGGGACCCATGCACTTACAGGGCCCCGGGTCGGAAGCAGCTCTGCGGCCACGGATGGAGGTTCCCCGTTTGAAGAAGTGACCGTCTCAGGACAAGCTCGGCCGGCTCTCAGCGGACGCCGTCTGTGCTCAGCCCTCCGAGGCGAGGCGGCGGGAGCCTCCGGGCCGCCCAGCCCCCGGGTCAGGGCACTGCTGGGCCGCGGGGCTCGCCCACCGTGCCAGCGCTCCCCACCTGCCTGACTGATGGGCAGGACGGTGATCCCGCCGAGAGTCAGGCGTCTGGTCTGGGACTCGTGGACGTGACGAGGAGTTCTCGCGATGGGTCACTGCCTGGGACGCAGGTGGAGGCTGCCTGGGGCTGTTTAGCCCAGACGTACTGGAGGAGGGAGCGTGTCTCAGTCCCCGTCGGCCCCCTCCCGCCTTCCATCCTCTGCCTCCGTTTGCTCAGCAGCCTGAGACTGCCGTCCCCCGGGGCTGCACCGGTCTACCTGCCTGCGTGTGTGTGCAGAGCACTGAGCGCTACGGTCGCTATGCGGGCTTTACAAGGCCCCCCAGGGCCAACAGGGGTGGCCAGGGACTGCCCAGGGCAGTCAGCGTCCGAGGCGCGCCAGCGGTCTTGGCTCTGCCAAAGCACCGGCCACGGCCTCCAGCGTCCCGTCCCGGGAGGCGGGTGAGAGGCAGGTGCCGGTCCAGTGGGCTGGTAAGTGTGCCAGTCTGCGCTCTCCGGCAGGAGCAGCCTGGGGGGGCAGCCCGCTCCGCGACGCCCCCGTGGGCCCGCCCACCTCCGCTGGAGCTGTTTCCCCTGCGAGCCAGGCAGCTTTTCCGGTGCTGAGCCTCGCGGGCAGGACCCCGGCCCAGCAATCACTGCGCGCGTGCGCTGCGGCGCTCAGTCGTGTCCAGTTCTTTATGGCCCCACGGACCGTAGGCCTGCAGGCTCCCCTGTCCATAGGATTCTCTAGGCCAGAATACGGGAGTGCGTCACCATTTCCTTCTTCAGGGGTTCTTCCCGACCCACGGACTGAACTCAGGGCTCCTGCATTGGCAGGGAGGTTCCTTACCACTGAGCCACCAGTGAAGTCCCAGCGATATCTTAGGCAAAGGTATTAATAACCTGAGCTGCGTGTGAAGTGATGCTGGTCTTTGCAGCCCAGGAAAGCTCATAGGCATCATTTTCATGTCATGATGGAACTCTTTGGAATTTCTCTCATAATATTGAGATCTTATTACAAGAGGACGTTTATCAGGATGAGAATGCTGGATCAGATACTTAAGACTTTCCTCACTATGAGGCAACCTGATTTCCACCGTCTCTCAGAAAAAAAGACAAAGTCTTCACAGCTGAACGCACGGGGACAATGAGCCTCTTCCTGCAGGTCCCAGGCTTGGGGAGAGCCCTCGGCCGGCCGGAGCGCGGCCACTGTGCCCGGAAGGGCCCGTGACGAGGGAGGCGGGCCTGACGCCGATGGCGGTGTCCTCGCCACCGTCACCCCGGGGGTGGGGTTCTCCTGGCACCTGGTGTGCAGCCGACCACCTGCGGGGCACAGGGCGCCCACCCCCCAGCCACGAGGCCGGGAGGAGGGCTGTGCGGGCTGAGGTTGCGCACGCGGACAGCTAGGTGGGTGGGTGGACGGCCTCGGTCCAGCAACGCCTGAGGACCTGGGAGGCGCCCGCATTCTGGGGGTGCGGCCCCGTGCCCACCCGGGCCCTCTGGGGGTCTGTGCCGCACACCCGGGGGTCCGCGGCGGGAGCAGCACGTCTGACCGTCTCGCGGGGTCTCACGCCTGCACTTCCCGAGAGCGTGGGCGACGAGGGCAGCGCCCCCGCCCGCCTGGTCTGCGCCCGGCCGTTGCCTGGACACGGAGGGTGCAGGCTGGGCGCTTGCGACCCTGACTGGCGACTGGGGCGGCGAGTGTAGCCCCCGACCTGGCCCGACCGTGGCCACTCGGTCCACGGCTCGGAACTCCTCAGCCGCCCGCCGCACGGGGCCCACGCACCTCGTGGGGACCCCCTTTCCGCAGGGCCCGTCGGCACTGGAATCTGCAGGCCTGCCCTGCCGGGGCACCAGGCGGCCCCGCCCAACTGTGGAGACGGCCCTGGAGCTCCCCAGTCTGGCTCAGAGCAGGGCGTGCGCCCCAGGGGAGCCCGGAGGAGCGGAGTCCGCGGTG
>SJYV01049910.1:141987-152505 GCA_006410875.1 Neotragus pygmaeus | reverse complement strand
GGGGGGGGGGGGGGGCAGGGAATCTACACCATAATACATCAGAAGCAAATAGCTGGAAAGCAGTGACAAAGAAAAAGTCTTAAAAGCAACCAGAGAGAGGAAAACAAGAAATTACACAATTTTTTAAAAAATATAAGAACTACAGAAGACTTGCCATCAGTAATGTGTAAGTCAAAAGATAACAAAGAAACATATTTAAGGTGCTGAGAATGAAGCACCGAACAACAAAAAAAATCAGTCTAAAATGCTAAAGCCAGTGAAAATTTCCCCCAAAATTTAAGATGAAAGAGAAATATCCTTCAAACGAATGAAATCTAAGATAATTCATGATCAGTGACTTCGGGAAGTCCCTCTCAGCAGAAAGAAATGACAGCTGGTAGGAACAGTCTTCTGTACAAAGGAATGAAGAGTATGAAAAAAAGGTCAATATATGGGTAAATAAAAAAGATATATAATTAGATGTTCGAACCAGGAAAAGAATGCATCGCAAATTTCATAGTTTAAAACAATACGGCTGGTGACACAGCATGGCAGAAAGGAGGGTGAGGTGCAAGCATGTGCGGGCAAGCTCCTGCGGCCCCGGTGTGCTATCGTTAGAGAAGAGGACGAGTTAGAGTGTAGGTTAAAAACTTCATATAAGAACTTAGGGAGCAAATCCAGGGTCCTTAAGGAAACGATTCAGTATCCCACTTTTAACAGTGGACCCATCATCCAGACAGAAACTCAATAAGGGAAATTGGACCCGAGCTACACATTCGGCCAGAAGAACACGCGTTGGTGTGGTGCTTGACGGAATGGCACGCAGTGACGGGGGTGAACAAGCTAAAACATGGCCGGTCATGGAGGAATCTCACAGACATGATCTTGAGCAGAAGATCAGACGCAAGAGCAAAGGCTGTACGATTCCAGGTGCTTAAAGCTCAGAAGAGGCCAAGGTGGTGCATGTGTTGGAAACAAGCTCTGCCACTCCCCGCTGGGTGGTCCTGCTGCGGGCGACGGGAAAGCTGCTGAGGCCTGGGCACGTGGAGCCTGTCCATGTGGCTAAGCTCATGGAGCTCAGTGCTTAGACACTGGACGCATGCCAAACTTCAATAAAATGCAGCCATGAAAGTGAGTGCAAGACAGCGACGAGGCCAGGCCTCAGCAGTACGTGAACCGTGAACTTCCAGATGCTCAGGCTGGATTTAGAAACGGCAGAGGAACCAGAGATCACATTGCCAACATCTGCTGGATCATCAAAAAAGCAAGAGATTTCCAGAAAAATATCTATTGCTTTATTGACTCCGCCAAACCCTTTGACTGTGTGGATCACAACAAACTGTGGAAACTTCCTCCAGGAGGAGGCAGGAGGAGAAGGGGACGACAGAGGATGAGATGGCTGGATGGCATCACTGACTTGATGGACGTGAGTTTGGGTGAACTCCGGCAGCTGGTGATGGACAGGGAGGCCGGGCGTGCTGCAGTTCACGGGGTCACAGGGAGTCGGACACGACTGAGCGACTGAGCTGAACATTACCAGTGAGGGTGTGCTGGGTGACTTGGACCAAACACTCCGCACCCTGCGCGCCCCCCGCCCCGACAGCACCTGACTGCGGAGCTCGGATTCCGGGCTCACCACCCCTCCCCCAACACCCGCCGTCTCTCGGGCTGGGCTGGAAGCTCGCCATTCCAGCTCCTCAGCTCCAGCTCGCCAATCGCAGATCCTGAGATTTCTCATCGCTGTATGAGCCAGCTCCTTGTCTCTCTCACACAGACACACACACACCCCCGCTGGCCCTGCTTCTCTGAGAAGGCTCCTAACACGGTTGATGGCATTCATTCAGAGCAGACGGCCAGGGCTGAAGCCAGCTGCCAGGGCCGGGGTAGGCAGCAACACTCAGTCTGTGAGGGACAGCTCGCCGGAGGCTCTGCATCAGTGAGCTCGAGAGTCAGAAGCTGCAGAATCCCCAGGGTTCTCGCTGCGAAGGTCTAAGACAAATCCCTCTCGCTTCCCACGGGGTTAGGGGAGAGTGGGCATTTTAAAGCACGTCCAGGCTCTTCTGTCCTTGACAAATGCCCGCCCTCAGTTGAGAGTACCGTTGCCAGAGCTGCAGGGGACGTTTCCAGACGACCACGGGGAGGGAGAGACGCACGCAGGGCCGGCCTCACGTGGTCAGCTCGGGGCAGAGGCCCCCGAGGCCCTCCCCTCGCAGCGCGTCTGTCCACAGGCTCCCATAGACAGGAGGGGTTACAGCCAGGGCACTCTAGGCCTCAGGCCCTGCCTAGTGGGAATCTCCAGGGAAAGCCAAAGGCGGCAGGGAGACGGCAGCAAGGACGCAGGAGAGGTTCTTCTGAAACCAGTTACGGCAGCAGCCCGCGCGCCAGACAGACCTAACAGCTCGCACACAAGCCTGCTGTGCCAGGCCCTCTCGCCCACACCAGCGTGCCCGGCTTTCGACAGAAAGCTGCAAGACGGGCAGAAACAAAGGCCACTGCTAAGGAGGCAAAGCAGAGGAGAACCAGGCTTCGACATGAGAGACACCGTGGAATTACTAGACCGGGAATTTACAACAGCTCTGCCTCAGGTGCGAAAGGAGGACGTGGACAGCGGGCAAGGTGGGCACCACGAGCAGAGACGGGAACTCTGAGAATAAGAAGGAAGCGCCAGCGCCCGGAGGGGCTCGCTGTCACAGCCACGGGAAGAGGGCCTGAGCTTGCGGCAGGCAGGAGCACCCTCCAAACTGGCCTGCAGAGAGGGAAGAACACGGAAGGAAGGAGGACGGTATCCGGGGCCTGGGGGAGAGCACGCGTCTGCCAGAAGCGCCAGAGGAGACTCAAGGGAGAAAGGAAAGAAGCAGCAGTCCAAGTAACGCTCCGACAACTTGCCAAGGGAAGGGCGTTGTCAGACCACAGACCCAGGAAGCTCCGCGAACACAAAGCAGGGTAAACACCTTAGACACCTGTGTGAAAGGATGTCAGAAACCAGAAGCGCTGTGATAGTACAAGAAGCGGGCCACAGGGCGCCACCGAAAATGGGCTGCACCCAAGCCCGCCTCAAAGCGTGTCCTCAAAACGTTGTCAAGACCCTCCGCCCTGGGGCGGAGCACTTGAGAATCTACAGTGGCATTACTCCCGACTGAAGACCTGTTCAAGACGGAAAGAGAGAAGCGCAGCCTGACAGCTGTGAAACGTGGCCCTTGGGAGCAAACACGGGCTTCTCGTCCACAGGCTCCTTGCTGTGCCCAGCTGCTGCTGCTGCTGCTAAGTCACTTCAGGCGTGCCCGACTCTGTGCGACCCCATAGACGGCCTCCTACCAGGCTCTGCCATCCCTGGGATTCTCCAGGCAAGAACACTGGAGTGGGTTGCCATTTCCTTCTCCAGTGCATGAGAGTGAAAAGTGAAAGTGAAGTCGCTCAGTCGTGTCCGACCCTCAGCAACCCCATGGACTGTAGCCCACCAGGCTCCTCTGTCCATGGGATTCTCCAGGCAAGAGCACTGGAGTGGGGTGCCACTCCCTTCTCCAGAGGATCTTCCTGACCCAGGGATGGAACCCGGGTCTCCCACATTGCAGCTGCATACTTTACCATCCAAGTCACAAGAGAAACCCCAATACATACGTGACTCTGTGTTAAACAGGCAGCCAGTGGGAAGCTGCTGCGCAGCGCAGGGAGCTCGGCTGGGGCGCTATGACGATTGAGAGGGCTGCGATGGGGGTTGGGAGGGGCTCAAGAGGGAGGGATAAGTGTATACACACACCTGTTGTCCAGCAGAAACTGACACAGCATCGTAAAGCAAATGCACTCTAATTTTAAAAGGGGGGAAGGAGGGAGAGCGATCAACTGGGAGCTTGGGGTTAGCAGATGCAACTGTCACATTTAGAAAAGATAAAAATAAGGCCCTACTCTACAGCACAAGGCTTCCCTGGTGGCTCAGCTGGTAAGAATCTGCCGGCAACGCAGGAGACCCCAGTTCAATTCCTGAGTTAGGGGGATCCCCTGGAGAAGGGATAGGCTCCCGACTCCAGTGTTCTTGGGCCTCCCTAGTGGCTCAGCTGGTAAAGAATCTGCCTGCAATGCGGGAGACCTGGGTGTGATCCCTGGGTTGGGAAGATCCCCTGGAGGAGGCTGCCTGCTCCAGGATTCTGGCCTAGAGAATTCCATGGACAGTCCATGGGGTCACAAAGGGTTGGACACGACTGAGCGACTTTCACTATAGTACAGGGAACTTTACCCAGTCTCCTAGGATAAACCATAATGAACGTGATTTTAAATTTTATGTATGTGTATAACTGAGCCAGTCGCTGCAGAGTAGCAATCAGCACAACGTTGGTGGCTCAGATAGTAAAGAATCTACCCGCAATGTGGGAGAGCTGGGTTGAACCCCTGGGTGGGGAAGATCGCCTGGCAAAGGGAATGGCAGCCCACTCCAGTATTCTTGCCTGGAGAATCCCATAGACAGAGGAGCCTGGTGGGTTACAGCCCACGGGGTCGCAAGAGTCGACATGACTGAGCAACTAACACTTTACACAAAAACTTTTGTAAATCAACCACACTTCAATTAAAAAAATATATATATATGTATGTATGTATATGTAAAGACAGTGCAATCTTTTCTACAAAATGCAGGCACTGTGCCGCTGCTTTATTCTAAGACAACGTTCTGTTTTGAGTGACTCAGAGCATCTTATAGTTTATGAAACAATGGTGATAATTTTTATATTTCTAAACAAGGACACTAAAACAGACAAAACTTGGCAGTCTTATTTCGACCACAAACGTTTTAAGAGTTTTACTGGTTCCTGACATCTTTAATGGAAGTCTCGCTGACTTCAGCAGTGTGCTGTGTTCAGGTGTGCAGAGCAGCGCCTCCCTGCTTTCCCAGGACGTACGAGTTCATGCAGTTTCAGCGTCTGAAGCACTGCCATACGAAAGCAACAGCACAGTGAGGAAACAAAGAAGGAAAAGGATGTGACGTGTGAAAGGCTTTATGAAAATTGGGGGGAAAATGCTTGAAAGCCTCATTCCCCATCATTTGCCAAATTAAAATCCAAATATTTAAAATACAGGTTGTTTTTTTTTTCCCCTAAACTTACACTTTAAAAATCAAGTCACTGAAAAGGACACAGAACTATCCAGACAATAACGGATGTGCACTTTCTAAGCTTAGAAGGTGGAAAAGAAATCCACTGTTTGTTCTTTCTTCACTTCGGTGAGCAGAATGAGGACAATCTCAGGATTCTCCAGGCCTGACTCTCAGTGAGACGGGACTATCCCTGGCACTCATCACTGGGCCGACTCTCCAAGGAGGAGGGAGGGGGCCCGCTGCCTAGATCCCCGGGACCAAGGGGACGCTGGGCTGCAGCCCCCTGGGACAGGAGACTGCAGTGTGCAGGCCGGAGCAAGCCTGCTGAGACAGACGGCCGCAGGAGCGGGCTCCACTCACGTGGGGCCCGGGGAGCCCGCGACGCCCAGCAGAGGCCGGTGCAAGGGCTGCGGCAGACCGCACTCACGTGGTGACGGTGTTGAAGCCGCAGGCCTTCAGCTTCAGGAGGCTGTCCTTCCAGTAGTCCCGGGGCACGCGGAAGTAGTGGATGGTGCCCGACAGGATGAGGAAAGGCGTGTTCCCCAGTGTGAAGTTGGAGCCCCTCACCTGCAGACCCACAAGCCGCTCACTGACGTGCGAGGGCCTCAGGAGAGCCTGGACCACGCTGCGGGGACAGGAGGCGTGTGACTCCCACAGAGGTGGGTCCGTTGAGAGGGTTTCTCCTCCAGGGCCCTGCCCTCAGACCTACCTCTCTGGGACACCTTGCAACACGGATGTCACCAGGAACCTGGAAGTCAGGCTCAGGAGGCCCACCAGCCTCACCAGGAACAAGAAGGCCTGCATGCTAGACAGACAGGACAGACAGCGGTCAGGGCCCCGGGCCAGGAAGGCGTGGCTGCGGGAGAGNCCTGGCCGCCATCTCGGCCAGCTGGAACTGCAGGTACTGCGGCGAGAGGCGGGGAGCACGCACACAGACGGCTCAGCACCACCAAGAGCGTGCCTGGGACGCGCCACGCTGGGCCTGAGAGCCCCTGCGAGGAAAGGCCTCCGCCCCAGCCCCGGGCCCACCAAGAGCGTGCCTGGGAAGCTCCAAGTCCACTCCCCTGCTGCACTGCAGTCACCACCTCCTCAAGGAGATGCCCCCTCTGTCTACCCCTTCAACCTACAGCCAGTAAATCGCCCACAGCTCCATACAGGTGCCTCTGCCCAGCAAACCAGGGTGTCCTGGTGGCCCACACCTCTGCACCTCAGTGGTGGGCAGGGACCCGAGACCCCAGAGCTCGGCCCCTTGCCCGGCAGCTGAGCCCACAGCAGTGCCCAGGAGCCAACAAGTCAAGCAGGAGAGGCCCCGAGGCCCCAGCGCCGCCCCTGCTCCCCACCCCAGGAGACCCTGGACGAGGCGGAGGTGTCCACCATCCGGGTGCCTCCAGTGGGATGCCAGCCACATCCAGAAGCCTGGGCACAGGGAGCAGCAGGGAGGCCGGGCAACACCTCAGGGAGAGGCCGTGCAGGTGAGAGAAATCAAAGCCTGGGATGCAGAACCACCTACTGGAAACCAGAAGAAAAGCCTCTAGCTTCCAACCTGTGGGGTTGTTAGAATCAGGCAGAAAAAAGCTTTACCTAAGAACGGACTGGCTACTTCTAATGAGCCAGCTGAAGAGGAGTAACTCACCAGGAACCCAGGGTATCACAAAAAGACGACAATTCTCCAGAAACCAAACCAGTCATGGATACTGGCTCTAACTGGTGGAGAATTCAAAAGAGCCATCATGAGGAAACTCAATGAGCTACGAGATAACTCAGGAATAAAAGTAATGCACAGAAGGAATATTTTGCCAAGAACACTGTCATTCCAAGAAAGAATCAAACCAAAATCCTGGAGCTGAAAAACTCAATAAAGGCGATGGAGAATGCATTAGAAAGCTATGGAAATATAGCAGGCCATGTAACTAGAGAGCCTGAAGACAGAAACCTGGAGATGACTGAGGGAGAAGAGCGCTGAGACGAAAGCAAACCCAACCCTGGCAGGGCTGCCCGACTCCATCAGAAAGAGCAGTGCCAGGGCGGCAAGCACCCCAGGAGGAGGAGGCCGGGGACGGGCGCACAGAGCTCGCTCACGGAGAGCCGAGAATGCCCCACATCTGGGCAAGGAACTGGATGTACATGTCCACGAGGCTAAGAGACGACCTGATTACCTCAAGGCAAACAGACGGTCTCCCAGACATCTAGTAAACCTGTCCAACATCAAAGACAAAGAATCTTAAAGTCAGCCAGAAAAAAGACCATAACCTATGAAGGGACCCCAACAAGCTAAGAGCTGAACAGAGCTACCTCACGATCCAGCGATTCCACTTATGGTATTTTCCCAAAAAACACGAAAACACTAATTCAAAAAGATACATGCATCCTTAAGCTCACTGCAGCACTATTTCCAACAGCTAAGACACGGAAGCAACTTAAGGGTCCAACAAGAGAAAAGGACAAAGAAGATGGAATATATGTATTCGATGGACTACTACTAAGCCATAAAAAGAATGGAATTCTGCCATTTGTGACAACATGCATGGACCTAGAGTGTTACATTACATGAAGTCAGACCGAAAAAGACAAATACCATATGACTTCACTCACACGAAGAATCTAAAAGACACATAGTCAATGAAAACACAAACCAACCTCACAGTTAACAGACTGGGGGTTACCAGAGAAGAGGGCAGGATGAAACGTTTGTAAAGAGGGTCAGCTGAACGGTGATGGATGGAATCAGACTTCTGGTGGTGAGCTCGCTACAGTGGACAAGAAGCCCAATTATAATGCATGCAGGAAACTTTAATGATGTAAACCAGTGTTACCTCAATAAAGAAAAAAGAATGAAAAACGGTCACAAACGAGCAAGCACTCCAATCCCACTCCCCTGAAATAACTACTTTTTGCATTTTCAGAGGTATCTTTGAAAACGTGTCACTAGTGTTTACATGTATCTATGTATTTCATAAACAAAACAGCGCATGCTCCTAAAACATCATGTTTCTCTTGCCATGTAAGACATCACGAATCTTCCTGCAACTACAAACAAAAACTGCTATAAACGGGACAGAAAAACAGCACAAGTTCTGGCTGCAGTGAGGGCAGAACCAGCAGAGACGCTCTGGAGACCAGAGCAAAGACAGGGACGCGCGGGGAGTTACCTGGCTATTGGCCAGAGGCTCTCCAAACTGCTTCCGGACCTTGAGGTGGTCTCGAGCGAGGACGACGGAGGCGTGAGCGGCGCCCAGGGAGCAGGAGGCTGGCAGGGAGGGACCGAGGCGCGGTGAGCTGCGGGCCGGCGCGCCCGCCCCCGCGCCCGCCCGGGCGGTCCTCACCGACGTTGATCCTCCCGCCGTTCAGGCCCTTCATGGCGATGAGGAAGCCCTGGCCCTCCTCCCCGATCCTGTTGGCCACCGGGACGGCGCAGTCTTCAAAGATCACCGCTCGGGTCGGCTGGGAGTTCCACCCCACCTGGCGAGAACCGGGGGCTGTGCGGCGGCCCGGCAGTGACCCCGGGCCGGCGGGCGCTCCAGCGGCCCGGGACTCAGGCTCCCGGGAGTCCGCTGCGGACAGGGAGGCCACGCTTCCCCGCGTCAGCGCTGGCAGACTGCCCTTTCAGCACAGCGGTCAGACAGACCGGGGACACCCGGCTCCCCGCGGCCGCTCCCCACACCAGCCGGGCGCGGGCCGGGCTCCAGAGCGCCGGCCGGTCACACACCCCGGGCCTGCCGCGGCGTCAGGCCACGCCGCCGGCGACGTCAGGCCGGAAGTGGGAGTATTCACACCCCAGAGCCGTCGAAGGCCGCCCAGGAGGACTTCCTGCTCTCTGCTTTTCCTAGGGAGCTGGTTTAGCAAGACCCCCCTCGGTGGGTCAGTCTCGAGCCGGGGAAGTTGTCCACCCCTAGGACGCAGCGCATGCCCTGTAACTAGCCTGCTGGCGGCCCGCGTGCCTTCTGGGGCCGCGGCGTCCCCAGGGGCAGCTTCACGCGGAGGCCGGCAGAGCCCCCTTCCTCACGGAGAGCCGGATTCAGGGGCCCCACCTGGACCGGCCTCCTTGCTCTCGGCTGCAGGAGACCCGCGCTGTCGGAGCCTGCAGACACAGGGCCAGTTGAGCCCGCGGCCCAGGGGCCTGCACCGTCCCCGCACCGCCGCCTGCAGGGCGCCCTGCCTGGGGCGCGGCCCCCACGGCCTTTCCTCAGGCCTCTGTCCAGCCCTGGCTCTGCCCCTCTCTGCCCCTCACCCGCGCCCTCTCCTGAGCCTCTCTCCTATCCCGCCCCCTTCTGGGCTTTCCGCACCGCACTTCTGCTGCCTCTGGCTCTCCCTGGGGACACCCCCCACCCTCACCTCCCCGTGGAGCCTCCCAAGGCCCCTCTGGTCAGCAGAGCCGGCCCTGACATCTTGTCTTCCAGACCCCGAGTCTGAACCCTCCCACCCTGGCCGTGGGCCTCCCTGGACACTCACCTCCCGTCCAGGACACACACCCCTGGCCGGGGCAGCTCGGGTTACCTCAACTCTGAGTTGTAAGAGAACCACAGACACATGGCCGCCAGCTCCCAGCCCCTTCCAGTGAAAACGTCTCCCTCCTCCCCAGGGCAGAGAAGCCGGCTCCGCACCACTAAAGAGTCCCCGAGAAGCTGCAGCCAGAAAGATACGCCCCGGTCCCAGCCCAGAAGAGGGAGTCCCTTCCTGTCCGTCTGTCTTTCGTTCCAAAGACCTCCTTCCCACTGCCATCGAGGAGTCCTCCCCGCTACCCGTACAAAATCTTCTGACATCTAAACCAAGCTAGAGCAATCCCACACTCCTTTTCTGTTTCAAGTCCTCAGCTTCAGAGGGTGCCCAGTACACCAAGTGGCAGCACGTGCTTGCAGGAAAGATGAGCTGGGGAGAGAGCCAGCTGCTCAGGCCACTGGAGCAGCCAGATCAAGGGAGGGCTCGGCAGGTGGCCCTCGCCTGGCCTGCAAGCTCTCTGATCTCACCCCACATGGAGCTCTCTGCTCACGACCCTCTGGCCACACTGAGAAATTCTGGCTTCTTCAAACACACCTTGTTTCCACATCAGGCTCTTCACAACCACTGCTGCCTCTGCCCAGATCCCTCCTCAGGGCTGGCTGGCAGATCGCATCAAGTGACACCTTATCTTCGGCTGTCCCTACACCAAGCAGCTCTCCTCCGCCCACGTCACACCCCGGCTCGCTCCCTTCCCTCAGGCTGACCCGCCTGCTGCTCACAGGCGGACCTACAGCCCAGCTTGGTGCGCTGGTCTCGCCTTCCGAATTTCCCATTTCTCAAGAGAGACACAAAGCACAACTAATAATCAAGAAGAAAACCAAAAAGCAAAAGAAGAAAGTAATCTATGCTTGAAAGTGAGAGGAGACAGAGCGTAAGGAAAAAAGGAGAAAATCTGTATAAGGAATTTATTTACAACTTTTTTCCAAGCTAGCTAGATTTCGTAATACTGCCAACAGATA
>SJYV01049910.1:127392-141685 GCA_006410875.1 Neotragus pygmaeus | reverse complement strand
GCCTTTGATCCAGGCCTGGAGAAGTGCTCCGTGCTCAGGGAGATTCCCCGCTCCCCCTCCACACTCCCGCACGAGGGAGCCCTGAGCCTTGTGACCTGCGAGCTCGTAGTGGGCATGGAGACACAAGCTGGGGGCGGGCAGCCGGCGGAGGCTCTGCAGGCCTGCCGCCCGCACGCACCCACCTGGCTCGGTGAGGCAGTAGGAGGCGAACTTCTCCATGGCGCAGAGGGGCGGGCACAGCCGGTGCCGCTGCTCCTCGCTCCCGAAGCGGTCGATCATCCAGACACACATGCTGAGCACACCCAGGAGGCCAGGGCAGAGACAGAAGGGAAAGGCAGCCTGAGGGGAGGGCACGCGTGCAGGAGAGCAAAGCACAAGAGCGTGGCGGGGAGAAGCCGCAGCTGAGAGGGCTTTCAAGCAAAGGCCTGGACTGGCATAGTCCGGGAGCACAGCACCCAGAGGGACCCAGAGCCAAGGTCGCCTGGGCGCTGGCCACAGCGGAGTTCCCTGAAGACCAAGCTGTCCTAGGTCCTCGCCCAGACTAGTGGCGGCTTCATCTCTGGGTTGAGGAAAAGGGAAGCGAGGCCCTTCCCTAATGCAGAACTCTTGTCCGGAACCAGGGCAGCTGGCATTTGGGAGAAGGCCAGCATTCCTTCTGATTCCTGACGGATTCCAGCGCAAGAGGCAGCCGCCGGCCTCGTGGGAACTGCTGTCTGGCTCCTGGGGGCAGGCAACCTCCAGAGCGAGACCGGCTCCCGTCCACACAGAAGGGGCCCGCTGACCCACGCGGGCGCGCGCTGCGCCTGCCGGGCCGGCACTCACTTGTGGATGCTCATGTAGGCTGTGGTGCTGGTGCAGCCCGTGGCCAAGGCTTCAAAGATGACGGAGGTGTCCAGCCGCGAGAGGCCCGCCCCTCCGACATCTGTCCGAACGTACACCCCGCCAAAGCCCAGCTGCGCGGCCTTCCGCATCACGTCCACAGGGAACAGCTCCTGTGGAGAAAGGGGCAGGATCATCGGAGAGGGACTCGGGTGGGCTTCTCTCCAGGGGGCGTGAGGAGGGCCCCAGACGTGTGCACCCAGGAGGGGACCGAGCCCCGCAACTCAGCGCCGCTTTTGTCTCCCACACAGCGGCACCAGTTGAAACGCACGCTACGTGGACTGCTTTCTGGCACCCAAATTTCTCTTTATCATTCCAGTACTGCCTGGGTTTTAAGAGTACCCAAGTCTTAATTTTCATCTACGAATTAAAGCAGTGGCATCTGCAGGAGGAGGACTCGCCCCTACAGGAGGAGGACTCGCCCCTACAGGGACTCGCATTTGCTGGGAGTCTTCAGAGCAGAACAAACACTGAGCGAGCTGGGCGCTTGCGAGGCGGCGGGGGCACCGGGAGTGAGCTGGGCGCTCGGGAGGCGGAGGGCTCCGCGGGGGCACCGTGCAGCTGAGCGCCCGCACCTTCTGGTCCCACTCTGCCATGTGTGGCGCCATCTCCCGGGCAGCAAAGTTGAAGGCCACCTTCTGGAACTCTTTCTGCTCTTCATTTAGTCCCGTGGAAGCTGTGGGCAAGGCAGCATTTACTCAGAACCGGGCTGAGGCTCAAGAGAGAGGACAGCAGGCCAGAAGCCCCGTGCAGAGCAACCCCACGGGAGCTCCGCGCGCCCCCCGTGAACCCGCGCTCCCTTCGGCACCCCCAAACACACTAGCCGACTTCGTTCACCCCGTTACTACTTCTTCCATTACTCATCTTTCTCTTTTCCTCCTCGTAAAACCACATTAAAAGAACAGTAAACACACACTGACCCTCATATTATGGGGAAACGTTTTTTTTTCCTTTAGGGTGCCCTACCTTTTCTGTACTGGAATCTGTGCCGATTGTCTATACGCATCAACAGTCATTTTAAAAGCTCAATCAGGAAATGAAAATAGGTGTACTCTGGCTTACTTTCCAAACTGAGGATAAAGGTCCTGTAGCAAAGCTGGGTATTTGATAGTCACTGATAACACAGATCCTGAGTATTCCAGCACTGAGAACAAGGCCAAGGGCCTCCTAAATCTGTCTTTGCCAAATGCATTCAGAAATGTTGGAGTGTTTTCTTCCCTGCTATTAGTGCTTTGGGTAATTCCTTCACTTCCAGCTCTAAGCTACTTAAAAGCTAAGGAACTGACTGAGCGATACCATCAGTCCAGTTTCATCAGGATGTTTTTTTCTAGAATCATAAACGTTTTCAAAGAGATGATACTACGCCAGTATCTCATGACAGGGGACACTCTTTAGGAGAAAGATCCCCGCATCAGCCTGACACACTGACAACCCAGCTCGGCGTCATTACTGTGCAGCTTTTCTCTAAATAGCCGTTCTCCAGATGACGTGAACACTGTTCTTTTTCTAAGTACTTTTTTTTACCCTCACACACGGCTTAGAGCGAATGCAGGACAGGACTGACTGGCAAACACAGCGACAGGCCCGTTAGCCAGCCCCGTGCCTCAAACACTCATCACCTCCCCGTTTTGCAAGGCGACACTCTGCTCAGGGCAGGCTGGAAGCTGAAAGGAAAGAACCGGAGCAAAGCTCCCACGCGAAGACCACCAGTTGGGAAGGGTGCAGACGGTGTACAAAGGCAGGACCGTGCATCCTGGGAGCGGCACCAGAGAATGGGCAGCAACCTGCACAGGGCAAACCCCACCTATTTCTCCTGTTTTCTTGGTGCTGCCCCTTGAAAAGGACCCCCTGCCTCAGATGTGCTAAGAAGAATCGAGGAGTGTCTCTTACTGCAGGAGGCACAGTGGTGGCTGTGAAAATGTGGAGGGCAAAGTGGAACGTGCGGGCTCTGCGTGGCCTCCTAAGACTCCATCCCTCAACGTTAAACAAGGTCCTCGGGGCGACGGCACAGAGCGCGGGAGGCGTGGAGTCGCAGAGGACGACCCCCCTCGGCACCCGACTGCCCCGCAGCCATCCTCTCAGAGGACCTGGGCGAGCCCAGGCCTCAGGAGCAGCTGCCTGTGAGCCAGCCTGGACTGGAGACCTGTGTGTCCCCACCCGGACTGTCGCTAAGATGGGAGTTGTGAGGATTAAAGGTGGCCTTACCTTCAGAAGTCCAAGGCAGAAACTGCACTGGGTGGTGCTCTCAGAAATATGGTTAGGGATGAACAATTCAGGGTTCCCTACTCAGGACTTGGGCCAGTTTTCACTCACAAAAGAATTCAGACCGAAGGTCTACCACGGGGCAGTGCTGGGATAGGATGTCGTAAGTGCTAGGAAACAAACGCCGGAGTATATGTGGGCTACAGAACTTCAGTCTGAGCAACAGCTCAGCACGTGTTTACAGATGCTATTATTAGTATTGACAGATTCAAACAAGTAGTTCAAGGTATAAAAGGTTTAAGTACATCTAAACTACAAGGAGATCCAACCAGTCCATCCTACAGGAGATCAGTCCTGGGTGTTCACTGGAAGGACTGATGCTGAAGCTGAAACCCCAATACTTTGGCCACCTGATGCGAAGAACTGACTCATTGGAAAAGACCCTGATGCTGTGAAAGATTGAAGGCAGGGGACGACAGAGGATGATATGGTTGGATTGCATCACTGACTCAATGGACTTGAGTTTGAGTAAGCTCTAGGGGTTGGTGATAGACAGGGAAGCCTGGCGTGTTTCGGTTCACAGCGTCGCAAAGAGTCGGACACGACTGAGTGACTGAACTGAACTGAAACTGCATCCAAAATAAATTAACAGGGAACAAGTTCATACAAGTCAGACATAAAGGCACACGTCTTCCTGTCCTTCATTTCACTCTGGAGAATCTGTATTTTTTAACCAATCAAAGGCCTGCAGCATCGTCAAATGATGATTAGCCTTGTTTTTTGTTAGCAATGCAGTGTTTCTAAATTAAGGTGTGAATGTCGTTTTCTTAGACCCAGTGCTGCTGCACACGTCACAGACTACAGTGACGTGTAGAGTGTGAAGTGTACACGTGTACATTGAAGTGTGACTGTAACCTTTACAAGCTCTGGGCAAATAAATCCACTGCTGCAGTATTTGCTTCCCTGCTGCTGCCGCCGCTGAGCCGCTTCAGGCGTGTCCGACTCTGTGTGAGCCCACAGACGGCAGCCCGCCAGGCTCCCTGTCCCTGGGATTCTCCAGGCAAGAACACTGGAGTGGGTTGCCATTTCTCCTCCAGTGCATGAAAGTGAAAAGTGAAAGGTAAGTCGCTGAGTCGTGTCCGACTCTTTGCAACCCCATGGACCGCAGCCTACCAGGCTTCTCTGTCCATGGGATTTTCCAGGCAAGAGTACTGGAGTGGGGTGCCATCGCCAGTGAATCAAACCTACAGCGGCTCTGAGGATGCCTGCACTGATACAGCGTAGAGAATGGAATGCCAACAAAAGGAGCTCCAAAACCTTGGCCACCTGATGCGAAGAGGCAACTCATTAGAAAAGACCTTGATGCTGGGAAAACATTGAGGGCGGGAGAAGGGGACGACAGAGGATGAGGTGGCTGGGTGGCATCGCTGACTTGATGGACATGACAGGAGTGGTGATGGGCAGGGAGGCCTGGCGTGCTGCAGTCCGTGGGGTCCCAGAGTCGGACACGACTGAACAACACAAGAACACTGCCTGGAGTAAACAAGCAAGAGCCAAGTTTAAAAGCAGATAACAGCCAAGGGAGCACGGTTACTGGGTGTAAGTGCCCAGCGTCCAGAAAACATGAGCGAGAAAACACACCAGGACCCAGGCCACACGCAGGCTGCTGGAGCCACTGGCAGAGTTCAAGAAGCCAGCACACAAAGACACACACACACACACACGTAGTAAAGCTAGAGAGAACGAGATCCACATTAGAGGAGGGAAACCTTGAGCGCACAGTTCAGGGTAAACAAGAGGCCGAAAGACTGGACACCGGTGTCTCTGGACGCATCCAAAGTCCACACCTAACCAGATCCCAGCAGTTCCGAGAATCCTGGCGCTGAGAGAGCATGTGGGAAGCTGCAGCAAATTGCAATGGACCAGCAACCAGGGGTTCAAGCTCTGGGTCTGCAACTATTAATTACACAGCTTTCAGGAGGGAAGGCTTCTCTCTCAGCCTCAGGTCCCCCACTGTAAAATGAGAGGGCTGCACTAGACCCTAAGCAAGTTTTATCTGTAAAATGATATATAAGGAAAACGAGAACCCTCTTAAAAATTACTTTTCACATTAAAATGCACCAAGAAACAATGAGAAACGTTTGTTGATCACTTCCATTAACTTGATATTAGAATATGCAGAATGATACACTGAAAGGACAACTTCATTTCACTAAAGTTTCTTTTAAAAAGCTGATAAAGCAATTCATTTGTTGAAGCTACACCTCTAGCCACAGGAAATATTATTTAACCTATTTGATGCCAACCAACAAAGGTGATCCTGCTTACCAAATTCTAAGTACAAGGATGGGGTGGCACCCTGTGAAGGTGCTTTAAGACACTGGAGAGAAAATTGTCCTATTCCTTAGTGTCCTTGAACTCTAGATATTGAGCTGAGACACTCAGAAGCTCCTCTATTTGCTTACAAAAGTGTCATTTACTTTAGATTTTTTGGAAGAAAGATTTCAAAAGAAAAGAGTGCTTTTCTTTTTTGACAGCATCACAGGGTATGGTCACCCCCTGGTCGGCCTAGGTCTCCCCACTCCGTTGTGGGTGTGTCTCCAGTCGTGTCCGATTCTTTGCAACCCCCAAGACTGTAGCCTGCCAGGCTTTTCTGTCTCCATGGGGTTCTCCAGGCAAGAATACTGGTTCCCCCTCCAGGGGACCTTCCAGACCTAGGGAAGGTCTGCTGCACTGCAGGAGGGCTCTTTACCGCCCAGCCACCAGGGAAGCCCCACTCCGTGACTCGCATGGAAATTATCTGCTAGGAGACACTCCACTCAGGTCTATAAACTCTGGTAGTTTCCCACTTGCTACAGGTTACTTTTCTGCAGGAGTTTCAACAGCTGTTTTATAACCATAAATGTTACGTAACTTATATGAGCGAGTCTTGGATCACTGGAGGTTTGTTCACCTATCACAACCAGCAGCAGGCTTTGCATGTCCTCATGACCTTTAGGACTTAAGCTTATGATTAATAACAGCAATGTGCTAGGCACAGCGGCTGCAGGGAAGTTTCTGTTCTCAGGGAGCAGACAGCTTCGTGAAAGTAACCGCAGGCAGCCCTCATGGCGTGGGAAAGCCGTGCAGCACATTTTCCACTGGGGCTGCCTGGCTGCAGGGTGCAGGGCATGCGGTGGGAACAAAACCAAGAACCTACACTGGTCTGCTTGCTGATGGACCTGGCTGCGCGCTAGGCCAGCTCTGCGTGTGAAACCAGGTTAAAAGCCCAGGGCCCCAGGGAAGACATGGGCTGCCTCACTTTTCCGAGTCTAAAACTGGGATGACGACCCAGGGCTCTTAGTGACAGAACGGGCGGCTCTGAAGCACATGTTCCAGCTTCCTTGCGTGTTTAGCTTGGGTTGTGCGAGGGCATTGCTATTTACCCCAGGAAATCACGTGTGCAACACTCCGCTTTGTAACTAGACTTGTATTACCTCTTTTTTTGTGACCACCCATTTCATGTCAGCTGCACTGTTAGTCAGCTTATAATTGAATTAACTGTGAATCATTTTAGCAGCCTGTGAAGTAACTAGTCCATTTGGTAGTCTTGTGACACACTGCTTTTATAATTTGCATCATTGGCTAGTTATTTTAAATTCTTTGATGATTTCTCTGTGGTTTCATGCTTGATTTCTTTCCGAGTATTTGTAAAAGAACAGCTCTGTATGTTTTCCTTGCTGTTGGAGTTCTCTGACGGTGTGTCTGCTTTCATCATTGGTTTTGATTTCCNAGCCCGCCAGGAAGAGGCGGATGGGGATGGACTCTCCTGCAGGGCCGGGAGGGGTCAGGGGGGCAGGGCAGGCGCCCCGCCCTCTTCCAGGAGGCGCCCCGCCCACTGACGCTGGGCCGGCTGTCTCCTCCTGGCTGAGCCCGCAGGGCCCGGGGTGTCAGAGCGCCCACCACAGGACGCCGGGTGAGCAGCTCTGACTCCTACCAGTGGGAGTCCAGTGGCTGGGCTGAGAGCCAGCTGTCCCCCCAGCTAGCGCACTCTCTTCCCCAGCAATTCCAGTGTCAGCCCCCCAACCCCATGCCCCCCGAGACTGGCGGGGCCCAGCTTTCTCCACTGAACTCTGGTGGGTCTGCCGCTGTCCCTGGACCCTCCTGTTCTCACGTGGAAAGTGAGGGAATCAGGCTATATGGGAATCTCAGATCCCTTCCACCTCTGACACGGTGCCTCCCTCAGCTAAGCGGAACAGACTCAGGACGGGGCTCCACTGAGCGAGCGCAGAGCTGCACACGGAGCCCGCGGCACCCTGCATGGCTCACAGGCCCCACGGTGCCCCAGGGAGGGTAAGCCTGGCCTGGCCGCGTGGCTGGGGACATGATGGGGCCAAGTGGGCAGGATGACCCACTCCTGCCCCGAAAACCCCGCTCGGGAGGCCAGGGACCTGAGAAGCCATGACGCCCTCCTCCCACGTGGCGTGGACTGGGGAGAGCTGCATGAGGCCTGACGGCACTGAGCGCGTCCATGCGAAAACGCGCAACGTCGGCAGCTGCAGCGCCGATAAAGAACCGCAAGAATCACTCCTCCCAGGAGCCACCAGGCTCCCGCCAGCTCGTGCTCTACTCAGCCCAGAGGTCTGGCCAGCACTGTGCGCGCCAGCAGGGAGTGCCGGTCAGGGTGTCCGCTTGGCCAGGCGGCCCAGAGCCCGACTGGTCAGCCTCGTGCGGGAGCTAGCAGGACCATCTGGCTTCCCCAGCAGCAAGGACGGTGCGATTGAAGCCGGCACAGGCTCGCGCCGCCGCGCCCGCGCCCCGAGGCCCAGCCGGGCGGGCTCACCTCGCACCGGCGCGCCGTCCATGATCTCGTACTTGGCGATGGTGTCGTTCTCGTGGTACACGTTGGGGCCTGTGCCGGTCGTCTCCCGCTTGATGATGTCGATCTCCATGTGCTTGATCTTGATCCGCACCAGCAGGAAGTAGATCTTCCCCACGATGACGTCCTTCAGGTGGTACCTGCAGAGAGGTAGCCAAGAGGTGCGGCTCCGGACGGACCGGCCTTCTGGATGCGGAGAGGGCGCCGCCCGCCTGGGGGTGGGGGGCCAGGAGAGCCACGCGGGCCTGTGCCCTCCCCAGGCTGCCCCGCGGAGCAGATCCCAATGCCCTGCACTGGAGCCAGCCTCTCTTCCACTGCCCCCAACACACGCCTCAGAGCGGGTCCCCGTCACCCCTGCCCAGCGCTGTAACCAGCATGTAACCAGAGGCTCTGGGGTGGGAGGCTGACCCACCAGGAGTGGGGATCAGGTCCCGGTCTTCCTCCAGCACCCGGGAGCTAGGCCCTCCCGGGTCAGTCAGCTGTGGGGCTGGTCTGCACCCGGTGTGGCGGCTGAGAGCAAACGTCCTGAGTGAAGCTCAGCAAGGGGATGGGAGCTGGGGGCGGGGGCTGAGGACGCAGGCCCTGACCACAGGGGGGGACAGACCACGGACAGATGCAGGGTGGGGGCCTGCCCGCACCCGGCCTCGTCTGCCCTCGCTTCCCGGGGGGATGGAGGGCATCGAAGTGCAGCCTCCGGGAGGGATGCTGGAGTACACGCTCTCCCAGCTCTCACCAGTCTGCAACCCAGACGCCCCTCCATGCTCAGTGGACTCCTACCCACAAGAGACACAAAGGAGCGGTTCTGGGGGCCTCGGCTCTTCCTCCTTCCTGGTACCTTTCCACTCGCCTGACCCAAGCCCCTCATTTTCAGCCAGGAAACCCAGGTACAAGAGCTGACGTGCCGGTAAGCCCAGCCTGAGCCCTTGGGGGCAATCGCGGGCTCCCCCTGTCGGCGGGACAGCGGGCGCGCGTTCTGGGCGCAGCCTGCTCTGCAGGCAGGGCCCGGTGTGCCCGTCCAGCCTCAGACAGGCCCGTCTCCTGCTCAGCTTGGTCTTCACTGCACTGCTGGCTGGAGGCTGCTTGCGTTTCTACGAGGTGGCTCCTCCTACACCAGGTGGCTGGGGTGCTGGTGGGCAGCACTCTGGGGGCTCCGTCCTGGGAAGGTCTGAGAGCCCGGGACTGCAAGGAGAAGGCAAAGGGCCCCTCCCAGGGGCGGGGCCGCTCCCAGGGGCGGGGCCGCGCTGGCTCCAAGCTGGGGCAGGGGAAACACAGCTGTCCGTCACTGGTCCTAGGAGGCCTTGGGTCCCCAGTCCCTCAGGAGGGCCGCCCAGGCAGCCCTCGCCCCAAGCCTCTGGAGGCCAGCAGGTCTGAGGCGAGGCCGCCCCACCCAGGGACCCTCCTTGGCGACATGGGGGCTTTTTTAGTTCTTTGAGTCGAATATACATTTACTGTGCATATCTGATTTTCGAGCATTTTCAGGAATGTACTATATTAAAAAGAAAGATGCTCGTGGTAGTTTTTGAATGGTCAGTAAGTTCTGCAATTACAAGCAATGAGATATTTTGACGCTGTAATAGCAGGCGCGGTCTAAAATGTTCTGGCCAGTTAAAATCAAGTCCTGCACACTCTCTCCCTCAGGCACCAGCCATCCGCCACTCACTTGGACTTGTTGTACTCAAACTCGATGTGCAGACAGTCCTCAATGCCGACCTCCATCTTGATGGAAGAGTTCAGCTCGGGGTACGTGCTCAGCGTGTGCACCACGATGTCCATCTCCTTGACAACGTCGTTGAGGCGGCGGCTGATAGTGGCCCGGAGGAAGTACCTGTGGGAGGCGGGTGAGCAGCGAAGGGACCTGGGTTTGCTCACTCCCCACCACCCCCGAGAACCCCTGGCCAGGTCGGCCTCTGCGGCTTTGATTCCTCTGAGCAGTCGCCTCTGGACACCCCCTCACAGCAGAGACGAGACACGCTCCTGCCATCAGCAGCAGGGAGCCCCGAGGCCCTGCCCCGGCCGCTGCCCGAGCCCGGCCCGGGGCGAAGGGGGCTGCACCCCAGCAGCAGCCTCACGGCCGCTGCCAGGCGCTGTGTGCGCTTTATTTCTGCAGCTCCTTCTGGCTCTTTGGACACAGGGACCGTGCACTCTTACGGCTGCACGCTAGGACGGCACTCCACGAGTGAGCGTGTTTCAAGTCCCCCACAGGTGACACGAAGAGGTGATGGAGAAACCAGGTCAGAGAGCCCCCACAGCGTTTATTACCAGACCCAGGACGCAGAGATGGAGTCGCAGGAGACTCGCAGTCTGCCCCGCCCGGGGAGACGGCCAACCGACGGGAAACTAGAATGGCTACAGAATGTCAGCCACAGGCGGCAACCCGCTGCTGAGGGGAGAGGGGCCTTCAGGGAGAGCCGGCCTCCTAAGTATAACAGCAGAGGAGATGGCTGAACCTGAACGGCGTCCGGCTGCACCAAGGGGCCCGCCCCGCGTGAGAGACGAGACGTGGCTGTGAAGGGCTGAGCCGAGCCGTGCTGGGCCATGGGCCAGCCCTGCAGGGAGGCCTCCCCGGCACCGCAGCCCCAGGACGTGAGGGCAGGCAGGCAATCAGTTGGTCTGCACCGCGCCTTGGGACGCTGGGCCGCAGCCTCACGGGAGACGGGCCATCCTGGGCGGCTCTCGCCGCTCTCTGGCCACCTGCGCGGCTGCCACTAAGCCCAGACCCGCAAGCCCCGCCCCTGTGGGCAAGGCCTCAGAGCAGGCGTCGGAGGTAGAAGCCAGCAGCCCTTGGCCTCGTCTGTACCCACTGAAGGCGTGCGTCTCCTGCTCCAGGGTCTGGAGGTGCCCGGGACTCACCCTGGGCATGAAACTGCCCTGGAGGAGGACACGGGAACCTGCACTTCTTTTTTAAAAAATAATTCCCACCCGGGCCAGTGAGTCTAATGCAGGACCTTTGATAGAGAACCACTGTCCGACATCTCGATCCTGCAGCTTCCCACCTTTCTCCACACATCCTGTCTCTCTCCAGCTACGCTTTCCTCCCGAACTTCTAACCTGTCGTGGAGTTGTCAGTACCCAGAGCACGCCCCAGAGATCGCTATCCAGGGTCCTGCTTGAGCCTGCAGCTTCCTCCCCGGCCCCTCGCCTCACCTAGCTGTCTTCACCACCTTGCAGGAGCTGCCCGCCGAGGGACCACAGGGGCCTTTCACTGCGCACGAGGTTCTCCAGGCTCCGCCAGGCTGCAGCAGGGGTCAGGGTCTGCTTCCCCTTCAAGGCCGAGCACTATTGCACCGTGTGGACACGCCTGGCACGCAGCCACTCAGCCACTGATGGGCGCTGGGGTCATGCCCATTTTGTGGCCACTGGGAACGCCGCTGCCCAACGCGGGCGCACTCACATCTGTCTAAGTGCTGCTTTGCTGCGTTTGGCTTTATACACCGAAGTGGAATTGATGAATCATTTGGTAGTTTTATTTTTAATATTTTGAGCAACTGCCATACTGTTTTCAACACCTTTCTGACATAAGAACGTCTATGAGGAATCTACCGCAGAGCGTCACATTAAATCACAATAAGACCCCGTCCCAGCTTAACTGACAACTAGACGATGCCTGCTGTTGCTGCCTCCTCCGAGAGCAGTCACACAGTGCTGCTGAATGGGGCACCTTCAGCGCTTGGACCTCCCTGCAAAGACTGGGAAAGAAGAGCCTGCAGTCCGTCTTCTGACGGGAGAGGGGAGACCTCCCCAAGCCTGTGTCCCCCACGCAGGCCCCAGGTGCTGACCACGACCTGGAGCCAGAAGTCCAGGTGGCATCACACAGCTCAGAGCCCCTGGGGTCCGTGCCCTCCTTGGGTTTTCAAGACTGAAGGAAAACAACCCCCTGCACTTAAAAGGGGTGTATTCCTGTTCCAAAGCTGCGCACGCCGTGCTGCGTGCTGTCCTCTCCTGTCCCAAAAGATGCAGAGCACGGGTCTGGGATCGGAATCCGAATCTGGGACTGCCCTGGGGGCCCAGTGGTTAAGAATCTGCTGCCACCAAAGGGGACACGGGCTCGGGTCCTGGTCCAGGAAGAGCCCTCACGCCTCGGGCAGCCGACCCCGTGCACCACCACAAAAACCGTCACTGCAACGGGAAGCCCGAGCACCGAAAGGAGAGAGACGCCCCTGCTCCCTGCAGCTAGAGAAAGCCTGCTGGCAACAGTGAGGCCCTGGCGCAGTCAGACATAAATTTAAAAAAGAATCCAAATCTGTCACCTCCTTCTCGCGTGACAGCACACACGGCCACATTTCCCGGCGGGTGTGCAGTCGCGGCACTCACCGCAGCTTCACGTTCTGCCCGCGACCCCCTGATGGCATGCAGGCCCACGCTCTGTGCCCCCCTCTCGCATGGCAGCGCCACCCTCTAGCGTGGTGGCGCGCGGGCCCGCGCTCTGTGCCCACCTCTCGCATGGCGGCACCCCCTTCTAGCGTGGCGGCGCGCGGGCCCGCGTCCCGGCGGGCGTGCAGTCGCGGCACTCACCGCAGCTTCACGTTCTGCCCGGTGTAGGACTCATAGGGCTTCTCCACGTGGGTGAACTCGAAGTCCAGGGCTTGCGACTGGGTGAGCTCTCCAGGCCGCGCCAGGTCCTTCACCAGGGACACGAACTCGTGGTGGTTGCCGCGGTCGTAGTAGAGCTCTGCGGGGAGAGCGGAGACCTCCGCTGCTGGAGCCTGGCCCATGGAGGGCAGCGGGGCCCGCCACGGAAGCACCCCTCCCAGCCGCGGCGCGGCACGTCAGCTCACGACCCCGCTTCCCGTCCTGCACGGCAAACACTCTGTGCTCTGCGGAGACCCCGTTCCGGGGCAGCACCCAGGGGCCACAGCGGGGAGACGGCCATCGAAACACCGCATCATCTCTTTGTACAGTTAAAGCCATTCCTGAGTGTGGGAAGTGCGCTCGACTCCGTAACTCAGTCACACTGTCCTCGCGGCAACCTGGGCAGCTGGGTGGGCCCGTCACGCACTTAACAGACAAGGAAACTGAGGCGCGGTGCAGCAGGGCCGGGCCCAGCGCCCCAGGTCTCTGGCTGGGCCACGTCTGCTCCTGGGCCCTGGGAGATCAGGGGTGAACACGAGGCGGGAGGCAGGTGAGGACAGCAGACGGGCTGTCAGGCTACCCCAGTCTAGGCCACAGTCCCTGGACTCGTGTGATCACCAGGACCCCCGAGGTTGTGCTGAGGCACAAACGGCTGCACTCCCCCCCAATCTCTGATTCCAGGGCCTGGGTGGGACTCAGGATGGACATCCCAACAGACTCCCGCTTGTTCCGAGACCGCCCTCCGAGAAGGCCTCCTCACACCCGCCCCCTCCCCAGCCCTGCTGCCTGCCTGCTCCGAGTCAGGCCGCCCATGTGTCCTGGCTGGCTGTGCCCAGGCCACACTGCTGCTGAAGTGGTGACCTGTGCTCCAGGACGGCTGCTGGAGGCGAGGCCCCGGACCCAGCACCCCAGTCGCCAGCTGTGCCAAGGGGAGACTGACTACCGGCCGGCTCCGCGGGGCCCCGGTGCGGTCGGGATTTGGCCACTGCCCCGCAGTGGCCTGGGCAGGACAGGACGGGTGGGTGGGAGGACGCGGGAGGCGGTGTGCTCTCCCCGCATCTGCTGCTGGCTGCCTGGACACGGGGGCCGGGACCTGCCCCTGCCAGGCCTAGCCCGCACCTTTCGGCTGCCTCTCTCAGGGCCAGCCTGAGCGTGAGGGGCTGGGCAGGCCCCAGACAGCAAAGCCCTGAAGCCCCCGACGGTTGAAGCCTTCCTGGAGTTGGGAAGCCATGTCTCCTGCCTCGCAGAGTCAGCACGGCAGCCAGGCCCGCCACGGGGGCGTGTGGGGGAGCACAGCTTCTGGGAGCGGCCCTGGGCCCTGGCCCTGACACACCTGCCCCGTGGAGCCTGCTGTCCCAAGCGGCAGGGCCGCGTCCGCGTCATGGGGAGCTACAGTGAGGCCAGGCCAGCACCACGGCTTCTGCACGAAGCGCCCTGTGATCACAGCTCGCTGCTGATCCCCCATTACACGTGGATCCACCTTAGGTCACCAACAACCCACCTGGTCCCCAGGCCAGGTGGTGTCAGCAGTGGGCAGCGAGCCCGCCACATGGGGGGCGGCGCAGAGCATCGAGGTGCCCTCGCGGGGGGCGGGGTGTGCACAGGCCCAAGGGGAAAGGGGCCACCAGCCAGCCCGGACGGGGGGAAAGGGGCCACCAGCCAGCCCGGACGGGGGGAAAGGGGCCACCAGCCAGCCCGGACGGGGGGAAAGGGGCCACCAGCCAGCCCGGACGGGGGCCGTCCTCCGCCCCCTGCTGCTCCTTCGCTACAGGAGCCTCCGCTGAC
>SJYV01049910.1:89384-127350 GCA_006410875.1 Neotragus pygmaeus | reverse complement strand
GGCCTTGGTTTGAGCCATTCCCTCTGCCTGCGGTGCCACCGCCCCCCACCCCCACACTCCCGTGGGCTCCCTCTTTCCCCGGAGAGTCCCTCGGTCCATGATCAGATAAATACTGGGTTTGTCTCCACCCCTAGCCCCCAGACTCTTCCAAGGCAAGAACAGGGTCAGATTGCTCTGTCTCTAGAACCCATGGGGAGCCATTGTCGTTGAGTTCTTGTTAAAGTCACAAAATCATAATCTCAAGGAAGAGCCTGAGTATCATTATGTAGATATTCCTTCTTCAGTTCAGTTGAGTCGCTCAGTCTGTCCGACTCTTCCCGACCCCATGGACCACAGCACACCAGGCCTCCCTGTCCATCACCACCTCCCAGAGTTTACTCAAACTCATGTCCATTGAGTCGGTGATGTCATCCAACCATCTCATCTTCTGTTGTCCCCTTCTCCTCCTGCCTTCAATTGCTCCCAGTATCAGGGTCTTTTCAAATGAGTCAGGTGGCAAAGTATTTGACTTGCCTTATGTCACTAGTACCCTAAGTAGGTCAGTGCTATCCTTATCCTGATTTTCAGATGTAAAACTGAGGCTCAGAGAGCTTAAGTGACTTGCTCAAGGTCCCACAGCCCTAAAGTGCGGCCCTAGAACCCAGCTCTGTCCATCTCCCTGGCCAGATCATCTTCCCATCAGGTGTGATGAGGGTCTTCAGCAGCCCCCATCCTGTCCCAGCCCTACTCCCACTTACATGCTTCTCCACGGCTTGCAGGTTCCACTCCTCATTGTCACTTAGCTGACCACAGTGCACCTGGAGGGGAAGGAGAGGGGAACCAGCTGTGACCTCCCCTAGCCTCTTGTCTCTACCAGAGCGCCCTCCCTATGCTTGGCACACATCTGTCCCCACCAACACATACACACTCCAGTCTGTGGCCTCAATGATAAGTCCATCCTCTGACCAAGCAGATGGCTGGGAAATCCCCTCCTGCAGGAAGCTTTTAAGGGCTAATCCAAAGAAGTGGAACTTTTCTGATCTCTGACTTTTCAGCTACTGTCCCATCTACAGCACAAGCCAGGTGTATAGTAAGGGACAGGGGGTGACCTTGGACCCCCTCTCCATCTCTCTGTCTATGGAGCTTTTCAGGCCCTGATGATAGAATCAGCATTATTAACTTCAGCCTCCCAGCTCCATCCTTTCTGAGTTGGGATTTGAGCCAACCCTAAGTCTGGGATAGGGGAAGAAGTCCACCATTTACAATACATCTGTTGTGCCTGAAGAACTCGGGAGAATGGATGGATAAATGAAGAAATGAGTGAATGGAGTGACAAGGTACTTTGCCTTGCATGTGATTCTCACCAGCCTGTAAGTCAAGCTTCCATCTTTCAGACGAAAGGCCCAGAAAGGTTGAGTGACTTGCCCCAGGTCACAGAGCAGAAAGTGGCAGAGTTGGGATAGCACTGCCCATTCCCTCCCCTTCTCTGCCCACATCTTCCCCTCTCCAGACCCATCTCCATCACCCCACCCCTTGTCCTGTCCCTCTCCAACTGCTCTGTGTCAGCCACCTTGAGTCCCCTCCGCCCATCTTTCATGCTCTGTGAAGTCTCTTCTCCCACCTCTGCTTGGGTGCTTGGTGAAGAAAATGGTGGGGGCGGTGGTTTGCACTGCAGGGCCTGACAGCAAAGCTCCCCACCTGCGTCACCAGCTTCCAGGCACCTACTCAGAGCTGCTCACCTCCTGCAGGACTTCCCACAGTGCTTGCACTTGGGTCCCCTCCTTCATCTTCACCACCCCCACTCAGCAGCCCCTGCCTGCCTGCCTCTGTTCTAGGTCCCCTGCCAGGAACAGATGGAGAGGAGGAGACCAGCAGGTTCTCAGGAAGCTCACAGCCTGGCTTGGGGGATGCAGGAGAGCGATATGACGGAGGGGGGTGTAGAACTTCATACCTGGGGAAGCAGAGGGCAGACTGAGTGGGTGGGAACTTAAAGGCTGTGGGAGCTCAGAGGGGGAGGGCACCTGGGGAGATTCCAAAACTGGCACTGAAGTCTGGGAAGACAAGCAGAGCCTGGAAAGGATGCTGCAGGCGGGAGGCTATCCTGACAGTGCTGGGTAGTAGGTGGTACAGGAAGCTGAGGACCCAGGCAGGGTGCCGTTTGTGGTACAGGGGGAGAGCAAAGCTAAGGAATTGGACTTTAGCTTGGTTGTACTGGGGATTCAGGGCAGACTTTAGCATCTGCAGACCATGGTCTACGAGGTAGGGAGAACTGGACGGAGCAAGACGGGAGGCAGGAAGACCCGGAAGAGGCCTGGGCCACCAAGGATGGTGTGGAAGGTTAGGCTCCTGATGAGGCTCCATCTATGATTCCCATAAGACAGGGTGTTGAAAGGGGCTGGGAGCATGGCTCATTTGCATATAGTTTACAGAAACATGTTGGCATTTTACTATTAGTAGGTGGGGGGAGGACATCCTTCTTGTTCCTGCCACTTGGACTCATGTCTCAGACAAAGGGACCCCTCTAGGGCTGTGGGGTTGGCAAAACAGCCTGGTCGCAGGACAGAGCTGGGAGGGTGAATGAGCCTCAGAGGGCTGGAGGGAAGGAAGGAATCATGGAGTCCTCTCCACCTGCTGGGCTTGCCCCTCCCTGCATGCCTCCTGGGCTGCCTCAGCCCATCCCAGCAAGCACGTACACAAACACAGGGCACACTTTCATGGAGACCCTCAGTGCCCCCCAACACACACACACACACACACACACACACACACACTCACTCACTGTCCCATAGAGATATCAGGCATGTGCATACCTTCACACACACACAGTGCAGTCAAAGACATCCACACACTCACAGTGACTACAATCCACACGTGCACATTCATATCTGTACACGGGATACTTGAGTTCACATACTGGAGAGCCATGCACACGCTTCTGTCCATCCCTGCCCCTCACGATAAGCAAACATAATCAGCAGCGCGTACACACACACACACACACACACAGCTCCTTGCCCACCAATAGAATGCACAATTGTACCTGCTCTTGATAACTAGGGGGCGGGTCTACGACCCAGTGGGAGCTCTCAGGAGTGGGGACCAGGGCGCAAGAGAAGGTTGAAAGCCCAGCAAAGGCCCACCCCCTCACCAAGTTCAACAGAGCTAAAGGACACCCCTTCCCCCAAGTAAGGGACTGGTACCGCTGGCACAGCTCCGGGAAAGAGTGGGCACAAATCACACATCAAATGCCAGAGACCAAAGACTCCCTGCTCCTCAATGGGACTTATTATCCCAGAATCGAAGAGCAGAGCCAAAGACTCTCAAAGAATCTGCAATCAAGTCACCGAGCTGCGAGCTGCAAGAGCCCAGAGCTCTGCACGGGACGGCATGTCCCTCAGAGAGCCCTCTGCTGACCCCCTCTCTGTCAGGCCCCAGTATTGCTTGCAGGGCTCCCAGGTTTCCTTGCTGTCACTTGCCACTATTTGCAGTTCTCTCTCTGTTTTGCTCACTTGTTTAATGTCCAGTGTCCTCACCCCTCCAGACTGCATGGTCTGTGAAGGCAGGGCCCGTCTGGTCTGTCTTGGTCACTGCTGCTATGTTCGCATTGCACAGTGCCTGGCGGTGCTCAAGAAATATGCCTTCAACTGATGGATGGGAGAGTGGATGGATGGAGGGATGATGAATACAAGAGCAGAGACCCAGAGAGGGGAATGGGGCTTGTTAAGGAAGGAGCCCTCCCAAGTGATCTGCCCTGGGTACTCCCTTTACCCTCTAGAACCTTAGTCCTTGGGATCTGGCAGCAGCAGGGAGGTCTGGGGATGCCTATGCCACCTCTCAGAGGATGTGAGACCCTGTGGCCCCAGGAGCATAGGGCAGGGAGGGGCATGGGGCAGCCGGACAGGATCAGCCAGACAGGATGTGACAGACCTGTATGCTCTGGGGAGGGGGTGTCTTGGAGAAGAACATTTCCACTTGAGTAGGAAGGGCCAGGCTTGGAGGAGAGGAAGATTGCAAATAATCCAAATACTTTTCAAGAGCTCCTCACTGCCCAGGGTGTTTGAGAAGGGGAGCGGACAGTAGTCAGGAACTCCTGGCAGCCACAGGTAGCATCTTGCTCACCAGCACGCACCCCACTCTTCAGCCTTGCTGTATCACACTCTTCCCCTCCACACTCCACCACCCTGACTCAGCTCATGCTGGTCCTAGAATATCCTATCCCTTCTTCTCTGCCTGTTCCCCACTCCCCACGTCCCAAAGTCCCATTCAAATACTGTCTCCACTGTGAGGCACCCCTTGGCGCTCCAGCATTATTTCATTTGGCCAGTGGTGGTCTTAGGGTGGCCCTGCCTTCCCCGGGACTGAGCTTCCAGAAGGCAGGAATGAGTCCGCCTTCTCTCTCTGCCTCAGCACCTGTCCTGGGGCAGGCTGGGCCCGGAGCAGACTTTTGCTTGGGTGCCATACATTTAAGTGCTCTGACCAATCCCCGTTGCCAACACACAGAGCCTTTCCTACCCCCAGGAGAAGGCTGAAGCCTGAACTCCTGGTCAGACATGAGCCACGGTGAACAGCGGTCACAGCAATCATCCTTCTTCCCGTCCACAAGACAACAAAATTCCAAGCATCTTGCCATTGTAGGAGCTGCTTCCTTACTGGCCCAGCCGTCACAGCCCCCGACACAGGAAGTCCTTCTAGGAACTTGGCACCCCAGACCCCTTTCCCTCAACAGAGGTGGGCGACCAAGCCATCGCCTCCCATGCCCCACCTCTGCGCAGTGTGCCCAACCCAGGTCCTCCTCCAAGCGACCAGCTCTGGGACAGATGGGGACCAGAGGAGGGAGGCAAACGGCGCTGAGAGTTGGGTGCCAACGGCAGATCCGCTCCCTGCGGGAACAGGAGCTGGGGGTGGCGGAGCAGCTTGCGGGAGAAACCAAGGGGGCCGCCCCCCTCCACCAGGCAGATGGGGCTCCAAGGAGACCATGCCAAGTGTCCCTTCCTTCTTCTCCTCTCCCCATGGCCGCCCCCCGCGCCCACCGCCCTCCCCCGCCAGCAGCTCGGAAAAGGTCAGGCGCCTCGGAAACCTTTAATTTCGTTTTAATGAGCTCAGGAGGAGTCCCGGGCGGGAGCTCCGAGACCGGCTCATTTATCTGTCCGCGCCGTTTACCGAGGCGATGGTCCCCTCCGCGGGAAGTCGATCCCTAATAACGGCGATTTGAGGACTGGACAGATTTTGAGGGTGCACTTCCCCACGGACCCTCAAAACCTGTGTCCAGTCCTAAGAGATTGGAGGAAACATAGAGCTCGGAGCGTAAAGCTCACCGAACCCCACAGGAGGAGCCGAAAGCGGGGAGCTCCGCGAGGGGGCAGCAGAGAGCAGGAGGGGGCCCTCTACCCAGCAGCATCCCTCCTTCCAGATGAGGCGCCCCCCTCCAGTCACCCGCCCCAGGAAGCCCGCCTTGTTGCTTGGCATCTGTCCCAGCCTCGGATGTGGGTCTGGCTGGGGCTGGATGCCTTCCCAGGCAGCCCTGCTCCGGGGGCCTCCCAGCTCCAGTCGCCCCCATCTCTGGCTGGCTCTCCCACATTTCTCGGGCCGGTGGGTGGTATCTGCACATCCCTCCTCAGTGTCACTCGGTCCTTTCCCACTTGGCTGCAGGCATGGCCTCTTGGGACAGTGCCCCCAACCCGTCTTGAAGGATGTCTTGGTCAGGGCTGTGTCAAGGCTCCACCAGGTAAGAGTCCAGATGGGGCTCGCACATCCCTCCACAAGTTGCTGATGGGCAGGCAGCTTCATCCTGCCCATTCAAGGTGGGGCAGAGGGCTCCTCCTAGACTCCTCCCAGACCCACGTTTCCCCCATCTCCACCCCAACTTGCTGTTCAACACACACACACACACACACACACACACACACACACACCCCAGTGGGGCTCCGTCCAGTGCACCCTCCCCTGCTCCCTCCCCTATTCTCTTCCCCATCCCACCCACAACTGCTCTTACCAAGATGACAGCTGCCACAGCCCCGGCCTCCTTGTCCACCAGCGGTATGACCAGCACTGAGGGGGAGAGGGCAATGAGGTGGTCCCGTGGGGCCAGTGAGGCTCAGAGGTACTGAGCCAGGACCCAGGGAGGGAGACAAAGACACAGACAGGGAGAGGCTGGGACAGAGACGCAGAGAGACCCAGAGACCCGGAGAGACAGAAAGATGGGTCCTGAGGCAGTGACAAAAATGACTGCAGCGACGACCCCTGCACAGAAGGAAGCCCCGCTCTCGGGAACTTTCTCATGATCCTCCCAGCAACCCTGGGATGGAGGGAGGCAGGTTAAGGCTGAGCACCCCTATTTTACAGATTGGGAAACTGAGGTCCAGAAAGGGGAAGTGACTTGCCCAAGATCACACAGCAAGTCAGGTCTCCTGACTCCCAGTCTTGTGCACTTTCCACATCGAGACAGAGGACAGAGACCTAGAGAGACTGAGACACGAAGCAGAGAGACATGCGGACCGGGGGCATGGAGAGGAAAAGAAAGATAACAGAGAGTGACAGAGAGCGTGACAACCACAGCCCATCTCACCACCAGCACAAGCAACACCCCCTCAAGGTAGGTTCTGTTGTTCCCATTTTACAGACCAGGAAATTGAGGCTTAGAGAGGTTAGTAGCACAATAGGGAGAGAATTAGATGGCAGGTTTGCTAGAAACACATAGCAAGAGAAAGAGGGAGACAGAGATGGAGACAGGGACAGAAGACAGATATGGTCTGGGGAGCAGGGGCCACAGTCCCCCCTACCCCTGCCCCTGCCCCAGCCCAGCTCCCAGCCCTTACCTTGGGTGTCAGGAGCCAGTGGAGCCACCAGCCTTGCCAAGGGCTTCCCAGGCAGGTCTGAGGGGCCCAGTCCATTGCAGCCCAGCCGCTTCCGGGAGATCACAGCCTCTCTGAAAAGAGGATACGATTCTACCTCTCAGTCTCTGGGCTTCCCAGGTGGTGCTAATGGTAAAGAATTCGCCTGCCAAGCAGGGAACACAAGAGATGAGGGTTCAATCCCTGGGTCGGGAAGATCCCATGGAGAAGGCCCTGCAACCCACTCCAGTTTTCTTGCCTAGAGAATCCTATGGACAGAGGAGCCTGGAGGGCTATAGTCCATAGGGTTGCAAAGCATCAGACACTACTGAAGCAACTTAGCACGCACACTCAGTCTCTGGATCAAAGAGGAACAGGCCCAAGCCTGGGGACACACAGCGGGCTGGACCCTGCACATCTGTGAAAATCTGGACAAGCTGAGCCGCTGCACGATGGATATGAAGAAGGGAAATCAGAGTCTTGGGAGAAGAGGGAACCCTCCTGCACTGTTGGTAGGAATGTAAATTGATACAGCCACTATGGAAGACAGTATGGAGATTCCTTAAAAAACTACAAATAAAACCACCATATGACCCAGCAATCCCACTCCTAGGCATATACTCCGAGGAAACTGAAAAGACACATGTATCCCACTGTTAATTGCAGTACTATTTACAATAGCTAGAACATGAAAGCAACCTAGATGCCCATCGACAGATGTAAGGACAAAAACGTTGTGGTTCATATACACAATGGAATATTACTCAGCCATAAAAAGGAACACATTTGAGTCAGTTCTAATGAGGTGGATGAAAGTAGAGCCTATTATACAGAGTGAAGTAAGTCAGAAAGAGAAAGATAAATATCATATACTAACACATATATATGGAATCTAGAAAGATGGTAGTGAAGAATTCATTTGTAGGGCAGCAATGGAGAAACAGACAGAGGACAGACTTATCGACGCTGGGAGAGGGGAGGAAAGGGTGAGACGTATGCGGAGAGTAACAAGGAAACTTACATTACCATATGTAAAACAGATAGCCAATAGGAATTTGTTGTGTTTCAGGAAACTCAGAGGCTCTGTATCAGCCTAGAGGGGTGCCGTGGGGAGGGAGATGGGAGGGAGGTTCAAGAGGGAGGGGAAATATGTATACCTATGGCTGATTCATATTGAGGTTTGGCAGAAAACAACAAAATTCTGTAAAGCAATTATCCTTCAATTAAAAAAAAAAAAAAATCAGAGTCTCAGACCCTGACTCTGCCCTCCCCATGTAGAGGAGCAAGCAGCTACATTCTGGCCTCTGGTGCCTCCTGCTGGTAGATATGGGAAAGGTACCTTCAGGGTACAGCACAAATCCCACAGAGCAAGTGAAAGCCAGGGCTCAGATGTAGGCTGTCTGGGTTAAAGCCTGTCATAGCTACCACTTGATTTTGGGCAAGTGACCTAACCTCTCTGAGCTTTCCAGGGAGATCTGGGGTGGAGAGAGTAGAAATCGAAACATCAGAATCTTCAGAAAATCATCTGGAGCAACTTTTGGTGCTAAGCACAGGAAGAGGACTCCAGAAGTTTATTAGGCATCCCTACGTGCGTATTAAAAAGCAGAGACATTACTTTGCCAACAAAGGTCTGTCTAGTCAAAGCTATGGTTTTTCAGTAGTTATGTATGTATGTGAGAGTTAGACTATAAAGAAAGCTGAGTGCTGAAGAATTGATGCTTTTGAACTGTGGTGTTGGAGNTGAGGTTCGGGCTGTGTGCCGTGGTCACCCTGATCTGAGGTCCATGCTGTGTGCCGCACTCACCCTGCGCTGGGGTCCGGCCTGTGTGCCTCGGTCGCCCTGTGCCAATGTCCGGGCTGTGTTCCGCTGTCGGCTGGAGACGAGTTCTCTCATGTTTGACATGGACGCGCTGCGCCAAGATCCGGGCTGTGTTCTGCAGTCGGCTAGCGACAAGCTCCGAGCTCTGTACCCCAGTCGCCGTGCACACTTTTCCGGGCTGTGTGCTGTNCCGGGCTGTGTTCCGCTGTCGGCTGGAGACGAGTTCTCTCATGTTTGACATGGACGCGCTGCGCCAAGATCCGGGCTGTGTTCTGCAGTCGGCTAGCGACAAGCTCCGAGCTCTGTACCCCAGTCGCCGTGCACACTTTTCCGGGCTGTGTGCTGTGCACATCCCACCCAGAGGTCCGGCCTGTGTGCCACGTTCGCCCAGTGCGGAGGTCCCGGCTGTGTTCCATGGTTGGCTAGCGACGAGTTCCAAGCTCTGTGCCTTGGTAGCCCTGCAGAGATTTTGGGCTGTGTGCCGCGGTCGCCTTCACTCAGTTTGGGCTGTGTGCCACGGTCGCCATGTGCCGAGGTCCAGTCTGTGTGCCACGGTAGCCTTGAACCGGGTTCCGGGCTCTGTGCCATGGTAGCCTTGCGCGGAGGTCCGGGCTGTGTGCCTCAGTTGCCCTGCAGCAATGTCCGGTCTGGGTGCCACGGTCGCCATGCCCCGAGGTTAGTGCTGTGTGCCAGGGTCGCCCTGCGCCGAGGTTCCTGCTGTATGCCTAGATTGCTCTTCACTGTGGTTCGGGCTGTGTGCTGTGGTCGCCCTGCACCCAGTCCAGGCTGTGCTCTGCCCTCGGCATGCGACGAGTTCTGGGCTCTGTGCCTTGTTCCCTCTGTGCCGAGGTCCGGGCTGTGTTCCTAGGTCACCCTGTTCAGAGGTCCGGGCTGTGTGCCGAGGTAGCCTTCTGCAGAGGTCTGGGCTGTGTGCCATGGTCGCCCTGTTCTGAGGTCCGAGCTGTGTGCCGAGGTCGCCATTTCCCCAGGTCTGGGCTGTGTGCCGCGGTCGCCCTGTGCCGACGTCCGGGCTGTGTTCTGCCCTCAGCTTGCGACCTGTTCCCAACTCTGTGCTGTGGTTCCTCTTTGCCAAGGTCCAGGCTGTGTGCTGCAGTAGCCTTCTCAAGAATTCTGGGCCTCGTGCCTCGGTCCCCTGTGCTGAGGTCTGGGCTGTATGCCGTGGTCGCCCTGAGCTTATGTCCGGCCTGTGTTCCACAGACGCCCTGAGCCGAGGTCCGGCCTGTGTGGCGCAGTCACCCTGCGCTGAAGTCCGGCCTGAGTGCCACGGTCACCATGCTCCATGGTCCGGGCTGTGTTCTGCGATCGGCTAGCGACCAGTTCCGGGCTGTGTGACGCGGTTGCCCTTCATTGAGTTTTGGGCTGTGTGCCTTGGTCGCCCTTCGCCCAGGGCTGCTCTGTGTGCTGTGGTCACCCTGCGACGAGGTCCGGCCTGTTTTCTGTGGTTGCCCTGCGCCAAGGTCCTGGCTGTGTTTCACAGTCGACTAGCGACGAGATCCAGGCTCTGTTCCACTGTGGTCCTGAACAGATTAGTGGGCTGTGTGCTGTGGGTGCCCTTCACTGAGGTTCTGGCTGTGTGCTGCGGTAGCCCTGCACTGATTTCCGAGTTGTGTGCCACGCTCACCCTGCGCCAATGTCCGGGCCATGTTCCGCGATCGGCATGCGACGAGTTCCGGGCTATGTGCCACAGTCGCCCTTCACTGATGTTCGGACTGTATGCCGCAGTCGCCCTGCACCGATGTCTCGGGCTTGTGCTACAGTCGCCCAGTGCCGAGGTCCGGGCTGTTTTCCACGGTTGGCTAGAGACGAGTTTCAAGCTCTGTGCCACGGTCGCCCTGCATAGATTTTTGGGCTTTGTGCTGCGGCTACACTTCACTGAGATTCGGACTGTGTGTCGCAGTCGCCCTATGCTGAGGTACATGCTGTGTGCCACGGTCACCCTGCACCGAGGTCTGGCCTATGTGCCGCTGTCACCCTGTGCCGAGGTCCGTGATGTGATCTGCCATCAGCTTGCGATGAGTTCCGAGCTCTGTACCTCAGTTGCCCTGCACAGTTTTCCGGGCTGTGTGCTGTGGTCTCCCTTCACTGATGTTCGGGCCATGTGCCGCGGTCGCCCTGTGCCGAGGTCTGGTCTGTGTGCCACGGTAGCCTTGAACCGAGTTCCGTGCTGTGGGCCCCGTTAGTCTTGTGCCAAGGACCAGGCTGTGTGCTGCAATCACCCTTCATTGAGGACTGGGCTATGTGCCACGGTCACACTGCAACGAGGTTCGGGCTGTGTGCCATGTTACCCTTGCATCGAGGTTCGAGCTGTGTGTCATCATCGCCTTGCACCGAGGTCCAGGCTGTGTGCCACAGTTGCCCTGAGCCAATGTCCGGTCTGTGTGCCAAGGTCGCTAACTCCCGAGGTCGGTTCTGTGTGCCAAGGTCGCCCTGCACTGAGGTCCATGCTGTGTTGCTTGGTCGCTCTTCACTGTGGTTCAGGCTGTGTGCTGCATTCGCCCTGCACCGAGGTCCAGGCTGCATTCCGCCCTCGAATTGCAATGAGTTCCAGGCTCTGTGCCGTGTTCCCTCTGTGCCGAGGCCCAGGCTGTGTACCACAGTCACCCTGTTCTGAGGTCCGGGCTGTGTGCCAAGGTAGTCTTCTGCAGAGGTCCGGGCTGTGTGCCACGGTCACCATCTCCCCAAGTTCAGGCTGTGTGCCGCGGTCGCGCTGTGCCGAGGTCCGGTCTTTGTGCCATGGTAGCCTTGAACCGAGTTCCAGGCTGTGTGCTGAGGTAGCCCTACGCTGAGGTCCGGCCTGTGTGCCGCAGTTGCCCTGCACCGATGTCCGTTCTGTTTGCCACGGTCGCCATGTCCCGAGTTCGGTACTGTGTGCCAGGGTTGCCTTGCACCTAGGTCTGTGCTGTGCCTTGGTTGCTCTTCACTGTGGTTCGGGCTGTGTGCCGCAGTCACCCTGCACCGAGTCCAGGCTGTGTTCCTCCCTTGGCTTGCAATGAGTTCCAGGCTCTGTGCCGCACTCCCTCTGTGCCGAGGTCCGGGTTGAATGCCATGGTCGCCATTCCGAGGTCCGGGCTGTGTGCCGAGGTAGCCTTCTGCAGAGGTCCGGGCTGTGTGCCGCGGTCACCCTGTTCCAAGGTCCGGGCTGTGTGCCGAGGTCCCCATCTCCCCAGGTCCGGGCTGTGTGCCGAGATCGCCCTGTGCCAAGGTCCGGCCTGTGTTCCGCCCTCGGCTTGCGACCTGTTCCCGGCTCTGTGCCATGGTTCCTCTTGGCCAAAGTCCAGGCTGTGTGCCGCGGTAGCCTTCTCAAGAAGTCCGGGCTGTGTGTCATGGTCCCGTGTGCTGAGTTCTGGGCTGTAAGCCACGGTACCTATGAGCCGATATCCGGCCTGTGTTCTGCAGTTGCCCTGCACCGAGGTCCGGCCTGTGTGCCACGGTGGCCCTGTGCCGAGGTCCGGCCTTTGTGTCGTTGTTGCCCTGCACTGAGGTCTGGCATGTGTGCCACCTTCAACCTCNTTTTAATGAGCTCAGGAGGAGTCCCGGGCGGGAGCTCCGAGACCGGCTCATTTATCTGTCCGCGCCTTTTACCGAGGCGATGGTCCCCTCCGCGGGAAGTCGATCCCTAATAACGGCGATTTGAGGACTGGACAGATTTTGAGGGTGCACTTCCCCACGGACCCTCAAAACTTGTGTCCAGTCCTAAGAGATTGGAGGAAACATAGAGCTCGGAGCGTAAAGCTCACCGAACCCCACAGGAGGAGCCGAAAGCGGGGAGCTCCGCGAGGGGGCAGCAGAGAGCAGGAGGGGGCCCTCTACCCAGCAGCATCCCTCCTTCCAGATGAGGCGCCCCCCTCCAGTCACCCGCCCCAGGAAGCCCGCCTTGTTGCTTGGCATCTGTCCCAGCCTCGGATGTGGGTCTGGCTGGGGCTGGATGCCTTCCCAGGCAGCCCTGCTCCGGGGGCCTCCCAGCTCCAGTCGCCCCCATCTCTGGCTGGCTCTCCCACATTTCTCGGGCCGGTGGGTGGTATCTGCACATCCCTCCTCAGTGTCACTCGGTCCTTTCCCACTTGGCTGCAGGCATGGCCTCTTGGGACAGTGCCCCCAACCCGTCTTGAAGGATGTCTTGGTCAGGGCTGTGTCAAGGCTCCACCAGGTAAGAGTCCAGATGGGGCTCGCACATCCCTCCACAAGTTGCTNTCGGTCCTTTCCCACTTGGCTGCAGGCATGGCCTCTTGGGACAGTGCCCCCAACCCGTCTTGAAGGATGTCTTGGTCAGGGCTGTGTCAAGGCTCCACCAGGTAAGAGTCCAGATGGGGCTCGCACATCCCTCCACAAGTTGCTGATGGGCAGGCAGCTTCATCCTGCCCATTCAAGGTGGGGCAGAGGGCTCCTCCTAGACTCCTCCCAGACCCACGTTTCCCCCATCTCCACCCCAACTTGCTGTTCAACACACACACACACACACACACCCCAGTGGGGCTCCGTCCAGTGCACCCTCCCCTGCTCCCTCCCCTATTCTCTTCCCCATCCCACCCACAACTGCTCTTACCAAGATGACAGCTGCCACAGCCCCGGCCTCCTTGTCCACCAGCGGTATGACCAGCACTGAGGGGGAGAGGGCAATGAGGTGGTCCCGTGGGGCCAGTGAGGCTCAGAGGTACTGAGCCAGGACCCAGGGAGGGAGACAAAGACACAGACAGGGAGAGGCTGGGACAGAGACGCAGAGAGACCCAGAGACCCGGAGAGACAGAAAGATGGGTCCTGAGGCAGTGACAAAAATGACTGCAGCGACGACCCCTGCACAGAAGGAAGCCCCGCTCTCGGGAACTTTCTCATGATCCTCCCAGCAACCCTGGGATGGAGGGAGGCAGGTTAAGGCTGAGCACCCCTATTTTACAGATTGGGAAACTGAGGTCCAGAAAGGGGAAGTGACTTGCCCAAGATCACACAGCAAGTCAGGTCTCCTGACTCCCAGTCTTGTGCACTTTCCACATCGAGACAGAGGACAGAGACCTAGAGAGACTGAGACACGAAGCAGAGAGACATGCGGACCGGGGGCATGGAGAGGAAAAGAAAGATAACAGAGAGTGACAGAGAGCGTGACAACCACAGCCCATCTCACCACCAGCACAAGCAACACCCCCTCAAGGTAGGTTCTGTTGTTCCCATTTTACAGACCAGGAAATTGAGGCTTAGAGAGGTTAGTAGCACAATAGGGAGAGAATTAGATGGCAGGTTTGCTAGAAACACATAGCAAGAGAAAGAGGGAGACAGAGATGGAGACAGGGACAGAAGACAGATATGGTCTGGGGAGCAGGGGCCACAGTCCCCCCTACCCCTGCCCCTGCCCCAGCCCAGCTCCCAGCCCTTACCTTGGGTGTCAGGAGCCAGTGGAGCCACCAGCCTTGCCAAGGGCTTCCCAGGCAGGTCTGAGGGGCCCAGTCCATTGCAGCCCAGCCGCTTCCGGGAGATCACAGCCTCTCTGAAAAGAGGATACGATTCTACCTCTCAGTCTCTGGGCTTCCCAGGTGGTGCTAATGGTAAAGAATTCGCCTGCCAAGCAGGGAACACAAGAGATGAGGGTTCAATCCCTGGGTCGGGAAGATCCCATGGAGAAGGCCCTGCAACCCACTCCAGTTTTCTTGCCTAGAGAATCCTATGGACAGAGGAGCCTGGAGGGCTATAGTCCATAGGGTTGCAAAGCATCAGACACTACTGAAGCAACTTAGCACGCACACTCAGTCTCTGGATCAAAGAGGAACAGGCCCAAGCCTGGGGACACACAGCGGGCTGGACCCTGCACATCTGTGAAAATCTGGACAAGCTGAGCCGCTGCACGATGGATATGAAGAAGGGAAATCAGAGTCTTGGGAGAAGAGGGAACCCTCCTGCACTGTTGGTAGGAATGTAAATTGATACAGCCACTATGGAAGACAGTATGGAGATTCCTTAAAAAACTACAAATAAAACCACCATATGACCCAGCAATCCCACTCCTAGGCATATACTCCGAGGAAACTGAAAAGACACATGTATCCCACTGTTAATTGCAGTACTATTTACAATAGCTAGAACATGAAAGCAACCTAGATGCCCATCGACAGATGTAAGGACAAAAACGTTGTGGTTCATATACACAATGGAATATTACTCAGCCATAAAAAGGAACACATTTGAGTCAGTTCTAATGAGGTGGATGAAAGTAGAGCCTATTATACAGAGTGAAGTAAGTCAGAAAGAGAAAGATAAATATCATATACTAACACATATATATGGAATCTAGAAAGATGGTAGTGAAGAATTCATTTGTAGGGCAGCAATGGAGAAACAGACAGAGGACAGACTTATCGACGCTGGGAGAGGGGAGGAAAGGGTGAGACGTATGCGGAGAGTAACAAGGAAACTTACATTACCATATGTAAAACAGATAGCCAATAGGAATTTGTTGTGTTTCAGGAAACTCAGAGGCTCTGTATCAGCCTAGAGGGGTGCCGTGGGGAGGGAGATGGGAGGGAGGTTCAAGAGGGAGGGGAAATATGTATACCTATGGCTGATTCATATTGAGGTTTGGCAGAAAACAACAAAATTCTGTAAAGCAATTATCCTTCAATTAAAAAAAAAAAAAAAATCAGAGTCTCAGACCCTGACTCTGCCCTCCCCATGCAGAGGAGCAAGCAGCTACATTCTGGCCTCTGGTGCCTCCTGCTGGTAGATATGGGAAAGGTACCTTCAGGGTACAGCACAAATCCCACAGAGCAAGTGAAAGCCAGGGCTCAGATGTAGGCTGTCTGGGTTAAAGCCTGTCATAGCTACCACTTGATTTTGGGCAAGTGACCTAACCTCTCTGAGCTTTCCAGGGAGATCTGGGGTGGAGAGAGTAGAAATCGAAACATCAGAATCTTCAGAAAATCATCTGGAGCAACTTTTGGTGCTAAGCACAGGAAGAGGACTCCAGAAGTTTATTAGGCATCCCTACGTGCGTATTAAAAAGCAGAGACATTACTTTGCCAACAAAGGTCTGTCTAGTCAAAGCTATGGTTTTTCAGTAGTTATGTATGTATGTGAGAGTTAGACTATAAAGAAAGCTGAGTGCTGAAGAATTGATGCTTTTGAACTGTGGTGTTGGAGAATACTCTTGAGAGTCCCTTGGACTGCAAGGAGATCCAACAAACCAATCCTAAGGGAAATCAGTCCTGAATATTCATTGGAAGGACTGATGCTAAAGCTGAAAATCCAATCCTTTGGCCACCTGATGCAAAGAAATGACTCATTGGAAAAGACTCTGATGCTAGGAAAGACTGAAGGTGGGAAGAGAAGGGGACAACAGAGGATGAGATGGTTGGATGGCATCACCGAATAAATGGACATGAGTTTGAGTAAGCACGAGCTGGTGATGGACAGGAAAGCCTGGTGTGCTGCAGTCCATGGGGTTGCAAAGAGTCGGACACGACTGAGCAACTGAACTGAACTGAACTGATGTGCCCACGAAGTCCAGTCAACCTACACAGATGAATTCCCAATGATCCCATAGATTAAATACCATTATCTTTTCCATTTTTCAGGTGGAGAAACTAGTGTGCTGAGAGGCTAAGTAACTTGTCCAAAGTCCCACAGCTAGCAAGAGGTAGAGCCTGGACTTGAACCCAGGCATTTGGGACCAGAGCCCATACTGCTAACCAGTACGCCTGAGTCCTCCTAAAGACCAGAGGGGACTGAGGCGCCAGTGGGGACTGATGTGAATGTCAAGGAGGCAGAGGGCATCGGTGTGACGGGGGCAGGGGTGGGAACTGAGACAGGGGAGCCTGTGGTAGGAAGAACAAGCTTCTCTCTGCCCTTACCACACTTCCCCGCCCCCAACCCAGCCTCTGGCTCTTCCTGCTTAATAAAGCGCCTGAGTTTTCACCAAATGTCACTCCCTGGTGATTAATTGTCCTGGGTTCTTCATCCCTCATGCTGCCTCCACTTAATTGTGTTTGTAGGAACTGCCTGGCCTGGAGAGAAGAGACACTTGCAGGGCTGGGACTCTGATGTGTGCATGTGGGGTCACTCATGGGAGCCCAGCAAAGGTCAGGTGAGGAAACGAGAGGGGTAGTCTGCGAGTCCCCAGAGCAGGTCACAGCAGCTAGAGAAATTAAGGACCAAAGAGGCTGAATGCCTCAATCAGGGTTATGCAACATTCTGAATCCAACCCATTCGCTCCTGGTTCCTTGGTTCACATTCTACGATGACCACTGGTGTCTCCCACCTTCCAGCCCTCACACCTGGACCTTTAGGTTTCTGGAGGGCTGGATTCCAGTTTTGAGCTGTCCAATTGTGCCAGTCACCCCAGGAAGGAACAGGGATCTAGGGTGGCAGGCAGCCATGTTTCCGAGTGACTAAGCTGATAAAGGCTGGGGCTTCGTGGAGACAGGAACTGGCCTTGTTGACCCTCAGCCAGACCCCTTGTAGCGGACCCCACCCAAACACTTGGCCTCAGATAAGCTAGTTATCGGTCAGCCACCAGGTGGCGCTGGTCCCTGCACTGCTGGTCAGTAAGTGCTGCAGCTTCATCTCACTGACCCCGACTCCTCTCTTCCCAACCTCCAGACTGTGGGCTGCCCCAGCTTCTCTCCTCCTACCTCCCCACTCTGCCCTCAAGCCAGGACCCTGATGAAGGAATTGCCCCGAGCTTTTCTTCTCTTCTGCACAAGACTCCCCTTCTGTGCTCATGGTCTCATGACTCTCCAGCCCCCAATCTCTTAAGCTCCAGGACTCAAAGTCCGGCTGAAGGCCTTCCCTGGGTGTCCCTGAAATAGTCAGACACCCCCTGCCCCCAGTCCTGATCGGAACTTATTCTCTCCACCGCTTCCCCGGAAGTAGCACAACCATCCACCGGGTCCCCTGCAGCTTATCCTCAGACTGTCCTGGGTGTCTCCCTCTTCTCACCTCCCCATCCAATGGGTGAGTCACTGCCCCTGCATCCCCACAGCTCTCCCCTGCTCTCCATTCCCAAGCCACTGCCCAGCTCAAATAGACACCTCTTGCCTAGACCTGTAGCAGCCTCTCTCCTTGCTTCCTGCCTCCTGTCGGGTCCCTTAAATCCAGCCCTCACCAGAGTCAGGGCAGATGTCCTAACTATGGGGACATTTTGCTTAAAGCCATCCCACAGAGTATTTGTTTATTCCACAGAGTCCCTCTGGGTCAGGTTTGGTACCGAGGACTGAGAGAAGAGGAATCATGGTGTCGTCCAGCAAATGAAGTACAGACTCATGCCTGAGTGCAGAGATGGGAGCCCTGATGAAGGAAGAGCAGGCCCCAGCTGACCGAGGTGCAGGACAGAAGTGGGATCAGAGAAGGAGAAGGCTTCCTGGAGGAGGAGATGCCTGAGTTGAGTCTTAGAGGACACACAGACGTTATCAAGGCAGACAGGAAAGGAAGTGCAGGTGGAGGGAACTGCATGGCAAAGGCTCAGAGGAAAGAAAGAATGTGTGTCTGCTGGATGGTCCACCGGCCTGGTGGCTGCAGAGGGCCAAAACCCTAAGGAACTAGGCTTGATCCTGAGGACAGTGGGAGCCCAGGGACTTGAGCAGGACAAGGTGAAGGTCAGGTTCAATTTCAGGCTGATCATGCTGGCTGCTGAGTAAAACTCTCACTAGAGAGAGAGAATCTGAGAGACAGAAACTGGGTCTCAGTGACGGCCTGTAGTCTCAGAGGTCCCTGGAACGGCAAAAGGGAGGCTGGGCTGGGTCAGGTCAGCCTTGACTGGGTCCAGATCTTCTACCAGGCACTGCGCCTTCCAAGGATTTTCCACCCTCAGGAGGCCCCCCTACACCTCGGACCTTTGCTCTGTAACCTACCCTCTCCTGGCAGAGCCCTGGGCAGGGCTGTGCCAGGCCATGCTCATCTCAACCCACCCTGCTATGAGCCCTTTTCTGCTGCCTCATCCTTCTCAGAACTGCTGACCCCCTAGAGGTTTCAGAGATGCTGGAAGTGGGTAGGGGACTACAAGGCTGTCTCCTCCACCCAGTCAGGGCTGGGGCTTCATCTACTGCTCACGTCCCCCCTCGTGTCTGCCTGCCTGTGTGCCCGCTAAGTCACTCAGTCATGTCCGACTCTCTGAGACCCTATGGACTATAGCCTGCCAGCCTCCTCTGTCCATGGGATTCTCTGGGCAAGAATACTGGAGTGGGTTGCCGTGCCCTCCTCCAGGGATTTTTCTGACCCAAGGATCCAGCCCGTGTCTACTGCGGCTCCTGCATTGCAGCAGGCGGATTCTTTACTGCTGAGCCACCGGGGAAGCCCCCCATCCCCCATGACGTCCCCTCAACTCAGCGCCCAGCCCTGCCTCCTCTCCCCTCCTGACTGCCCCCTCCAACCAGGATGATGTTGGAGGGGAGGGAACGTCACAGCCCCCGGAGCCAGCTGTCCAGATTGAAGGCTAATGACTCAGCCCTGGTGCCGGGGTGGTCATGGGCTGCCCCAGTGAAGATAAAGACAGATGGACACAGAGTCGGGAGAGGAACAGGCGTGGATTTTATGACAGTTCCGTCCCTTTAACAACTATTTGCTTAGCGGAGGGTAGAGGAAAAGGCTCTCTGTTGGTGGGGTCAATGGCCTGGAAAGAGCACCAGGCCCTCTTCCACTCCTCTGAGCCCCTTTTTAGGTCAGGCCCCCTTCCCCTGATGGAGCCCCCCACCTCATCTTCACTCTCATCTTTCATCCCTCTTGGAGACAAATTATGATTCAGGCCAAGACCCCAACCCTCCTTTCCGTCTCCCTCTCCCTCCCCGAGAAAGTGAGACTCCAGGGAGATGGGAACAGACTGTTCTCTGTGTCCCTTGAGATCAATCAGAGGGACAGATGGATTCTGCAGTGACTGGGGACCCGGTCAACTCTGAGGAAGAAATTTCTCTCAAGGTTGGGCCCCTGGGCCCCCCCGATGGTGGCAGAGGGAGACAGCTGGGATTTCTTNCCCCAGCTCATCAGCGCACAGAAGCATAGACTGAGGCCAGGCAGACAGCAAGAGCTTGTGATGGCGGCCATGCTGTCCCGGCTCCCCGCCCAGGGTCTTGTCATGGACAGACCCATCCCCTAGGGAGGCTGCCAAGGCCCAGACCCCTTTTTTTGGAAAACTGAATCCTCCTTAGTGCTGGGGATCTATGGAGTAGGCTTCCTAGTGGCCCTCGGGCTGGGCCCTGGCAGAGAAGGGAAGTGGGCTGGTCAGGGTGGAGAAGGTACATGCAAGGATGTCGCAGGGCGAGGAGACAGCACAGCAAGCGCAAGGAGGCGGGGAACCCAGGATGCACGAGGGGATGAACCGGCATCGTGAGCCCGCAGAGGGGTGCAGGGCGTCTCGGGAAGGGCTGGGGAGCTGGGGGGGCCGCCTCACTCCCCCGCTGGCCCATTCTCCACCCTGCCTCCCCACACCACCTTATCTGTCTTTATGATCTGCCTTCACTTCACACCTGCTGCTGTTTGCCAGCCCTGCCGGCCCTCCAGGATTTCCTGGAGGAGCACCCCCTCCACTGGGCATAGCCAGCACTCAGGCTCCACCTTGGGCTGGGGCTGGTGCCTGGTCTCCCAATGGTGCCCCAGAGCCACAGAGGGCACCTTCGGAAGGGCCCTGGAAGGGAAATAATTTTCTCAAGGTCATCCAGTGAGTAAATGCGTTGGGACTTGGGGGTGGGGGGCAATCAGCAATCATTAAACTCCTACTGTGTGCTGGCCCTAGGCTAAGCCCTAGCATTTATGATCTCATTAAGCCCATAGGCAGGGCCCACTGTTATCTTCTGTAGATGAGAAAACAGGTTTGGAAGGGGCCCCAGTGGGGCAGGGATGGGGCAGGGCTAGAATCCAGGCCTGTCTGACTCCCATTCAAGTGCCCTTGCCTCTTTTACAAACCTCTGTCTCTCAGTCCAAGCTGAGGAGGTGGGCTCATCAGACACGCAGTGAGTGGCTGAGTGGGCAGAGCACAGATTTCAAAAGAGGACTGGCCTGAACCTTCACCCCCATACTTGCTGGTGGGACGCCCCACCAGCCTCACTGGCATCGTCTCCTCCGCCTCTTAAGATTTCTGAGCCTTGTGTCCCAGCAGTATCCCCTCTCCACTCAACTCTGGGCTAACTGCATTGGAACATTTACTTTTAATTGTTTTTTTTTTTTTAATACCTTTTCCAAAGGCATTACTGAATCTGAAGTGGCTGGAGGTGGGGCTACTGAAAGGGCTTCTGATGCTGCAGAGGATCTGAGCCCCTCAAAGATGCCTGGACTGCAGCCCCCCACCCCCTCTCCAGCTCACACAGGCTCAGAAGGAGCAGTGCAGACCCTGAAAGATGCTCCCTCCTTGCCGTCTGAGTCTCTTGATCCTGCATCCCTCTCTCAGGAGAGCCTTCCCAGGCTGCCTCGAGGAAACTTACTGGATCAGATAAGCTCTTGTTAAATAAAGTTCTTGAGGATTAGGGGTAGGGGTACAGGCTCAGAGGAGAAGAGGGGACATTATAGCATTTTTTTTCCCTTAAGATCCTGAAGACCTCCCAGGCCTATCCTGCCATCTTACAGATGGGACATTAGGAGCCAGAGACGAGCATGGCTGCCTTAGTTCACACAGTCCTCGAGAAGAGAAGTTGTCAAATGATGCTAAAGGGGACAGGGTCACCTACCTGCCCACCTTGTGGGAAAATCAAATGGGAGAAAAGGAGGTGGGAAGCCTCAGAGCCATTGGAGAGGCACCATCCCCTTCCATGGGGAAGTGCCAGAGGATAGAACCGCATCAGAGAAGCCAGGGTTCCATGTGCCGGGGCGGGGGGCGTCTCAGGACCACCAGCACCCTCAGTATGAGGACCTCTGGCATCCCCCAAAAGCAGCTCTTTCCATGGCCTCTGTGACAGGTGTCTTGCCAACCTCAGCTACTACCTGAAAAAGCCACATCCCTGACTGCTTGACCTGCTGGAGTGGAGCCCTGCCTCCTGGTAACACCGCCCACTGGTGTCCACTCAGCCCTTACAGCTCCCGACCCTGTGCTCCCTGGGTCCATGATGCTTCTGCACCACCCAGAAGGCAGTGCTCATATCCTCCTTGACCTGCCCTCCTCTGGACCAGAGTTCCTGCCCATCCATACTTTCTCATCAGACAAGCTCCATTTCCCTTCTCTCTCCCCTGGACAGCCAGGAGCTAGGATACCGTGTCCCAGACCTGGCTGTGCCTCACACCAAATATGTGGCATTGGACACATCTCACGATGTCTGCTCATCTGGAAAACAGGGAGGCTGAATTCAATAGGATCAGAGGTGTCAAGGGATCACAGGGCACTGAGCCCATGTTCCTGAAGTCAGTGATTCCAGTATTCTACCATAATGAAAATAAAAACAGACATTTAGCACTCATTATGGATACAGTTTTAAGGGCATTACATGTGTTAAACATTTAATCCTCCCAAGAATCTTCCCATAATAGTACTACGAGATGAGTACTATTATTATCACCAGTTTACAAGCAAGAAAACCGGGGCACAGAGAGGCTGAGTCCCTTGCCCTGGATAGTAAACTAGAGCTGGGGTTTGAACCCAAGCAGCTGGGCTCCAGAACCCACAGCGGGACGTGGTCTGTGATCTCCCCATCCTCAGAGCTGACACCACGAGGTCCTGCATTCTGTGACTCCGAGTTCTGTGATTCTGTGAGAACCTGCAGGCAGTCTCGTAACCTGCTGGGGTTCTAGCTGACAGATTGTAGCCCTGACCTTTTGAGACTCAGGCTAAGGAGGCTGCAGTGGTTTAGAATAGCTCTCCAGGAGGAAATCTAGCAGTGGCACTTTCCCTGTGTCATCCACTCCCCAAACACAACACAACAAAAGACAGTGCTTCTTCCCTCTCTGCTGCGGTCGGTGAGCTGGCCAGGGGACCCCAGCTGGTAGGGAGGCTGAGGAGAAGGTCAGATGGGGAGGGTGAGACCAGACCTTGTGGTCTCCCTTGATCACGTGAGAGGGCAACGGGTGGAGAGCAGCTCACCGCACTTTCCCCTCCTGGGGCAGCTCGTGGGGGGGCTCCTCACACACCAGCCGGGATTCCCCATCCAGCAGGTAGGTGTAGACCGTCTCCTAGAACAGAAGGCACTCATGAGATCCAGAGGAAAGGCCCTCCCACCACTTACTTCCAGTCGGACACAGGTCTGGGTGCCAAGGTCGTGGGCATCTGTTTGTCCATCATTACTCCCCAGGTGATTCTAAGTGAAGCCAGGATAGGAAAACTCCCTTGTGATCTCAGCATTTCACTCTCTCCTGGGGAGAGTCTGATGGGCTGAAGGAACAGACCACAACCTGCCAATACCCCACAACCCTGAGATATTTCCCTGCAGAGACTGCAGCCTCAACAAACAATAACTGAGCATCCACTCAGGGCCATACTGCAGAAGAGGCTCTGAACAACCTGGAATCTTCCCTCCTACCTCAGATACACAACCAAGAAATCACACACTGTGAGCCAAGCCAGGAGGACTTCTTGGAGGGAGTGACTTTAAAGTTGTAACTGACATGGGAATTGGACATATTCAGGGAGTGGGTTGGAGATGGAGATGGTAGAGGACAGGGATTCCTGGTGTACTGCAGTGCATGCGGTCACAAAAGAGTCAGACACGAGTGAGCAACTGAACAACAAAATGGAGTGGGTGAGAATGGCTTCTGGGCCAAGTATTAATAACAGGTAGGTAGGTGTACAGAGTCCAAAGCATTGACGGAACTGACAGTGGCGGGGCCAGGGAGCGGGCACAGGAGGTGGGTTTGGGATCAGCGGTGCTACGTGGGAAGGGAGCCTGGGGAGGGTTTTGTTGAGGAGAGGGACTGCTACTGGGAAGGGAGGAGCTGGTGAGCCCTGTGAGACAGGAGCTGATTTGTATTTTGGAATGACCATTCCCTGGAGTGAGATCAAAGCTCTGTTTGAAGCATATCAAGTCTGCAGCTTGTCAGTCCTCCCCACCAAGGACCCAGAGCCGTCCTTGTTTGGGGGTAGGGGGGCATGCCACTCAGCGTGCAGGATTTTTGTTTCCTGACCAGAGATTGAATTCACACCCTCGGCAGTGAAAGCACAGAGCCCCAACCCCTGGACTGTCAGGAACTGCCCCCCAGAGCAGTCTTGGTTTCAGCTGCAGACCATGTCTTGGCAGAAGCAGTTGCCCTCACTGACCCACAAGAGAAAATCCACATTCCCTCCAAGCAGGACTGGCCACTCTTAGAGACCCATAGCCAACCTCTCTGCAGACCATCTCCACTGCTGGAGTCGCATGTGATGAGGGAGACCTGGGTACTCAGCAGAGCCTACACTCCATCGAGGGGGTACCCACGTGCCCAGCTCAGTATCCTGAGAGGCGTTGTTTTCTCAGTGGGAGAACGGAGGGCTCTCCTTTCTGCTGACTGTATCAGGGAGGGCTTCTGGAGGAGGTGACACTGAAGCTCCATGTTAAAGTAAGCGTGGAGTCCTTCTCAGAAGCCATTGGCTTTCACAGCTGTGAGAGTCCACAACCCACAAGAGTCAGACACTCTTGCCCTTGGCTGTCCCCAGCCAGCCCCCACCTTCTCCCAACCCCCAGGAGATGCCCCAGTCCCACCTCCAGAGAACCTGAGCCAAGCTCAGAAGTGGCATGGGCCAGAAATGCCAGGGCCTGAGTAGAGTGAGCGGGGCAGACACAGGAAGACCTGGGCCCCCTTGTCCTCCCGGGGGAGGGTCTAGTAGGGGAGTTCGGGGATGAAGAAAATGCTGGGAAGGAGGCACTCATGCCTCATCTACATTCAGCCTCTTCCTGTCAGCCAACCCTTTACGCAGCCTGGGAGGGGCCTGTAGGATTTGATCCCCCAAAGAGGTTAAGATGCTACCTAGCCCCCAGAGTCCTGCCCTGGCAGAGAGAGGGGTAGGCAGTCCGAGAGTGGGGAGCAGGCAGGCAGGCAGATCCTCACTTCACTTCCGGGTGTCCATCTGCCTCCACCCCCTCACTCACAGCCCTCTGGGTTAAAATTAGCTGAGTTTACTGGAGAGAAGGAGGAATCATTTCAGACACATCAGTCCCATCTGCATTTGCGGCTGCCTGCCACAATGGGTGCTGATGAGGGAGCCAGGTGCCAGCAGCTCCCCTCCCTGGCGCCTCCCCACCCCCCCCTAGGGGTGGAGCAGACCTGCCGTCTCCCCACCCCTCTGTGGAGAGCTGAGCTCCTCCATGCAGTCAAGACAAGGCTCCCTCCCCAAAGTCAGGGCTTCCCTAGCTCATGCAGGTCTTTGGAGTGGACCAAGACAGATATTTCCCGCCATCCCAGGGACCTAGTCACCTGGACCAGAGCTGGCTTCCCGGTCCCCTGCTTTGGGGATACAATTAATCCAGTACAAAGGCATCTATGCTGGCATCACCAGCATCCTGCCTATGAAGACCCTCCTCCTACTCCCAGGGCAGCCTCATGGATGCTGACCTTCCAACCTCCCCACCTCTTCTTTTCCAGATGTTTCTCCACCCCAGGCCAGATGTTGCCTCAATCCCATCTCCGGGAGGATTTATTCTGGGAGCCAACACACCACCCACTTCCTACCAATTTCACGCTCAATAAAGCTCACTCATTAGTCTTCCTCCTGGGCTCTGAACTTCCAGGAGGTTTTGAAAAGACAGAGCTGAGGAAAGCGAATGGGGATGCTTAGGTGCCAAGCCCCATTTGTTCCTATCATGCTGTGTGACCTTGGGGGGAGTGTCCTCCCTCTCTGGGACTTGGGTGGATCATTCATCCAGCAGATTCAGACACAGTGGGCGCTGCTGGTGGCCGGTGTCTAGGGTAGAGGAGGGAATACCCTAGGCTATGGGGACTCAGTCTAGGCATCCCCTCTTCTGGTAAGTCTCCTCTGCCTCTTAGGGTGTCAGAGCCCCCCTCCCCAGACTGACAGTCCCCTGCTCCTTGCTATCCGGCACAACTGATACCCTGCTGCTTTGGGTCTTGAGAGCCAGTTCATCCATTCTACTGCGTAAGGGATGCATAGTGACCACTGGGGCTGAGTTGAGGAGTGGCCTGGGGCAGCTGAAGGGGAGTACAGTCTCCTCATCCAGGCGCTCCAGGCCCAGGAAACCATGCTGACCCGGTGACCAGGGGCCCAAGCAGCCACCCTCCCCCTGTTCCTGGTGTGCAACCTCATCCATGGTGTTGGGATGGGTCAGAGAGAAGCTTAAAGGCTTCTAGAGGCTTCTAGAGGACATCTTATCCAGGCTCCTGACTCTAGACAGGACACCTGAACTCAGCACATCTCTATTCATCAAGGCCGAGCCCCATTCCAGCACACGGCTGGTAGCAAGGAAGTTCTTCTGCATGTCTACTCTCAATCCTTCCTGCTACACATATTCCAAACCTCACGTGACTCACTAGGTCCTATCTAGTGAATCCATCAGGTTATTATCCTAAATGAATCCATTCCATAATCTGTGACATGATCTTTCCAATTACGCTCTAATGCCCCTTCTGTCCCAGACATTCCAGAATTCCTATATCAGTTCATTCACTGGGGCTTAGTTTTAGTCCTCCTCCTCCAGGAAGCCCTCTTAAACACTCACTCAAACGCTTCACTTCCCCATGAGAGTCCTCTGGGCAGAGACTCTGCTGCTTCTTTCCTGCTCAACCCTGTCGGTTAAGAGGAGTGGGGCAAAGGCTTAAGGGCAGGGAAGTATGGGGCAAGGCACGTACCGCTTTGGGGAGCACAGCTGACAGGGCCTCCTTGACAGCCTGCTGCAAGCCTGCCATGTCGATGACGGAGCCCAGGCTCAGTAAAGCATCCTGGAAGAGAGGAAAGGGCAGTGAGGGCCTTTGCTAGGCAGGCCAGGACAGCACCCCTACCCAAGGGGCTGGGAATACCACTCTCAGCTTAAACCGGGGCCTAAGGCTAGCAGACACTTGAGTCCCAGGATCTTAGGAACTCAGAATCCAGTCTTTTTTTTCCCCCCAACCAATCTATTTTTATTTCCCCAACCAGTCTTAAGGCCTTAAAATGTCCAAGTCCCTTCATCTTACAATGAAGGGTCTGAGGCTTAGAGAAGGGTCAGGGACTTAGCAAAGAACTCACAGTAAGTCAAGAGGTCAAGTCTCATCTAGACCCTAGGTCTCTTGTCCTTCAGCCAAGGACAACTCAGGCATAGCAGGGAAAGTACAAGCTTTTGCATTAATATAAAACAAAACAAGTAAACAAAAAGTTCCGAATTTGAATTCCATGTGAATCTTGGTCAAGTCACTGAGCCTCAGTCTTCTATCTGTAAACTGGGGGCAACTAAGGCTATCTCCCCCTACAGGCTGATATGGTGATGAAACTGGGTGCCCACACACATAGGTGCTCAGCGAAACACTTGCTGAACCTGGGTCCCACTCAGTTTCCCGAGGAGGGAGGTGGTCTCGCACAGTCTCATTTTTTAGCCTAGTGAGGGGCTGGGAGTAGCAAGAGTCCAGGAGGTACATGAGCCCACAAGAGTCAAGAAACACAGTGAGGCCAGCCCCTGGTGAGATAGAAGGGGAAGGAGAAACCAGCCTTGACTGCCTCACAGCCTTCCTGTCCCAGGAACAGGCCTCGTCCTTGGAGAGCCGGAACCAAGACAAGAAAGGTCCCTGCTTCTCGCTCTATTAACTTGGCCCAAACCATGGGGATCAAAGAGAAAGGTAACAGAACAGAGGATCCAGGGCCAAAGCAGGACTGTGACTCATACCATCCACTCCGCCAGGCCCTCCCCACTAGCCCCTGCAACTATTTTCTGATGTCTTCCTTGTGGACGGCTCAGTCTGTGTTCATAGAGCCAAGTGATTAATTGCAGGATGGAAGACACATGGCGTGGCCCCCATTCCTGTAAAAGTGACGTGAGCTTGAGGCTCTTATTGGGCCACAAGCTCAGTATGAGCCCACACCATAAATGTGGCTGGTAATATATTAAAATGATGAGATTACAGGGCATATTAATAAAGATCTGTTACCCTAACTAGGGAAGATGAGAATTCCTCCATGTCCATGGGCTGATTAGATCATCCCCAGTGCACTATGTCCCAGGTAAGGACAAGAAGAGACTCATTCAGAGCAGGTGACATATGTAAAGAGAGAATAAGAAACCAAGTCCTGCATGGAGAACCTGGAGATGCCTTGCCTGCAGCAGAACAGATCCAGGGGTCTCAGTATTTGACTCCAATATCTTAGGCTTTCCTGGGTAGGGCGACTGGACTCTGTGGCCCCAGAGACAGCCTGGAGACTCATAGGATTTCACAGGAGGCTGACCTTGGCCCAGGGGGGTGAAAGATCTTCTTCCAGGTAGAACCTTGCTACATAGGCAGAGGCCACTAGAAGAGAGGTGAGGAACTGAGCTCCCCATACTTGGGGGTATGCAAAAATTGGCTAGATGCCCATTCTTCAGAGAGGTTACAGAGGGGAGTCCTGCACTGGGGTCCAGATGAAGCCTATGGTCTGGGCTTTGGCTCCAGATTTCACCTTGCATCTTCTTAGCTTCAGTTTCCTTCCCTACCCTGACTCCCATTCCCACCCAGTCCTGGGTTCCAGGTCGAGGGAGCAGTGGTGGGCTTTCTCTTCAAATGGCATTGTTTTCTCCAACCCCCAACCTCCCTTTGATCCATTCCACTGCTCAAGTGAAGACACGTTTCAGTCACGAAGATGTGTCTCCATCCTAGGACACTAGGAACTGTCCTTTGATCCTCATCACAGCTCACACACTCTCAGCACCACACATACCTGGCTACCCAGTCACAGACCCTCATATTCTCACAGAAACATCCCAGCCTGCCTTCAGACACCCTCCAGGTACACATATAGGTTCACACAGGTGCAGATACTTCCTAATGGATTCACAGGTCCAGGGCTCAGCAACATGTTGGCCACTGTGGCCTTTCTAGGTCAATTCTGCAGACTAAAGAGGCAAAGAAGAGTTGATGTCCCAGATAATCCTGAAATAAAGTCTGCCAACCCAGGCACCTCAGACAGTGGTTCCAAGGGCTTGGCCCCAGAAGGTAGTGCTGGTTTAGGACTGTCTGTTCTTGCCTGGAGGCAGTGGGGAAGGATAAGCTAAGTGGGGGGCCCTGCCCTCAATGGAGTTTGTGTGTATAGTGTGGAAGTTGGAGAAGAGGGGCCAAGGTGACAGAGCGAGCTCTGATGTCCAGGGAGACATGTCAAAGCCACAGGCTTAGGACAGCTAAATCTCCCCATTTGACAGATGAGGAAACTGAGGCTCAAAAAAAAAGCAATGTCCCATCTGTGGTCAGCCAGCCAGTCAGGACAGAGGCAGGTCCAGAACCCACCTCTCTGGATCTCCACCCTCTGTCTTGTTCCTCCTCTGGACTGACCCCCAGCTCCTTCTCCAGGGGCCTTAGAGAGAATAGTCTGTCCTTTGTTCTGATTGGTGGCTCCTCGACCTGCCCTTTACTCGGATTGGGAAATGCCCTGACCTGTCCTTTACTGAGATTGGTGGAAGCCTGTCTGGCCTTTGCTTGGATTGGTCAGTTTTCTGTGACTCCTCAGGCTAAGGGCAAGATAATGGTGCAAGAGGGGAATTGGGAAGGAAACTTAAAGACTGTTGGAGCAGCAGGGAGGGGGCCCAGTGGGTGGGATGGAAGCACGGTGATGAAGCCCTGGGTGGCCTCTGCCTGATATCCTCTGTCCCCCCACCTCCTGGCCCTGCCCTGCCTGCCTGCCCCAAGATGGCAGGTGTTGAGTGTAGGAAACACAGCTGGAAGCGCCCCTTCACACTTGGCCTTCAGGATTTGCTCTCATGCTGCCTTCTCCTTGAATCTTGCCAAGAACCCAAAGCAATTTCACCTCCTGCATCAACTCAGGGAGGAAATAGTTCACATTCCACAGACCATGAGGTGAGGCTCAGNCTTTGTCTTTGGGGGCTCCAAAATCACTGCAGATGGTGACTGCAGCCATGAAATTAAAAGACGCTTGCTCCTTGGAAGAAAAGCTATGACCAATCTAGAGAGCATATTAAAAAGCAGAGACATTACTTTGCCAACCAAGGTCTATCTAGTCAAAGCTATGGTTTCTCCAGTAGTCATACATGGATGTGAGAGTTAGACTATAAAGAAAGTTGAGTGCCAAAGAATTGATGCTTTTGAACTGTGGTGTTGGAGACGACTCTTGAGAGTCTCTTGGACTGCAAGGAGATCCAACCAGTCAATCGTAAAGGAAATCAGTCCTGAATATTCATTGGAAGGACTGATGCTGAAGTTGAAACTCCCATACTTTGGCCACCTGATATGAAGAACTGACTCATTGGAAAAGATCCTTATCCTGGGAAAGATTGAAGGCAGGAGAAGATAGAGGATGAGATGGTTGGATGGCATCACCGACTCAATGGACATGAGTTTGAGTAAATTCTGGGAGCTGGTGATGGACAGGGAAGCCTGGCATGCTGCAGTCTATGAGGTTGCAAAGAGTCGGACATGACTGAGTGACCGAACTGAACTGAATGGACATGTGAATGGATAGATGAACGGGTGAGTGGATGGATAGATGGGTAGAAGGATGGATGGATGGGTGGATGGAGCCTTCATCCTTTCCCCAGCTCCCTACCTGTAGGCCTATGGTTGGAGGTAGGTCCACTCAGCACTGTAGATGGGGGCACTCCCACACACTCTAGAAAGTACCTCAGGTACCAAAAAAATGGGGCCTGTTTGGAGCGAGGTCTCCTCTGGAACCAGCAGTGGGACTGGGTCAGCCTTTCTGCACTCATTTGGGTAGGGAGAGAGTCTGGACAAAATGACTTCTAACTCATTAATGGATTGTATGAAGCCAGAGACCTTGGGCTTATCCTTTCTGGAACCACCAGCAGAGGCACTGATGGCCTTCTTGAAGGTCAAGGTCAGTGTCACATGCTGCTCTCCTGTCTTGTCTCTGTGAGTCTCATCGTCTCTCGTGACCTCCATCAACCATCCTATTGCTTTCCCTACTGCTGGGAACCTAGAGCCCACACCTTGCTCTCCGGAGGGAAGCCTCCTTGTTCCTCCAGAGTGACCTAAAAGAAGGCAGTAACATTAAACCCAATGGCAAGGTACCTCCTAAGGCAAGCTGTGTTACTGCAACTGGCCATACATGCTGATTTGTCCACCTCTGCCTGAGCTAGGTGTCCTGGGTGGCCTGGGGTTGGGGAACCTTCTCTTTCTCTGGGCTTTGGTGTCCCTTTCTCTAAAATGGGGACTTTCGAGGACCTTGGAGCCCCTCTCACTCTACTGCTCTTTCCTTCCCTCTGGACCTGCCTCTCTCAGGCTCTGCCTCCCCGATCTCTCCGAGTGGGCCTCTCCCTCTTGCCATGCCTCCCTCCGTCCATGTCTGTCAGAGTCTGCTCTCACGTCTCACCTCTGAGTCTCAATGTCTTTTCCCACCTCCAATCTTCTCTCCTCTCAGATGGCTTCCGCCCTCTCTCTTTTGTACACTCCTGCTCCCTGCACCCAACTCCTGTCTCTCCTGCCCACTCCTTCCCTAACCCCCCAGGTGGTCCTCTTGAGAACTTGTGGTGAAAGTGTCTGACCCAAGACTGGCACCCCCAGAATGAGGGTACCCAGCAAGGTGGGCATGATGGGAGAAACCAGGGGTGCCCGGGCAGATCCCATCTATTCTTCCGTTCCTGCCTCTGGTGAGCATCACACACATATTCTTCTCTTCCAGAGAACAGGGCCTTCGGGGACGAAGGAGCCCGTCTGTCTCTGCACTCGGCGTGTGCCTGGCACTTGCAAGCCCATCTGCTCCGCTAGCATGACCGGCAGAGCTCCCGCAGAGGAGACTTCCTGGGGGCTTAGGCCAGAGAAGCCCCTGGAGGCTGGGCCTCAGACCCCGCCAAGCCCGAGCACCTGGAACTTTCTCTGTGACTCTCACAGCCCTTGCAGCGTGGCTTGCCCCTCAGAGTCAGGAGGTAGCCAGGAAGCGGGAGGGGCAGCCTTCCTCCTCTCTCCCCTCCTGCCCACCCAGCCCTGCCGTGCACCCAAGGAGAGGCCTTGAACGGACCTGGCACCTTAAACACACAGAGGAGAGCTGCCCAGGAGTGCTAGCTTGCAGCCCCAGACCTCCCCTCAACAGAGCTGAGCTGGACCGCGGTCCAGAAAATAGAGGAAAGAGGCGTGGTGATCCCTGGGAGACCTGATCTGAGGAAATGGCAGGAGAGAGGTCCAGGCCTCAGGTGGACAAGTTCACATGTCAGAGTCCTACCTGAGTGGGGCATCAGGCTTCAGGGAAGAAAAGGCACCTGCTGTGTGCTAGGGGCATCCATCAGTGGTTCTCAGACCTGTGCACCAGAACTCCTGGAGGGCTTGTTAGCATCCAGGTTGCTAGCCCTACCCCCAGAGTTTCTGAGGCAGTAGGTCTGGGATGAGGCTAATAGTTTGCATTTCCAACACACTGCCCACTACTGGCCCAGGGACCACACTTGGAGACCCAGCAACACACACTCTCTCTAGTCCTCCCATGAACCCTGGGAGGTGTTTGTTCTGACCATCCTGTTTCATAGGTGAGGAGACTATGGATCAGAAGGGAGGGGCCTGGCTCAGGTGAGAATGACCCATCTTCTGGCAAGTCCATGCCACTTCCACATATAAGGGGGACTCCTCAGAGAAGGTCCCCAGGCAGGGAGAGGCAGAGGTCCTGGAAGGAGAGTGAAGTGGGGCAGGGGGGTGACAAGAGGCCAGGGCGCGTGGAAGGGGCCCCTCAGAGCTCAGGGTCCCAGGCCTGAAGGAAGGGCCTGCCCTCTCTCTCCATCTCTTGCTCCTTCCTCTCCTCTCCGGGTCCCCCTCTCTCCCCACCAACCCCTTCTCCGCCCCTCCCCTGCCCTTCGCAGACTCTGGCTTCAGTTGTTACTCCAACAGGGCCGCGTCTCCAGCCTCCGAGCCACACTGGAGACACGTGCACTGTAGAATACACCTGAGCCCAGTCCCGGAGAGCCCCCCACCACATCCCCCCACCTCCCTGATGAGCTCAGCCCCATCCTGTGGGCTCCTTGCCTCCGACATTCACAACCAGCCCCTCCCGAGCCCCTCACGGATTCCAAGCCAATCTCAGCCAGGTAGGAATCCAATCTCAGCCAGGTAGGAATCGTATGAGCAGTCAGTTCTCTGTGTTCTTGACTCTCTGGCTCCCTCAGCCCCTAGCACAGGGTCTGGGGTGAGGAAAGGATGGGATGAGGGAACAGCAGAGTGGGCAGAGGGCGGGAGGCCAGAGCCAAGTGGGGGAGGTAGAAGACGGCCTGCGTGTGGATGGGGGTGGGCTCAGGATAGGCTCACGCCTAAGCATGCCGCCCATGCCCCTCTGCCTCATTCTCATGGCAGAGCCAACAGCAGCCTCCACCCCCATTGCTCACGTCCCCCTCAGCATCACAGCCTTCCTCCCAAGAACACCAGCAGCAGCCCCTCATCACTGCCATCCCCAACACCAGATGCCTCTACTGTTCTTGACCCCTGGCCAAGGGCCCGTGCGGGCAAGGTGAGGCATGGCCTGGGAATCCCAAGGAGATGGGTACAAGCTGGCCATGAGTCAGTCATACGACTAAAGAGAAGCCTGGGACTGAGGGAGGTGCGCTGCCTGCCCCCAGGGGTGTGTAGGCAAGGACAGGGCCCTGCCAGGGAGTCTGTGCCCCAACAAAGGACTGGGTGAACCCGGCTGGCCTTCAGCTCTAGGTCCCATGACCCTTAATGTTCTTGAACCCTTCTCAGCCTCACCCCCTCCCTTCAGGGTGGGTTGGGAGCTGCACAAAGCAAGTCCAGGAGCCTCTGAGAGGCAGACACAGTGGCCCAAGCAGGAGAGAAGGATGGAGCCGAGTGACCCGCTGGGATCAGCGTCAGAGACGAATTAATGTCTCTCAGGAAACGATGGTTGAAGGAACAATCGGACCCATGAATGATTGAATAAATGAGCGACTGGCCTCCCTTCTCTGGGCCTCCCTCCAGGAACATTTTGTCTTTGCTCCCTCGCTCAGGCCTCGCTGAGTCTCCCACCCAGGGCTCTTACAGCCCGTGCTCCCCATGATGGCATGGCGTGCAGAGTTCCCACTACAGTCCACCTGGCTCCTCCATCAGAGCGGGGGCTCTTAGAGGGCAGAGGTTGTATCCTATTTCTCCTGGGGACCCCAGTATCATGCAACCCCCATCACGGGTGACAGGAGGTATTCACTGAGCTATCAAATGATCAGCTAGACTCCCAAGGGCCCAGGGCTGTTGGGCTGTGAAGGGTACATGTCATTACCAAGCAAGAGGAGTGGACCCCATGACTTCTGGAGACCCCTGGGCCAGGAAGACAGCTAAGTCCTCTCAAAGTCTCCCAAGTCTAGCACAGTTACTGTCTTAGAAGAGCCTAAGGAATGAGAATGCCATGTACAGAGGACTTTGGCAACATTTCCAAGACATCTCTGCAGGCTGGGGGGTCCTTCTGCCTCAGGATCACCTCTCCATGCAGAGAGAGCAGGGGATAGATGGTATGTCAGGAGGGAGGTACCCTTCCCCTGGAGCACTAACATTATCACCTTTCATGAGTGAGGTTACCTCCTCTGGGTAGCCTTCCTAGGTGGGTCATTTGTCCTCCTCTCAGCCCTCCTGAGAATTCACACAGGACCAAAGTCTACAGGGCCTCAGGCCTATGGAACCTAGTCCCCAGCTTGACCAGGGGAAGCTAAGACCAGGAGAGGCAGGAAAGGACTTGGCCAGTTCTCACCCAGAGTCAGGCTTCCCAAGTGGCACTAGAGGTAAAGAACCCTCCTGCTAATGCAGGAGACTTAAGAGACATGGGTTTGATCCCTGGGTCAGGAAGATCCCTTGGAGGAGGGCATGGCAATCCACTCCAATATTCTCTCCTGGAGAATCCCATCGACAGAGGAGCCTAGCGGGCTACAGTCCATAAGGTCACAAAGAGCTGGACACGACTGAGCGACTAAGCATGCATGTACCAGGAGTCAGGAGGCCTTGCTCCGGCCAGAGGCCTTTGGGACACACCAGGCTCCCTCCCTGCTGAGCACTGTTGTCTTAGAGGCCCCGCAGGTTCCGTCTTGCCTGGATGGACTGAGACCTTCTCAGATGTGGGGAGGGGCTGGGTGTCTTCCTCCGAGACAGGGACAGGCCCTCTGGTCTCTCCCTGTGCCAGACATGGTGCCTATAGTGGAAAGTCAATACGGATGGCACTGGCCTGGCACAGGGTTAGTGTGGGCCTACAGAGGGCAGGCAGGAAGGGCCGGCCTGGGGAGGGGCTGCTGGGGATGAAGGGGCCAGGCCGGGCAGGGCGTCCCCTCCACCGCACGGCCAACAGCAGGCCACAGAGGGGACTTTCCCGGGTCTGATCTGAGCTCTGTTTCCCTCCCAGCCTTCCTGATTCTCCACGTCTGTCCCTCTCTCTCAGTCTGTTCTTCTCTGGCATGCGTCTCTCCTACAGCCTCACTGCTGGGTCCCATGACTGTATTTGGCTCTGTCTTCAGGGTCTGGTCCATCTCAGCTGTTCCCCAATTCCCGGCGCATGGACTGGGGGTTGGGAGGGAGGGTGAGTATGAGAAAGAGACTGGGACAGAGATAAGGACCTATTCAGAAGCTGAGGAACAAAAGAGCCAGGAGGGGACCCTGGGGCTTGGGCCAGGGAGGCAGGGCTGGCCAGGGTCCTCGAACCTCACTGCCCTGAGGACAAAGCCCGAACTGGAGGGAGGGGCGGGGTCCACCCTTCCCCTCTGCACTGGCTCCTGGCCCCCCTTCCTTCCCTCTGCCCCTGCAGGAATGTGTGAGCATTCTCATTGTTCCTAAAAATAGTCCCACTGTATTGGGGGTTGGAATGAGAAATCTTCTGGCCAGGGTTCATCTCAGGCATGCCCCTGCCTCTGGGCTTCCAATGACTTTGTTCCCCAGAGCGGGGGGCTTTCTGAGCCACGCCCTACACACACACCTGCCGTGGCTCCCAGGGCCCCAGAATAGGCTCCGAGCTCCGGGACTTGTTGGAACTGTTTGTGAAGCACCCCAGACGAGGTCACTGCTATTCCTACTGACACCCGGGTCCAGGCTCCACACTCCAGCCTCTTCCCAACTCTCCAACCTTCTCCTGACTACCCCATCATCCCCCCGCCTCCAGGCCCTGGCTCCTCCATCTCCATTTCCTCACTTCTACCCTCCTGTCCTTCCAGGCTCAGCCCAGGTCTACTCTGGTGCCCTACCCCTGCTGTGCTCTTTTGCTCCCCATCCAGTCCGTCAGGGTTCAGGGGAGTCTCAGCCCCACCTTGCCTCCTCTTCTGCCCTTGGCAGATCAGCACGGGCTGGGCCTCCCTCCCCCTCCACTCCCTGAGCAAAGCTCCGAGGCACTGCCCTTCTCCAGGGAAGAGGTCGTTGGTGGGGAGACGCTGCAGGCTCTGGGGTCCTACACCCTCCCCTGACCCTAGCATCTCCCCACCAGCTTCAGTTTTCTCTTTCGCACCCTGGGCCTGGAATGTCTCTTGATTTCAGTCTCGAGGGGAAGGCCCATCCAGTCTCACCTCCTCTCTGCCTCCATTTTTCAGATGGGGGAACCGAGCCCCAGAGAGGGGAGGTGATGGGCCCCCGAGTCCACGGGAAGCTGGCCATGGGCCTTGGTCACGCAGCATCGTTATGCGGGGTCCCCGTCCATGGGGCTCCAGAGGCAGGCTCCTCACACAACCCACCACCCCACCCACCCTGCCTGGGCAGGCAGGCTGGCATCCAAAAGTATTTGCCTTTGGAGGGCCCAGGAAGCCACAGAACAAACATCCGGAGTCTCTGGAACTTCTCCTACTTTCCCTCCTCACATCCCAAGAATCCAGGAGCCACTGAGCACATGTGTAAACACACACACACACACACACACACAGCTCAGGGCCGGGAGCCACTGAGCACATGTACACACACACACACACACACACACACACACACACACACACACAAAGCTCAGGGCCGGTAAACACGTGAGCTCAGGAGATCTCGTGCTATTGCTGTGCCTGTGAGAATATCTGTGCAGGTCCTTTATAGGCCCCCAAACCCTAAAAAGATGATGCTGTCCCCCAACCTCACCAGTGTGTGTGTTAGTCACTCAGTCGTGTCCGACTCTTTGCGACCCCATGGACTGTGGCTGCCGGGCTCCTCTGCCCATGATATTCTCCACGCAAGATACTGGAGTGGGCTGCCATGCTCTCCTCCAAACTTTCTCAATTTTGTCTTGGAAATAAACGCTAGAATTACTTTTGCATTAACTTTTCTGACTGCAAAATTCCAGATACACTCATCCCACCTGACTCTTCCCCCCACTTTATGAGGAGCTCCCCCTCCTCAGCTGGTGACCTGAGCACACGTGTGGCCTGTCCCTCATCTGTCCATAATGCATGTCCCTATGTACCATCATGTGACCACAGCAGAATATGTCCCTTGGGTCATTAGGAGGATGTCTATGTGAAAGCATGTGAGTCTGAGACTCGGGAGTGTGAGCACACCCCTGAGGCCATGTCTGTGCGTGAGCCATCTGTGCATGCAGGCGCCTGTGTGGGTGTGATGTGGGTTGGTGATGTCTACGTGCGCCTGGGTGTACACAGCAAGTGTGTAATTGTCTGTGGAACCTGAGTGCATCGGCGGCTGGTTTTGTCTCTGAATGAACAAATGAGTTTATGGCTGAGTGTTGGCATCTGTGCCTGTGGGGTTGATTCACAGATTGATTCACCTGCCCTGCGCACCCCATCACCTCCTCCATCACCTCTGGCAGAACTGGGCTCCCAAGTCTTCCCTGCCACATGTCATCTGTGTGGCACTGGACAAGCTTTTCTCTCCCTGGGCTCAGTTTTCTCATCTACAAAGTGGTGACTTCTCCCAGAGCCGCTGAGAAGACTCAAGAGGAATCTTGCGGTCCTGCCTAAGAGGCTCCCAGCTGGGGGGCGAGGGCACTTCCATACTAGTTACAAAGAGGTGATCCCAACCCTCTGGGCAAATGCAGCCTGAGGGACAAGTGTTGGCGAGGGGTAGGGGCGAGTGTAAGCTGGGCTTCAGCGCTGTTGGAGCCCTGTGTGAGTAAAGTTCAACCTGTGAGGTTAGAAGCTGTGGCCTTGCAGGTGACCAGGAAACAGAAGCTCCCTTTCTTCCTGTCCCCGCTCCAGGTGTGCAGCCTGGAACTAGAGGATCTCTGGCTCTGGGCAGAGATAAGGCTCTGAGGACTCCCATTCCAACCAAACTCCCCCTGGGTTTCCTTCCCCTTCACCCACCCTCTACCCCGCCTTCTCCAAAGCCCAAGAGAAGGCCCTACGGAAGCCATGAGGGGGACAGACCAGATCAGGGATGCAGAGATGAGCTAGGCCAGCCAGAGGATGAGACCACCCCTGCCCCCACCTCCACCCCCACCAATGACAACTCT
>SJYV01049910.1:56381-89218 GCA_006410875.1 Neotragus pygmaeus | reverse complement strand
TCTCTGTCCGACGGGGAGACTGAGACATGGAGAGGACCAGGGACCCTCCATGGACACAATGAACCTAGTCATTGCAAGCTTCTGTCTCAAGATCTCTGGACCTGGAGCTGGGGAGATCCAAGCTCTGGACTCTGTGGGCTCCGAAATGGAGCCCAAGGGAGTGGGTGGGGATCCAAAAGAAAGGCCCTTCCAGACCTGAGCCCTCAGCTGTGAGTGTGGGTCTCCTACCCACCAGCCCCCCTCAACCACCGCAACCCTGGCCAGATCCCCCACTGGTGTGATAACCACATTATGGCATTTTTTCTTGAGCAAATTGCATCGGCCTAATTGAATGAGGCTGCAGGAGCCTGGGCTGGAGGCTGACAGCGGGTGAGGATGGCAGGAGCCAGGGAGAGGGTGTGGGAGCAGCATGGGATGGGGAGGTCCTGACGACGCTGAGCAGAGGACAGAAAGGATGGGAGAGGGAAAGCGGAGGGCTGTGAACATAAAACACATCATTCATTCCCTTCAGCCCCTCTGCACACCCACTGGTGCTCACATCACATTAGGTGCCTGGACACTGGGATGCAAGGGATGGTCTCCCCAAGGGACCGCTGAACATTCACTTCGTGCCAGGCACCGTGTTCACTCAAAACCACCGTTTCACGTAATTCTCTCACCAGCCCCATTTTGTTCTTGAGAGAATTGAGGCTTAAGAGGTAAAATGACCTGCTAAATGTCAGAGCCAGACACCATAGCCCTTGCTCTTACCAGGTACCTGCAGCATCCCAGTGCCGCGCTCCCACCCTGCCTCCAGGAAGCCTTCTTTATATATTCTCAGAGAAAGGAGGAGGCCTCACACCAGCTCAAACTTGGGCCCAGACACCATTTCTGTCCCCACTGAGTGCTCCTGCTCGTCCACTCTGTGATGTCTGTCCTCTGTCTGATGGTCAGCAGCCGAGGCTGGGGCTGATCCCACACAATCACACCCCCCATCACTCACAACACACATGTGATCCCTCTCATCCCATGCAGCATCCACTCTGTGTGTCACACTCATCGGCTCAGGGTGACAACAGGGAGGACACGATTGCTGCTGCCGTCACACGGCATGTCCCACACACTCAGTGACACACAGTCATTTCATGGTGTCCACAGCACCACACATCACTGAGAGTCATGGGGCCACACACAGTGAAACTATCCCTTGGGTTCTCACTCAGGCTGAGGCCCACGTTCAGTGTCACACACTGCATTCCCAAGGTCCTCAACACACCCTCACACAGACTCACACACACACAGAGTTCCAAGCTGGCTCTGGGCTGCACTGTCTCATGTCTTCCAGGACCTTAAAAATACCCACCTTTGATGAAATGACATCATTTCTGAGATTTGCATTAAAATACTTCAGCAAAAGAGCCTACAAAATGGGAGAAAATACTTGCGAATCCTATGTCTGATAAGGGGTTGGTATCCAGAATATACAAAGAAGCCCTACAGCTCAGCCGCAAAATAAACAACCTGATTTTTAAATTTGCAAAGATCTTAAATGGACATTTCTCTAAAGAAGATGTACAAATGGCTGACAAACATGTGAAAAGATGTTCACCAGGGCACACAAATCAAAACCACAGGGAGATACCACCTCACATTCATTGAAATGGCCACTATTAAAAAAAACAACAACAGAAAATAAATGTTGGTGAGGATGTAGAGAAACTGGACCCCTGGTACACCATCAATGGGAATATAAAATTGTACAGCTGCTGTGGAAAATAGTATGGTGGTTCCCCAAAATTAAAGACTAAATTATCATGTGATCCAGCAATTCCCCTTAAGGATATGTATCTAAAAAACTGAAATCAGGATCTTAAAGATACATCTGTACATCCATGTTCACAGCATCATTATTCTTAAAAAGGTGCAGCAACCAAAGTGTACATCCAGGGATGAACTGATAAACAAAATGTGGTTTATATTTAGCCTCAAAAAGGAAGGAAATTCTGACATATGTTAACGGCATGGCCTGGATGAAAATTGAGGACATTATGCTGAGTGAAATGAGAATCACAAAAAGACAAATACTATATGATTCCACTCATATGAGATACCTTGGATAGTCAGAGTCATAGAGACAGAAAACAGAATCGTGGTTACCTGGGGCTAGAGGGAGAGGGAGTTGTTTAATGGGAATAAGTTTCAGTTTTGCAAAATGAAAAATGTTCTGGAAAATGGTTGCACATCCCTGCAAATGTACTTAACACCACTGAACTCTCTATTCAAAAATAATTAAGATGGTCAATTTTATATTATGCATATTTTAACTACAATTCAAAATATTTCAAGAAAGGAAAATTAAAATAAAAACGAGGGATCTATGAACTAAATATGTCTAAATCATAATGACTGTTATATTTGGGTGATGGGTATATGACCAGCTTATTGTATTATTCTCCCAAGCATTGTGTGTTTAACATATTCCATAATAAGAAAAAGCTGTACTCTCCCTTGACCATACATACACCCCTTTGGAGCAGCCACACATCCTCTCTGCATCCCTTCAGAGCCAAAGGTCTCCAGAGGACTGACTACGCTCTGTTTCACCGCCACTCACCACCTGCCCAGGCCAGCTGGCTTCTGGCCCCACGCTGTCACTGACGGGGTTCTTGTCTGGCTCAGCTGAGCACGTGGCCTAGCCCAGCATGATCTCCCCTTCCCACCTTACCTGGTGGCTCGGCAGCATCCCACCCTGTTGAGCCTCTCCCGCTCGCTGACTTCCAGCTTCACCCCCTCTGGCCTCCTCCACCTCCCTGGCCGCTCCTGCTCTGTCCCACCGCAGCTCTTCACCTCAGGGTTCAGTCCTCAGTCCTCACCTCTTCTTTCACTGTCTCTCCCTAGGTCATCCCAGCCAGGTCTGTGGTTTAATAAATCAGCCCTACCCACTGGCTCGCAAATATATCCCCAGCCTGGCCTCAGCCGCCCATCACCTGGATGTCTGACTTACATCCCAAACAGGGCTGTCAATTTCTGTCTCCCTGTCCTCTCTCATTCCATGCCTTTCCCAGTAACATCACCACCAGCTATCCCTTGGTTCTTCAAATCAGAAACCTGGGAGCCATTCTCCTTTTTTCCTTCTGGTTCATCCTCTGATTCATCAGCAAGTTCTGTCATTTCTACCTGCAAATATCTCCAAAGTTTCTTCATTTCTCTCCAACTCTTCTGCCCTCCCCTTAGCCCAGGCACCTCCGCTACAATAGCCTTCAAATCTCTGCCTACCTCCTCTCAGCCCCTCCAACTGGTTCCCCACCATACACTCTGCAACAAGAGTATAGACTCTTCCAAAATCATAAATTAGACCATGTCACTTCCCTGCCTGAACCCATCAGGGTCTTCCCGTGACAGCACTTTACACAGGGTTGTGTGCTAACGGTTCGCATTGTCACAAGCATTATGGGATTGCACAGTATCACACGCAGGTTTTCACACACGATGTCACTCTGTGTTACACCCTTGGCTGCACACTCAGCCTCCCTATATGCCTGGGGCCCACACTGACAATTCAGTGTCAGACACTGGAGCCCCCAAACTCAGGACCACACTTGTTACTGCACAGTGTCACTCATCTGTGATTATGCATTTGATCCTCACGGTGCCACACCCTCAGTGTCACACTTGGTATCACTCAGCATCACACAATCAGTGTCACAGGGTCACCCCATCGGCAGCATGTCCACTGTCTCACACAGCCTTGGACGAGTGGTGCCACACGTGTGGTGCGTGTCATTTGGTGTCACATTCAGTGACTCGCCCACTCTCCACACAGTATCCATGATTTCACAAACTCACCGTCACACAGCAGAAGCCCCGCTGGTCCACTGCCAGTGTCCCGGTGTCACCCTGGGCATCANGATCTTGATCACTGTTTCCTGTACAATGTCACGAACCTCATTCCATAGTTCATCATGCACTCTATCTATCAGATCTAGGCCCTTAAGTCTATTTCTCACTTCCACTGTATAATCATAAGGGATTTGATTTAGGTCATACCTGAATGGTCTAGTGGTTTTCCCTACTTTCTTCAATTTAAGTCTGAATTTGGTAATAAGGAGTTCATGATCTGAGCCACAGTCAGCTCCTGGTCTTGTTTTTGTTGACTGTATAGAGCTTCTCCATCTTTGGCTGCAAAGAATATAATCAATCCGATTTCGCTTTTGACCATCTGGTGATGTCCAAGTGTAGAGTCTTCTCCTGTGTTGTTGGAAGAGAGTGTTTGCTATGACCAGTGCATTTTCTTGGCAAAAACTCTTAGTCTTTGTCCTGTTTCATTTCACATTCCAAGGGCAAATTTGCCTGTTACTCGAAGTGTTTCTTGGCTTCCTGCTTTTGCATTCCAGTCCCCTATAATGAAAAGGACATCTTTTTTAAATGTTAGTTCTAAAAGGGCTTGTAGGTCTTTATAGAGCCGTTCAAATTCAGCTTCTTCAGCGTTACTGGTTGGGGCATAGACTTACCTACAGTAAGTCTGTAGGTACAGTCTATAGGGTTGCAAATAGTCTGAGATGACTGAATACACATACATATCTAATTTTTGCATCTCCTCATATCTAGAAAAACACTAAAACCTTTCATGATGACATCAGCTCCTCTTGACTAGCAGAAAACATTTTGAAAATAAGTGCTTGATTGCACTGAACTCTCCATTCACCAAAATTATATACATTGTCCTATATTGTGCATGTTTTTTAGTTGACATGGAGGCACTTTTGAGAGTAAAGGGCATATTATGAATAACTGTACTGAGAATATTGGTACTCATAGCATGATCTGTGCTGTGCTAAGTCACTATAGTCATGCCTGACTCCTTGCAACCCTATGGACTGTAGCTTGTCAGGTTTCTATGTCCATGGGCTTATCCAGGCAAGAATACTGGAGTGGGTTGCCATTTTCCTCCTCCAAGTGATCTTCCATACCCAGGGTTTGAACTTGTTTCTCTTTTGTCTCCTGCATTGGCAGGCAGGTTCATTACCACTAGTGCCATACCACTAAAGGATGGTCATCCTAAGATTAAATCTGTTTCCAGAAGTCCTTGTTAAAACACAAATATGGTACTTGTAACTGTAACCGAATTGGTTCACTTGGTCATGTGACTCATCCAATTGACTTCTCAGTGTGCAGAACCCAAAAGAAATAAAATATAGGATAGGTAAGATTTGGTCTGGCATTGAGAGGGTTGGTAAACAGAAAGAGCAGTGACTTTAGTAAGAGGTTAAGTTCTCTAAAGGTATTCATATGAGAGATGAAATAAAGCCTTCAATCAGGGATCAAAAAAAAAAAAAAGATGGGGGCGCTAAAAGAATAATTCTGATATAAAAGAGTCTGAAGACTGTCTCTACCCCTTCCCAATTCTATGTAAAACAAATCCTGGATTTTGTTGGCATCTCTCTGACCAAGATTTGACTCTGAGGCAAAGCTTCACCTTAAGTACACTTCCAGATTCATGCCTCTTAGACTCAGTGTTTGAATGAGTTCTTTNAAAAAAAAAAAAAAGATGGGGGCGCTAAAAGAATAATTCTGATATAAAAGAGTCTGAAGACTGTCTCTACCCCTTCCCAATTCTATGTAAAACAAATCCTGGATTTTGTTGGCATCTCTCTGACCAAGATTTGACTCTGAGGCAAAGCTTCACCTTAAGTACACTTCCAGATTCATGCCTCTTAGACTCAGTGTTTGAATGAGTTCTTTTCTAAGTGGGTTAACTAATTTTTATTTTATGCAATACATTTTAGGTCAGGTCTGAGGAACTCAAATTGCTTTCCTCATTTAAACTGCCTTTAGGCATGTACTCATATGTATTTCCTGATAAACTTATACTTCCCATAGCCTTATTTAAAGATCAAAAACATTTTTAAATGACTTGGTTTAAAATAATGATGAAGTAAAAAATAAGAGAGAGAGGTTCCATTTATTTTACTTGAAACTGAAACTAGACAATATGAATACTAATCATCACAAATTAGGAGAATATGAAGTAAGATAATACAAGTGAGAAAAAGAATAGAAACATTAACAGAATTTTGCATATTTTTTGACAACTGGCCCTGCACTCCTAGAACTCTAAAAGAAAAATTGCACCAAGTTAGTTAAATAGGCAAGGAAAACATGACTCAAGAATACTAAAATTAAGGAGAAAGATTATATTCAACTTCATTAAAGCAAAATAGGGTGATTTTAAAAGGTAGAGTGAGGTTATGGAAGAGTACAGGGAGATATTCAATGGGAGGTTAGTCAATGTGCTTAGTCCATCTGTCTTTGCTAGTTGTCACTTTCTGAATCTAAGCCCCCACTCTCCCTCAGAACCTGGAAATAGGGAACCTTTCTTGATTACATTTCAAAGAGATGGCTCGCCTGTCTTTGAGAAATATTTTTGGACTGCTGAAGATTTACATCTCAAAGATGTAAAAAAATAAGTTATAGCTGTAAGTTTTCTAAAGCAAATGCTCTAAGAAAAGCAAGGTCAAGAAGAATCCTGCCTGAAGTTTAGTCAAGCCAAAAGGACCTACTGGTAGTGTGTTTAAATATTAAACTAAGCACTCATGATTCTACATTCCCTCACCTTGCTTCTCTGATGAACCAGACAAATAGAAGGGTAAAAGGAATCAACAAATGAAAATAATCATACAATCACATACTCAAAGTACTATTTAAAATTTTGTTTGACAGTACCAGGCAGCTTGTGGGATCTTTGTTCCCTGACCAGGGATGGAAACTGCACCCCTCGCAATGGAAGCGCAGAGTAACTGGACTGCCAGAGAAGTTCCAGTATTTAAATATTTTTTAAATATTATTTTAACTCTCCACATTTTGAAACCACCTTCTATAATAGATTCCCTTTATAAGTGCTTACCTTTCCTACATCCTTCACTTCAGCAATGCCCTCTATTCTTCATTATCAGGGTAGCTGTTTATGAAGGGACGTGAAAAATAAAGGCACACCATAGTAAACATGATGAAATCACTTTTTTTTTTGGTCAAGAGAACACAACAAACAATATTTCACTAAAAGTGCACAAGCTAAAGCTTTCATAAGTTTTGAAAATAAAGCATTTATAATGAAAAGAAAGGGTTATACTACAGAAAAGGACTCTAATAAAGATATCATTCACAAAGGAATCTCAAAGATAAATNAGGAAGGCAGAGGAAGACGAGCGCTGAGACTCGGAGACCACCGAGACACGCAAGCAAGAGGCAGAGAGGATCTGACTCTCAGACAAACCCAACTCCTGCGGGGGGGAAAGGGTGTGTCAGGGAGCAGGAGGCAGCCGCAGGGGAATGACAGAGATGGATGGAAGTGCGACAGGAGGAGATAAGCCCTAGGCAGGAGGCAATACAGAGACAAATAAAGGAAGAGAGGACTAGGAATGGAGGAGCAGGTTGAGGGGTGGGGGGCAACGGGCCTGGGGGCAGAGCAGACAGTGGCAGGGGCGGTATGGGAACAAAAGGCGCCGGGACCGCAGGAGTCCTAGGCTGGCCCCAGCCCCGAGCCCCTCCTCCTGGGGCTGGCATCTGTGGCATGGCGGTCACCAGCCTTGTACCACCACCTCACCACCCAGCCTTTCCCCCAGAACACAGAATCATGCAGGTACAAACCCTCAGAAGAGAGGCTGGTCAGAGAGGTTCCGTGTCTCTGTTTCCCCACCCCCCAGGACAGGTCTTGCCCAAGCTCATACAGTAAGGCAGTGTCTGGAACAGTAGGAAATCAGGCCCTGGGAATCCCAGTCCTGAGCCCTGTGCCAATACCCATTGGAGTCAAACCGCACCTTGGTGACCCATGGAGTCACCGTCAGTACAGAGAGGTCCACTGTCCTCCCACTCCTCCCCAGAGTGAGAGAGATGACAGAGCCTGCGATAGGATCCCCTTACTACGTTCTTCCTCAACAACAGGCTCTGTGTCAGGACAGTGGGGACCCACGGTGGAGCGGATGGCATCCAGGGTAGAGATGGACCACAGCTGTGGCTCTTGGGGCTGTGAACAGGGAAGGCAGGCTCTGGGGAACCCAGGGGGCATGGCCCTTTGTGGGCAGGGAAATGGCAGGCACTGGACAGGTGACATCTCATTTAATCCTCTTGGGGACCTGCCACAGATGAGAAGACAGAGGCCCCCGGAGCAGCCTGCCACAGAGAAGACAGATGGAAAGTGACTTGCCCTAACCAGTACCAGCCAGCAGGTGCCTGAACCAGGACTTGAACCCAGGTCTCTTGGGGACCAGTGCAAGTTGGAGGGCCTGGTGGAGGTCCCTCTGCCAGAATGGAAGCAGATCCAGGAAGGGGGCAACACAGACCTGTTCAGGGGCCCTTCCCAGTAAGAAGGTGGGGAGGGTTCCCAATCACTCCTCCCAGCACCAGCTGTTCCCCTCCCCGTGTCAGAAGGATGATAATGCTTGGCTAGACTCTTGTCACTTGTCAGGTACTAATCTCTCTCCCTCTTTCTCTCTCAGAGCCAAATCGTTCCTGCCATTGTTAACACTGTCAGTGGCACCCGACAGTCCCTCTGGGAGCTCAGGTGCCCTCAGAGGCACCCCATCCACCCCCATCAGCCTCACTCTCTGCAGACTCCTGAGGGAGGAACCAGCAAAGACTAAGCTCCTATTGCATGCCCTGGTGGTACGAAGCACTTTACATTCATTATCTTATTAAATTGGCTTACTCCCACCCCCTGAAACTCCTGGCCCCTGACCTCCCTGCCAGACCTCTCCTCACCTCGAAGCAGCAACTCTAGGATCAGCCTCTGGAGCACAGTGATCCCACAGGAGTGGGTGCACATAGGTGTCTGGGAACAGGTAGCTTGATTCCCAGCTGCAGTGCCCATGTGGGGGGCAGCGGGGAGAGCAGGGGGAAGGCGTAGGGTCAGCAAAGTAGGGGGAGGGGGGCAGGCAGGGACCTATGCCAGCCTCACTCCACATACACACCCCCTGCACATGGAACCTGGGCTGCATCCCAGATGATCGACCCATGGCGCCACACTCCCCTGGGCCCAGGTTCCTGGAAGGCGGTGCTGCAGGGGTAATCAATCGGTCAACTGCCTCTCAGCCTCCTCTCCTACTGCCCTGAGGCTGCCTCCTCCATGCAGCGACCATGGTTGATCAGGGTCACTGTCAGGGTGAGAGCCTGGGGGCAGCCTGTGGACAATAAGTAGTGACCCCTCATCTCTTCCTCAGTCCAGCACTCTCTCTACTCCTTAGGAACCAGGTCTGGGGAGACAGGCGGGGCAGGGGTCCACACGGAGGCTGGTGTTCACGCATGCATGTGTGCATGTGCTCATGTGCGTGTGTGCACTTGTGTGTATGCATAAGTCAGTAGAACAGAGAGGTGGCAAATACAAAAGTGAGCCATATGACCTGGGTTCAAATCCCATTTCCTCCATCTTCTGGATATGTGACTCTGTGAGCCTCGGTTTCCTTATCTGTACATTGGGGTTATCAACAGTAATCAACAAACTGGATGAGATCATACTTGCAGACCTCTGGCACAATGCTTAGCATACAGTATTTTTTGATACATGAAAGCTTTTAGTACTGCTATTGTAAGCAAGTGTGTATGCTCACGTGTGTATGCACATGTATGCAAGTATAAGTTCCCTTGAAAGTTCTGGTGGGGATTTCTGGCCCTCTAGCAACGGGGTGTAAACAGCTTCCTGACCCCTGACTCCCCTGGAGTAGGGCCTGCAGCCACACTTTCGCTTGGCCTTAGAAAAGGGGGATCTGCTGCACCCAAAAAAACCCACCTGTGCTGGGTGAGGTTTTATGGAGAGATGAATGGCTTGGCGAACCACAGGCAGGACTGGTGATTGGGAGGCTAACAGCCCAGCATCCGGAAAGGAATGGAAGGGAGGCTGAAACATGGGGCCATCCATCAAAGCTGGCAGGCCCAGCAAGGCTGCACAGCAGGATGAAGAGAAGCAAGGGACAGCTTTGGGTGGGGGAAGTGTGGACAAGCTAAGGGCCAGGCAGTCAGGCCCAGTCTGGTTCTGACCTGTTTCTGAATGAGTCACTGTTACCTTGAGACCTCAGTGTCTTCATCAGAACAATGGAGCTAAATGTCTCCTCTCAGCCCAAATGAGTTCCAACCTCAGCAGACGCCAGGACCAGGAAGAACCCTTAGGGAAGCATGAGGGGCTCAGAGAGGCCTTTACCTCTTATATCAGCCCCCAACTCAGCTGAAGATCCCTGAAGGTGTAAAGTAAGGGGGCATGGCACTGTGTGGGGCTGGGAGCCCAAAGACCCAAGCTTGATTCAATTTCTAACTCTAATTTCTTGCTGACCTTACCCAAGCCCCTGAATTCCTCCAGGGCCTTACCTGGATGCCCTCCGCCACTACCCTCCCATCCATACCCAATCCTTCCAAGGCAGGAAGGGCCATAAGCATGCCTATGCAAATTTCCTTATATCTGAGGGCAAAGTCACTCATGGGCCTCCCCACCCAGTGGAGGTAGTGGTTACCTGGGAAAATTCAGGTTAGCAAATCTGGGGCAAGAAGCCCTAGCTGGGGTCTAGTGGACCCTAGCAGAGCCCATAGTCTCAGGCTGTCCCTGAGGACCTCATTGAGCTGAATCCAGTCACTTTCCCTCTCTGGGCCTCAGTTTTCCCATCCCTAAAATGGGATGGGAACAAGCAACAACAACAACATTCTTCGGGGGCTCCTCTTCCCCTGTGAGACAAACTGCAAACTCCTCACTGCGTCCACTCCTTCCCAATCCTTCCCCAGGCTCCATTCCTCCTGTGCTCCCCGAGGCAGACCCTACACTTGGGCTGTCCTGAATTTCATCAATCCCTCATCACTCTTTATGTTTCACCCATGGACTTATATCTCATGGTTTAACCAGTTCACCTCTGGACCTCTGTCTCCATCTCCTCTTTTTTTTGCTGAGTGGTGTGACTTGCAGAATGGGAACTAAGGGTCCTGGCAGTGAAAATACTGAGTCCTAACCATTGCCAGGGACTGCCAGGGAATTCCCTGGACCTCTGTCTCTCCATTGGAAAAATCCCTTCCTCAATCAACAGGGCTGGAAGAGGTATCACCCCCTCTGCAAAGCCATTTGCACAGACCCTGTCAGGGCTAAGCCAGGACCACCCCCTCCACAGAGCCACCAGCAGCCAACACACCTTCTCTGGAGCCTAGACCAGGAAGCGTCTATGTCCCCATCTCACTCTGAGCTCCCATGGGGGAGGGTCAGGCTGGGCCTCATTCCCCAACTGAGGGGTGTGTGTGAAGGTGGTGGGCAGCTCAGGACCTTGGACAGAGAAGGGGCTTAGGGATATGGAAGGAAGCAACGAGGAAGGGAGGAATGAAAAGAAAGAGATGAGGAAGGAAGGAGAGAGAAACAGCTGTCTCCAAGGGCCCTGTGGAGCTAACAATCTGAATGAACTCTCGTCCTCTGCAGATGGAGCCCCCGTGTCTGGTCCTGCCCCACCCTCTCTCCCCTTTGGCCCGTGTCACACACACACACCAGTCCCAAGGCTCAGAGTCAAAGGGGTCTCTGGCCTCTGCCAATCCATTCTGACTGGAGGCTAAGGACATGCTTGGTCGTCATAGTGATGCTGAGATGCTGTCATCACTAATTCATCGCCTGAGTCCTGGAAGGCCAGCGAGGTGTGAGGAGAGCTGGTCAGAACTGATCAGAGTGGTCACTGGGGGCAGGAGCCTTGGGGCTCTGGGCCTGGGGGAGGGTCATCTGTGACCTCCTCTCAGCTTCCCAATGCTCTGGTAGGAAAGAGGAGGGCAGACCTTTCGCCAGGCTGTCCTTTACACCTACTGTGTGCCTATCTCAGCCNCAGCGAGGTGTGAGGAGAGCTGGTCAGAACTGATCAGAGTGGTCACTGGGGGCAGGAGCCTTGGGGCTCTGGGCCTGGGGGAGGGTCATCTGTGACCTCCTCTCAGCTTCCCAATGCTCTGGTAGGAAAGAGGAGGGCAGACCTTTCGCCAGGCTGTCCTTTACACCTACTGTGTGCCTATCTCAGCCCAGCCTCAGAGGTGGGGGTCAATGGAGGCCGGAATAGGAAGTTCCCACCCTGAGGCCTGTGAGCAGGTGACCAGGCCCTCAACAGAGCAGGGTGACGTCCCTCATGCAACAGGGGCTGAGAAGGTGTGGAGGGAGGTGAACCCACGTTGTGCCCTCTCCAGGCAGTCATGTGCCAGGCATTCCTAAGAAGTAACTCATTTAATCCCCCCAGGACACCTATGGAGTCAGAACTGCTACCACATTTTGCAGATGCCTGGCTGTCCAGGATGGCCCACACTGCCCCCTCCCCCCTCCTCTGAACTCCCAGTGATGGTGGGTGAAGGTCCTGGTCTCCCCAGTCAGACTGGACTGCTGGCTCCTCCTCCCACCGGGGTTGTGGAGGGCACATACAGTGGACCCTTTCATCCCAGCAAGTCTCCTGGTCACACAGGAGACACAGGTTGGGGCTGTCCGTGGTCCTGAACCCTCCCAGGCCTCTCCCCGGAAGTCTGACTTTTTTCTGTTGGAATTCACCTGTTACTCTCTACCTGAGAGTGAAAGGCCACATGCCATCTGTGAGGCATCTCTGCCCTCTACTCACCAAGTTCCTTTTTTCACAAAACCTCAAACAAGGAGCCCCTATGGATCTGGAGAATGAAAATGAAACTAACATCTATTCAACTCAATAAGCATTTATTGAACGCCTACTATGTGTGCCCCTGTGAGTGGAGCTTGGGATACATTACACAAAACAAACTTAATTCCTGCCCTTTTGGAGGTTTGGGTCCTGTAAAGTCAGTACTGGGGTTTGCTTCACATGTCACAGTAATCCATTTGATCCTTACAATATATACACAGGGGGATATTATTAAGCCCATTTTTACAGTGAAGAAACTAGAAGCTTGGGGGTGATAAATCACTCCAGTACTCTTGCCTGGTATATCCCATGGACAGAGGAGCCTGGTGGGCTGCAGTCCATAGGGTCGCTAAGAGTCGGACACGACTGAGCGACTTCACTTTCCTGCATTGGAGAAGGAAACGGCAACCTACTCCAGTGTTCTTGCCTGGAGAATCTCAAGGACGGGGGAACCTGGTGGGCTGCCATCTATGGGGTCACGCAGAGTTGGACACGACTGAAGCGGCTAAGTAAGTGGGGGTGATAAAGGAACTGCCCAAGGCCACACAGCTAGTACCCAGTAAAGGTGGGATTCAAACCAAGTGTGTTAGTCACTCAGTCGTGTCCAACTCTGTGACCCCATGGCCTGTAGCCCACCAGGTTCCTCTGTCCACGGGATTTTCCAGGCAAGAATACTGGAGTAGGTTGCCATTTCTTACTCCAGGGGATCTTCCTGACAAGGACTGAACCTGCATTTCTTGCGTCTGCACTGGCAGGTGGATTCTTTACCACCTGGGAATCCCTGCCTGACTCCAAGTCTCATTCTTATTCTGTTCCTGCATGGAGAGGGGCTCACAGACATGGTATCTGCCCTCAGAGAGCTCATAATCTAGTTTACCTGTCCCAGCTCTTCAAGGAGCACCGCTGGGAAGTTTTCCTTGAGTCTCATCTGAATCCCTTCTACTGCAGCTCTGACTTGCTCTCTCTTTGTTGGGACCTCAGTGGGCAGAGGATCAGCTTTCAGCCCCTTGCAGACACCTGGGGTCCTCCTATGAGCTCCCCGCCTTTTCTCCACCCCCACCTTTCTCAGAGGCCTCCCTCCACAGGAGGGAGTGAGGTGTGTGCGCTAAAAATACCTTAATCTCTCCCTGCTCGTGCTCTAATTAAGCTGAGTGAGTCACTACTTTAAGTAATTTATTGCTAGTTACATAATTGCTTTAATATTTGGTTCTGAGAGTGAGGAACAAAAGAGCCCCCTTCTGTTAGGGGGATCTCTGGTCCCCAGAGGGGTTTATGGCCCCTGGTGGGGGAGATAAGCAGTGGAACTATATTGCAGGAGCCCCTGCTTGAACAATATGTGGCCATTTCCACCTGGGCCACGGGGGACATCTGATTCCAGGAGGGGAGCATTTTGGGGAACACCAACTCCCTAATCTCTGTCATCCACACTGTGGATTTCTGAGGCCACCACTCCCAGCTGACTCAGCCCTTAGACCCAGGGCCGACCCTCAGGACACTGTGGCCTGAGCATCCCTTCCCTCCCCTGGCCTCTGGCTCCTCACCAGTCCACAGGAACCAAGGCTGAGAGAGCGCAAGCCATTCCTTGGTGTCTCCCAGCATGCACAAGCAGTCCTCGCTCTGTGCCCAGGTTATCAGCTCAAGGAAAACCCAGCACCTCTCACAGCCCTGGAAGACATCACACTCAAGGGGTACTGACTGTAAAGGGCACAGGGAAAGTCTCAGGAGATGATAAAAATAATCTTTTTGTGATTGAAATAATGATGGTTATATGACTTGTATAGATTCACCAAAACTCATCAAATCATACAGTTTAAATTGGTGATTTTACTGTATGTAAATTATACCTCAATAAAATGGATGTGAAGAATTTTTTCAAGAAGTCACGCTCCTACCTTCCCGGCCATAGTATAAAAACCATGCAGAATTGGCAGCTGTGTGGAAACTGAGGCAGGGAGGTGCACAAAGCCAGCCACAGGAGGCGCACAGTAGGTGCTCACACCACAGATGCCAGTTTCACTCCGTTCCTATCACTAGGCACCTGCTGGGTGCACGTGGCTTAACCTCATTAGCTCCCCTGCTCTCACGCGGGCCCTGGGGAGAGAGCGGAACTGAGCACAGATGCATCGCACGCTTTGTCTCAGTTCATCCTCACAACAGCCCTCACGAGGTGGGCTCTGTTATCGTCCCCTTTATACAGAGGAGAAAGCAAAGGTGGCAGAACTCAGCACAGGTCCTGCAGCTAAGAAGTGGAAGAGTTGCGAGCTGAAGCAGGAGGCAGTGCCCAAGGCTTGGGCTCATAATCACTCGTCTCTGCCACCTCCCTTTCCCACACTAAGTGGCGGGGGTTAGGAAGCCATACACGGAGGATGTGCTTCTGACCCAAGGCCCTCATTAATGAGGTTTTCACTAGGCTTAGAAGTGGAGGTGGAGCACACTCAAGTGAAGATGGCAAATGAGCCTGTGAGTGAGCTCAGAGAGGTGGCAAGAGGCTGAGCCAGCTTTGGGAAGGAGGGAACTGGGTCAGGCAACAAGCCTGGAAGAAAGGCAAAAGGAATCAGAATTTGAAAAATGAGGCAGAGGGCATCTGCCTATGCTGGCTGGTATGTTAAATGCCTGTTCAGGCCCTGAGTAGCCAGGGCTCCTCACAGCTATTTCTGACTCACTCTTCCCAAAGTTTCTCAGCCCTAATCGCCCACTCAGAATTTAGTCATCACCTCACCCGGCACAGGCAAAAAGCCTTCATCCCCAAACTTGTAAAGACTGGTTGGAAAACCATCAGTGATGCTATGTGGCAGAGGGGAGCTGTGGAGTATGGAAGGGCCACCAAGACCTGGAGAATGGAGTTAGCCATGAAGGGAGGGGCTATTGAGGAAAGGTGTTCCAGGCAAAAGGAACAGCGTATGCAACAGCCCAGAGTGAGAGATGCTGGACAGGTGGGGAGCCCAAGGAGCTTGACCTGGCCATCTGATGGGCATTCTGTGTTTGTGCGGAGTGCAAATGTTTCTGTGTGCGTGTGCTGAATCCACATATGTGTTGCGTGTCTGCCTCTGTACACCTGGGTTGGATGCAAAGGTACTGCAAAGGTACTGTTTCTTTTGCATTCAGGCCAAACTGTTTCTTGGTGTAGTTTGATGTTTCTGTGTGGGGCTCTCCGTGCCCGTAGGCCGTGGTCTGCTTCTTGTGTTGCTTTTCCTTTGCTTGCATGTTTCCCCCGGGCCCTGGAGCGGTGTGTCTGTGGCCGGGGCAGTTGGTACTGGAGGAGCAGCCTGGGGCTGGGGGTGGCAACGCAGCCGCTCACAATAGCACCTAATGACTGTCAAGCACTCAGTGGGGTGGAAGGCTGCCCTGGAGATGCTAATTAGCACTGATAATGAGTCAGCGGCCTGAGGCCCAGCAGAGGCTGAGAGTGGGTCCCCAATGGCACAGGGCACTCAGATGAGCTGGCTAGGCCAAGGCCCCTCACCACCCCAGTACCAGGAGGGGCCATCTCACTGACTCATCTCCCAGGGAGGCCCAAGGACTGGACTCTCTGAGCAGCAAGAACTGAGATCAAACTCCAGCAGAAAGGTCTCAAATAGGAGGACTTTAATCCGAACTGGCAGTGGACAGGTCATAATGTTATTAAGAGATGAGGCAGCAGTGACATAAATTTGTTCCTGGGGGGCCATATTCTGAGGGGGTGGCTTATGGGTGCCATGGATGGGTGCTGTGGAGTGTGGAAGCCCCAGGCAGGATGAATCAGGGAGGAGTGCTCCTGGAGGGGGATCTCCAGTTGTCACATATCCCTGCATAGGTGGGCAGACAACGGGAACTAGGGCCCTAGCTCAGGCAGGTGAGGTGGGGGCGGGTGCTGTCACTCCTCCCCTGACCCATCCATGCCACTCACATGTCCAGCCACCCCTGATGCAGCCTTCTTGTCCCTCACTTGGGTCTCCACACCAGCCTCCTCACTGGCTCCTCCAACTCTCCCTTCAGTTCAGTTCAGTCGCTCAGTCGTGTCCGACTCTTTGTGACCCCATGAACCGCTGCATGCCAGGCCTCCCTGTCCATCACCAACTCCCAGAGTTCACTCAAACCCATGTCCATCAAGTCAGTGATGCCNCAGTGGTATTTGGAAGGCAAGACTTACTAAATGGAGATTAGAGGGAATTCTCTTCCAGAAGGAAAGTAAAGGATAGACTTTACTTGGAAAGAAAATGAGGCTCTAGCAAAATGGGTCAGGCAGCATCTGATACCAGATGTGGACTAAGGTTGTAGGAAAGGGCTTGCACCTGATACATCAGGGCCTGTTGACATTTAACACGAGCGGAAATCAAGGTGGCATGGTACAGTGGCCCTCCAACCTAGCTGCTGAAGCTCAAGGGCTCACTTATAGGACCATACGGCCTCCAACATCTGGAAGTTCTCTGGAAAGACTTGTAGCTTGCATCAGTGTACCATGACTGCTCTCATGCCCAGGACAGGTGGAAACAAGACTTATATTATAGTTGATAGGGACCATTCTGAATACTCATCCTCCCCGCAAGAGAGAGGTGGGCCTTGCTACATATCAATACACAATGGAAACAATACTCAGTACAAAGCCAGACACTCTGTCTCAGTTCAGGGGATGAAAGCCACAAAAACAAAGGAGCAAAAAGCCTTCTGGGGGAGCTGGGGGGAATGGTCTGTGTTGACTAGAGGGCAGAGGGAGATGGGTTAGTCATGAGAGATACAGCACCTAGTTCCACATGCACCTGACAGCAACTGCCGTCTTTCAGAGTCAATGAAAGAGCACCTTTATGGCACAAGTCTGGAGTTAGACTGCCAAGTCAGTCTTGAGAAATCAATTTAACTGTTTCACATATTCATTTCCATATAAGTAGAAAGGTGACAATCCTAGTACTTGATACTGGGATTGATTTGAGGATTGAATAAGTCAATGTCTGCAAAGCATTTTTGAACAATGCCTGGGGCCTAAGAAAGCATACAATGCATTAACTATTATAGTCACTATTAGTANTTCAGCTTTAGCATCATTCCTTCCAAAGAAATCCCAGGGCTGATCTGCTTCAGAATGGACTGGTTGGATCTCCTTGCAGTCCAAGGGACTCTCAAGAGTCTTCTCCAACACCACAGTTCAAAAGTATCAATAGATTAATAGTAATACCATAGTCAAATAGAACAACTATAATAATATACTGTAATAAAAGTTAAGTGAATGTGATCTTTCTCTATCTTCTAATATCTTATTGTACAAATTTAATGCATTTTCCATCTTACCTAATCACTTACCATGCACTGTGACTGTAACTTTTCTAGTTTGAAGTGTAATAGCAAAGTTAGCAACAATTTCCTTTCTCTTCCTCACAATTTCATGGGTACAGTTCCTTTCTTACTACAGACTGTAGCAACCTCCACGTATGATTTTTATCCTTCTTGAGTAGAGAACTTTCACCTTTTCACTTAAAAGAAGTGCTTTATGACTTCTCTTTGGCATAGGCAAATTGCCACCATTTCTGCTCTTGCGCTTTGGGGGTGTTGTTAAGTAACATGAGAGTTACTCAAACACGTGCACTGTGGTATGGATGGAGACAGTGGATTTGAAAACCCAGAGGGCTACTGACTGAGTAATGGGCAGGATACGCTGGGCACATGGATGAGTTACAGTGAGGGCAGAATGGAGAAGGATAGCACAGAACTTCATCATGCTGCTCCAAATAGCGAGAAATTGAAAACCTAGGAATTATTTCTGAAAATTTCTATTTAATATTTTTGAACCACAGTTGATTGCAGGTAATTGAAACGTGGAAAGTAAAACTGTGGATAAGGAGGGACCACTCTAATTCTTTGTTCCAGAGAACAACTCTATTCTTTGCTGGATGTTTGTAGTATTCCTGACTTTTAGTCACCAGATGCCAGTAACACTGCCTGCCACCCCCTTCCCCTTAATATGTCTCTAGGAAATCTGCCCCATCTGGAACCATAGCCCATTCCCCTCAGTTTCATATTACACCTCAATGCCTTGTTCTACACAAAACCTCTTCTTACCCCTGAAAGGAATTCTAGGGCCAGGTACTAAGATACCTTTTGTCGTCTTCCTACTTAAGCAATATTTATCAATTGACATTGTGTGCCAGGCACTGTGCTAAGCATTTTATATACATTATATTATGTACTACATGCAGTTATAAAAATTTAACTCAAGCATATACACATATATATTAACTCTGTGCATCATACATACATGCATATATTTATATATATAAGCCCATGTATACACATACATATATGTAAACAAAATATTCAGGAATCATCTGGCCTATGGAACTACTCTTTCTTGTGATAGAATGGTTTAAGCAGCTTAGCTATGCTTCATCTCAAGTGCTGTGGGGATCTTCTCCTTGATATCCCCGAAGATGCCTGAGGCAGAGCTTGTATTTCTCGAGTCAGTTCCCACCGGGACCGGCTTCTCTGTGGTCACGGTCTCCAGTCAGTGCTCCTAGACCTCAGGGTCACTTCCCTGTTTGCTTTTCTCCAGGCAGGACACTACTCCCCACTCTGTAATTTTTAAAAGCAAAATTAATGCAGCCCTGTTTGCATTGTGAATTGTAGCTTTTTTTCTTTTGATGGTTTGGAAATAATGGAAAAGAAGCACAGCCTCAGGAAGATGAGAGAATGATTTAAATTGAATATTAACATCACTGATTTCTAACGCATCCCTTGGGCATTCTTTTGGCTGGGAATTTCCCTCTGGTTGCCTCTATCTTCAGTCCTGGGTGTCCTGCCTCATTACCAACCTCTCTTTTTTCCGTTCTTCTCCTTTTTCACCACATGGCAGCCCCAACCCACAAGTCACCTAACACGATGATCATGCTGTGTCAGTTCCTGACCGTAGACAGTAATGGCTTATTCAGTCTTTGACTGCTCTACATCAGAAGTTAAAATACAATGTCTCCATCCCTTGTGTTTTTCTTGCTCTAGACATCTTTTCCTACTGGATTCCATACACTGCAGGAAGGGAGGTGCTGGAACTGGAGTGGGTGGGGCTTGGAAGTGTTATGTCTGCCAAGTGTTTCTTGATCATATATCGATAGTTTGGCCACAGCTGCAGGAATACAGGTCACAAGATGAAGGAGTCTTACATGTCCCCTTGGTTTTTGGTGGGAAGAGAACAACAATGAAAAGTCTTTCATAATAAGTCAAAAAGCAATTATTCTGTTCTTATTTTCCTCTGCACTATTCTGGCAGAGATAGAGTATTTGCTCCTTAAATGTTCATGCTCATTCAGAACTTGGGTGGTTACTGTAACAAATCATAGTATCACAACTGTACAGAACAAAAGAGGAGCAGCAACAGAACAGCAAATACCTAGCAATATTTATCATTTTAAAATTCCCTCTTCCACTACATCCTCCGAACTTGTTCCTCAATGAGCTACATTTTTAACTTCACTTATAGTTAATTATTTACAGTTTATGGAGAAAACTGATGCTTGGACAGTTAAGTGATTTGACTAAAAGGAAGTGATAGAATTAGAAAAAAAATATTTTATAGAGCATGCAAAACTTCTGCAGTTCTTATTCTTAATATCCTGTGAGATTTAAGGAAGACTGGGGCTTAACAAGGGTTTAATTCAGCACTGATGACAAACCATGTACTTGAAAATGCTTGTCAAAGGATGAATGAACTCTGTCATGCAAGTCTAATTGTACCATAAAGAGCCAGTAATTGTTTTTCTCATTGTGAAAAGCAAAGCTTGGAGAGGAAAAGTGACTTGCCTGAGATAGCATGGCTAGGAATCAGCGAGGCCAGGACTCAAATGCAAATGTTGACTTCAAAGCCTATAACTCTTTGATATGACTCCTTAATATAACCCAATGTATCACCTTAATTGTTCTTTAATCACTCAATTGTGTCTGACTCTTTGTGACCCTATGGACTGCAGCATGCCAGGCTTCACTGTCATTCATTATCTCCTGGAACTTGCTAAAAAAACTCATGTCCATTGAGTCAGTGATGCCATCCAACCATCTCATCCTCTGTTGTCCTCTTCTCCTCCTGACCACAATCTCTCCCAGCATCAGGGTCTTTTGTAGTGAGTCAGCTCTTTACTTGAGAAAGCCAAAGTATTGAAGTTTTAGCTTTAGCATCAGTCCTTGTAATGAATATTCAGGACTGATTTCCTTTAGGATTGACTAGTTTGATTTCCTTGCAGTCCAAGTGACTCTCAAGAGTCTTCTCCAAACCACAGTTTAAAAATATCAGTTCTTCGGTGCTCAGCCTTCTTTATGGTTCAGCTCTCACATCCGTAGGTGACTACTGGGAAAATCATAGGTTTGACTAGACAGACGTTTGTTGGCAAAGTAATGTCTCTGCTTTTTAATATGCTGTCTAGATTTGTCATAGCTTCTCTTCCAAAGGAGAATCTTTTTATTTCGTGACTGCAGTCACTATCTGCAGTGATTTTGGAGCCCAAGAAAATAAAATCTGTCACTGTTTCCATTATATCCCCATCTATTTGTCATGAAGTAATGGGACTGGATGCCATGATCTTAGTTTTTGAATGTTGGGTTTTAAGCCAACTTTTTCCAGTTTCCTCTTTCATTCTTATCAAGAGGCCCTTTAGTTCCTCTTTTTCTGCCAGTAGAGTGGCATCATCTGCATATCTGAGGTTATTGATATTTCTCCTGGCAATCTTGATTCCAGCTTGTGCTTTATCTAGTCTGGCATTTCGCATGATGTACTATGCATATAAATTAAATAAGCTGGGTGATAATATACAACTTTGATGTACTCCTTTCCCAATTTTGAGCCATTCTGTTGTTCTATGTCTGGTTCTAACTGTTGCTTCTTGACCTGCATACAGTTTTCTTAGGAGGCAGGTAAGGTGGTCTTGTATCCTCATCTCTTTAAGAATTTTCTACAGTTTGTTGTGATCCACACAGTCAAAGGCTTTAGCATGGTCAATGAAGCAGAAATAGATATTTTTCTGGAATTCTCTTGCTTTTTATATGATCCAGTGTATGTTGGCGATTTGATCTCTGATTCCTCTGCCTTTTCTAAATCCAGCTTGAACATCTGGAAGTTCTCAGTTCATATACTGTTGAAGCTTGGCTTGGAGAATTTTGAGCATTACTTTGTGAAATGAGTACAATTGTGCAGTAGTTTTAACATTCTTTGGTATTGCCCTTCTCTGGGATTGGAATGAAAACTGATCTTTTGAGGTCCTGTGGCTACTGCTGAGTTTTCCAAATTTACTGGCATGTTGAGCACAGCACTTTCATAGCATCATCTTTTAGGATTTGAAATAGCTCAGCTGGAATTCCATCACCTTCAGTAGCTTTGTTCACAGTGATGCTTCCTAAGGCCCACTTGGCTTCACACTCTAGGATGTCTGGCTCTAGGTGAGTGATCACAGCATCTTGGTTATCTGGGTCATTAAGATCTTTTTTGTACAGTTCTGTATATTCTTGCTACCTCTTCTTAATACCCGCTTAATGTAACTCCTTAATATATCTGCCTCTTATAACAGTTAAGGAAGTGCATGCATCACAGACATGTAAGAGGATTTTGTTAAGTAAATAAGTCTGTTATACAGAGCCCACTTACCTGTATTCCTGGTCACCTACACTTGTCTGGTGTAGTGATCGTATTTTGGAAATGAACATAATATCCATGGAAACCTGCCTACCCACAGTCTGAATACTGAATAACTTCTTTGGTAGCCAGCCTCCAACATGTACCCAGAGACCTCTGCCTCCTGGAATTCACACCCACTCTGTGTAGTCCCCTCACCTGAGGTGTACCAGGTCTGTATGGACAATACTATGGCAGTGTAATAAGATGACAACAGACATGAAATTAAAAGATGCTTGGTCCTTAGAAGAAAAGTTATGACATATCTAGACAGTGTATTAAAAAGTGAAGACATCACTTTGCTGACAAAGGTCCATATAGTCCAAGCTATGGTTTTTCCAGTAGTCATGTATGGATGTGAGAGCTGGACCATAGAGAAGGCTGAGTACTAAAGAATCGATGCTTCAAACTGTAGTGCTGGAGAAGACTCTTGAGAGTCTCTTAGACAACAAGGTGATCAGACCAGTCAATCCTAAAGGAAATCAACCCTGAATATTCACTGGAAGGATGGATTATGAAGCTCCAATAATTAGCCATCTGATGTGAAGTGCCGACTTACTGGAAAAGACTCTGATGCTGGGGAAGATTGAAGACAAGTGGAGAAGGGGGCAACAGAGGGTGACATGGTAGTATGGCATCATTGACTCCATGGACATAAGGTTGAGCAAACTCCGGGAGTTAGTGAAGGACAAGGAAGCCTGGTCTGCTGCAGTCCATAGGATCACAAAGAGTTGGATACAACTGAGTGACTGAACTACAGCAGTAATAATAAGATAGTATTTTGAGATGGTGGTCAAGCAGACTAGGACATATACCCTTTTAAAGAAGAGGTTATAAAAGAGGACTGCAGTTTCTATCTCAGGTACTTTCACTCAGGCCCCACTCTAGGGAAGTTCTCATGAGCGCCCCCTACAATTCTCACCTGGCCTTGTCTTTTCCTCACTCTAGTCCCAGTCCCCGCCTCTCATCTGTCTCAGATCTCTGGGTTGTGGGGGAAATTGGTCGCCATGTGTATGAATACGACTGTGCAGCTGGAAGCATCGGCCTCAGCTCAGTAGCCACTGAGGAACTGAGGCCTGGCAAAATGAAGAGAGTGAGCTGGAAAGTGGATTCCTCAGCTCCAGTTGGGCCCAGAGATGACTGAAGCCCCCTCTGATAGTTTGACCACAGTCATATGAGATTCCTTGAGCCAGAACCCCTCAGCTAAGCTGCTTTTACATTCCTGACAAAGCAATTCACAATTCAGCTCACCACAGCCCTTCTCAAGTCACCACTGGGTCCATCCAGAAGGATGGTATGGGGAGGGAGGAGGGAGGGGGGTTCAGGATGGGGAACATGTGTATACCTGTGGCAGATACATGTTGATGTATGGCAAAACCAATACAATATTGTAATTAACCTCCAATTAAAATAAATAAATTTATATTAAAAAAAAAGAAATGGCTTTGACTATTAACCTCTCCTTTCTTTCTCTTACCAGGATCCCCTTTTCTTAAGGGCTGTTGCAATTTTAAAATTAAAAAAAATTAATCTATTTATTTTAACTGGAGCATAATTACTTTACAATATTGTGATGGGTTTTGCCATACATCAACATGAATTGGTCATAGGCATACATGTTAATTTTTGTTGCATTATAGTTGCCTTGTAGTGTTGTGTTAGTTTCTACTGTACAATGAAATGAATCAGCTATATATATACATAGATCCTGTCTGTTTTGGATTTCCTTCCATTCAAGTCACCACACAGCATTCTGTATGTAGAGTTCCCTGAGCTATACAGTTGGTTCTCACTAGTCATCTATCTTATGTTATTTTTGTTTGTTGACTGTATAGTGTCAATCCCAATCTTCCAATTCATCTCAATCCTCCTTTAAATAACAGCTTGTTTCCCTTATCATGATTCAATAGGAATTTGTTTGTGACTACCCCAAATGTGAGGAGACAAAGCACCTGTTACCTGAGTTTCCATATTTGTTCTCTGATTAAAACTCATCAAATCTTGTACCATCCCTTTTAACACAATAAGCGGGTGTGATGGTTAATTTTATGCCTAAACTTGACTGGGTCACAGGGTGCCCAGAGAGCTAGTAAAGCATTTTTCTGGGTGTGTCAATGAGGGTGAGATTAGTATTTAAATTGTTGGTCTGAATAGAGATGTTCTCATCAATGTGTGTGGGCATCATCCAGTCCACCAAGGGCCTTAGTAGAACAAAAAGGCAGAGAGAGAGGGAATTTGTTTTCTGTGCTTGAGCTAGGACATCCATCACCTGCTCTCAAAAATCAGTTCTCTTGGTTCTGAGGCCTTCAGATTTGAACTGAGACTTGTCCTACTTGCTCTCGTGGTTCTTGGATTTGGATTGGAACCAAATTCCTTGCTTGCCTGGGCCTCCAGCTTGCAAAAGGCAGATCATTGGACTTCTCATCCGAGCCAACCCCTCATAATAATAAATCTCTTCCTGTGTTTCTCTATCTACCTATTGGTTCTTTTCTCTGGAGAACCCTGACTTACACAGCCAAATTGTGAAGAGGTTTATGGTGATGTGTGTACAATGGTATTTGGTGAAGTGGATATCAGCACTAATGTAGCAGCAGCAAGGAGAGAGCCTGGGATGAGCAGACCAGGCCCTGATTTCAGTCCTGACTCTGATTTCAACCAGCTGTATGACTTTGATCAAGTCCTGCTACCTTTCTGCCTCATTTCTCATCTGTAGTAGAGAAATGAGATTTTTTTTTAAATTTTATTTATTTATTTATTTTTTAATTTAACTTTACAATACTCTATTGGGTTTGCCNCCACTGCTGGACTCTCCTCCTTTGAACCTCTATGCTCTGCTGAGAGACAGACTTCATAGGTTTCTGGGAGGACTCTCACAGCAGGCAGAAGCTCTGGTAGAAACTTCAGAGGCAGCATCTGAGGCCTGGGAGGGGTGGAAATGCCCAGGCACAGGGGTGGCCTCCTGCCACAGACTTGACTCTCTACCCCGAGCTCTCCTCCTGCTCCGGGCTAGAGGGAGGGAGGTCTCCCAGGCCAGACATAACTCCTTTCTCTGCCCCAAGCCCTGCCACCCTTCCCTGGATCCTGCAGTGTAATCTTGGGTTAATCACTAGTCTCTCTCTGGGCTTCAATATTTGCATTTATACAATGAGAAGATTGGGCTGAGAGTCCCTGAAACTTTCTAATAGGACACAGGTGTGGCCATTAAGAGTTCCCAGGAGAAAGGAAGCTAGACACCTTTCAGCTATGTCCAGCATTTCAATATGATGGCTCAGTATCCTGGCTGGCCCCACCTGAGTCTGAATATAGAGACAATCTGCTCCTTCCAGGGCTTTCACTGACTAGGAGCAGGCCAGAGTCCCCAAAGGGAAGCCCAGTCCCACACATGACAGCCCATTCAGCCTAAGTCTACACACATCTTTTCTCTTTCTTTAGACAGGTGGTACCCAGGAGACAAAGTGTTGTTGCACAGTCGGACACAACTGAAGCGACTTAGCAGCAGCAGCAGCAGCAGCAGCAGCTATACTTTGGGTGTGGCTTTGCTGTCAGCAGAGCAGGTATTTGAGCCTTCACACATACCTACTCATCTGTGCTCTCCTGCTCGGACATGGACACCCACATACACAGACATAGACATCGACATACAGTTTTATCAGAACAATGTGCATAACACACACACACAAGCCACATCAGCACGCATATAACCATCTAACAATAAATCAGGCGTAAGAATGGACAGTCACATGTTCACGCATATAAATATGCCCAGACTTCTATACAAACACTGATCTAAATGCTCTCACCTTCTCAGAGCCATATATACACACATACAACTGGAAGGTCACATTAACACGCACAGAAACACAAAGAAACCAACCAACCTCACCCTCCCCTCAGTATCAGGGAAACTGGCACCCAGTAGAAATCCAGACACTAGCTATAATTTCAATCTAAATCCATTTCCAAATCTAAACCTACCCTAGAACTGTGAGGAACAAATTTCTTGCCTCCAGGCTCAACCCCTCCAGTGTGTCTGTCCCTGTTGCGTGGGGTCCAGCCTCTCTTCAGTCTCCCTATCTCCCTAGGTTATTTCAGCAGGGCCCTCTCACCTTCCAGCACAAAGCAAGTGGAGAACAATGGGTTCTCTTCTCCCTACCCTTCATCTCTACTCCTTAGCCATCAAACTTGAAGACCCAGGCTGGAATGGACTTATGTGATAGCACCCCTGCTGGAGATATGTGGCATTACAGCACAGCTCTAAGATTACCTGGTCATCACTCCCCAGGCTGTTAGAAGGGAGAGGAAGAAGAGGAAGTGGTGGGGTGGGGAGGGGGGAGGAAGGAGAGGTTGCGAAGAAGTGTACCAGAGGAAAAGGAGCAAAATTCTGGGAGCACCAGGAGTGGAGTTCAGAAGCCTCAGGCCATCTCGGGCTTCTCCACCTCCATCCAATCAGTCCAAGCCTCCCAAGACCAGCTCTAATCAGTTCCTGCCTCTGCTCAGAACCCTTGGGTAAATCCTGGTGAGCCACAGCAAGAAGTCCAAACTCAGTCTGGAGCTAGGCCTCTGGGGCTGAGCAGTCCATCTCTTGGTGTTATATCCCAAGGAGTCCAACCCTGGCCTTCTCACCTTTGAGCCAGGTCTTTGCTCAGCTGTTCCTCCGCTGAGATGCCTAATTGTCCATATCTTGTCTGTCCTTTGAAGCCTGGCCTTTGCCATCTGGGACAATAATTCATGGAAAGGGCAGGAGCTTTAGGGGCAGACAGGCCTGTGCATCACCAACTCAATGGACATGAACTTGAGCAAACTCCAGGACACAGTGGAGGACAGGGAAGCCTGATGTGCTGCAGTCCATGGGGTCACAAACAAACAGTTGTACACGACTTAGCAACTGAACAACAAGGACAGATCTGTGCTCTAGGGATTAGCTGAATACCCCTGGGCCAGTTATTTCCCCTCTCAGATCCTCTGTCTCTTCCTCTAGAAGACAGCAGTCTCTTGGGTTTGTGGTGAGGATTAAATGAGATCATAGATGTGAAAACAGTGCTCTGGAAGCTGTAAATTTCTCTGTGAACGTGTGAAGAGTCATAATTATGGCTTAATCCTTTTATCCCTGCCCTCTGCACCTGCCAACACTCAGCAGGCTGAGTGATCCCTGAGGGAAGGGATGCAGGCTGCTTCACTTTTGGGGCCTCGAATGTTCCAGCATTCACCAGGGCCTGCCCCAGCCAGCCTCAGCAGCAGGGCATGGATTTGGATCCAAGGTGGCATTACAAAACGTACTCACTGCAAGTTCACTTGAGACTACAACTCCCAGAATGACTCACAGACTGTCATGGGTGTGGCCACAGATTTGAGCCCTCATCAAGCCCTTTCCGCCATTGTTTCCCCTGGGGATTAATCTCAGCCCAGACCAAGCAGCCCGGAGAGGTGGTTACATGTCTCTAAGGCCCCTCAGCTCCTCCCACAGAGCATCCACACTTCTCACCATTCCCACCACCTCGGCTCCATTTCAGACTTCTTGTCTCACCCACAGGATGACAGCTTCTGGGCTCTCTAGCTCTGGTCTCTCCCGCTCCAGCCCCTCACTGAATCTTTCTAAAAGTGTAGGTGAGGGTGGGTGTTTCATAAGGGCAGCAGCTAACCTTTATGAGCACCTGCTGCTTGCCTGGTGCTAAGCACTCCACTTCCAGATTCTACAGTCACCCTGCCAGGAAAGTAGTTATTCCCCCTCCGTTATTCACATGGGGTTCAGAGAAAGAGGCTAAGTCACCCAGGATGACAGAATAAAGTTACTGAAACTGGAAACTATGTCTGTCTGCCACCTTCTCAATCCTGTTTTCAAAGCCCCCTCTGAACCCAAGATAGCCATCCAAAAAGTGAGAGCCTGGAAGCCCCAGGGTTCTTGTATCTCAGCAACCGCACTGTTGGGAAGTCCTCCCAGTTGTCTAACTTAAATCCCTCCTGCTGCACCAAGCCCCCACTGCTCCCTGTTTTTCAGGGTAGGCAGTGAGAGAGGTGACTTCAGAGACTTAAAGAAGTGGGTCACATCTCCTGGGACCTGGACTTTCCCAGGGAATGGGCAGCTGAACAATGGGAGATAAATGTGTTGAAAACATCCCTGTTACTAAATATATCTACTTCCCTGAGAGGATGGGGGTGCTGACAGGGAGCCCACGGCCCCCACCCTAGAGGCCGCAGTCCTGTGGTTTAGGCACGCTGCAGTGTTCAGAGCATCAGACCAGACTACTCTGGCTGTCCCGGGGGCTGGGGCAGAAGGGGTGGGAGGCCAGCATGGAAGGGGGTGACGTCTCATCCTCCCAGCCAAAGCTGCCAAGCCTGGGCTGGTTTATTTGCATACTGCTTTGCATTCATTTGCATGCCACTTTCTGGAAGGGGCCCACATTCTTCAGCCGCTGCTCCTCCCTCACTTCCAGAGTCTCTGTTCACTGAACACCCCATTCTCAAATGAGGAGGAGATCCTCAGCAGGCCCTGCTGGGGGCACTGGGAGAGACCAAGAAGTTGCAGCAGGCCCACATGTCAAAGCTGCTGGGGGACGCTTTGGTAGCAGAAAGTGCTTCCTGTCTTCTAACGTCCATTCCCTCACTTCTCTCCTGCTCCATCTCTGCCCAGTCCTCCGCCCCCTGCCCTTGAACTTCACTCTTGGGCCACTTCGAACTTTCATAGTCCTCACATAAACAAAACCATGTTGGTGCTCACCTCAAGGTCTTTGCATGTGGCATTCCCTCTTCCTGGAGCTCTCTCTCAGTTCTGTCTGGAGAAGTGACTCTTCCTTTTAAGGCCAGCCCAAGGCCCCTCCTCCTAAGTGTCTTCGTCTGACACTGGCAGAGGTAGGAAAGACCACAGGCTTCCCTCCAAGTGGTCACTGGCTCTGCCCCTCTCCCCGCAGGGCTGCCATGTTTGGCTGGGCAGCGATCCATTGAATGGCTGCTGAATGAAGGAAGGAATGAATGAATCCTGACCCCTCTCCTCTGTATGTCTGAGCCCCTCCAGTCCCCTCTCCCTGATCACTCAACGGCAGGAAGAGCACGGCTAAGTTGTGCCTCTGCCTCCAATTCCCCCTCCTGTCCTGGAAACGTCCCGCTTCATGCCCACAGTCTGCTCTTGTGAAGCCAGGTGATTCTATAGCCCCTCTGTGCTGGTAGGAAGTTCTCCTCATTGTCTACCCTCACTCCCTACTCTGGCCATGCCTGCTTCTTTATCTTTATTCTTGGAGAGGGTTCAGGGACTGCTCCATCTCAGTTTTACCACCTATAGTTGGAATAAAGGCTGCTCATCTCTCCCCTCTCTCTGCCCAAGGCGTGTTCCTAGCACTACTGAACCACCATGCCCCAGCCTGGCCCTGCTTAGAAAGGAGAGTGACCCTGGATCAAGAACTGATGCAAGGCCAGGCAGCCTGGAGTCCACAAGGGAAGGGGTCCCCAAGAGGGAAGGAATGAGCATCCTGACCCTGGGGGTATGTAAGCAGAGCTGGACAGATCTGAGGGCAAGCTGTAGAGAGGAGTGAAGAGAATGCTAGACAGTGGCCCCCCAGCCTGGGAAGCTGCACTGTGTTGGGTGCCAAACCCTGGGCTGTGAGTGAGGTGGAGAAGCACAGGAGGTGGCTCCTGCCTTTGAGGAATTCCTTGTCCAGCTGGATAAGGAGCTCACACACAGGGGACATCACAGGGGAAGGCTCAGTCAGGGCTGTATTTAAAAAAATATTTACTACTTATTTGGCTGTGCCAGGTCTTGGTCGCAGCATACAGGATCTAGTTCCCCAACCAGGGATGGAACCCAGGCTCCCTGCACCAGGAGAGTGGAGTCCCAGCCACTGGACCGACAGGGAAGTCCCATGGTGCATGATCCTGCACCATCAGGGAGAAAGACTTCAGGGTGGGTCATGGGGTCAGAAGGAAGGGGGAACCAAGGAGGGCTTCCTAGGGGAGGTCTCCTATTCAGAAGCCTTTCCCTAGCTCCCTAATTTTAAGAGGAAAAGTCTAAGCCTCTATAAGCCTGGCACTTGAGATCCAATGGAATCTGACCCCTCTGTCTCTCTCTTCCTCTTTTCATCTCCTTTCTCACTTCTGCCAATCCAAACTCTGTCCATTGAACACACTGCACTTTCTCACATCCACCCACTTTTATAGGCTTTTTTCTCTGCCCTTCCCTGCCTGGGCAGTTCTTATCCATCCCTCAAGATCCAGCTCAAATGTCTTCCTCGGCCGCCCTGACTTGGTGTGGGTCCCCCATTCCCTTGACTTCTCTCTGCCCAGCACTATTCCCTGGAGGGTTGTAAGTTTCCACTTCTGCCTCCTTCATCAGACTGGGCACTCCCTGAGAGCAAGGTGTGAGTCAGTGTGCTGTGTCTTCAAAGGCCAGCCCACTGGGCACCAAGCAGGCACTGGGGCATCTCTGTTGAATAAAGGAATGAAGACATGAATGCAGGAATGGAAGCATGCCAAAGCAGCAGAACCCCGAGGAGTGCAGGCTGGACCCAACAGCAGCACAGCTGAGGGTGAGACTCCCAGTCCATTAAGGCTGAAGGAGGGTATTGCTGGGAGTCCTGCCTCCCCCATTTGGCTAGATCCCAGCCAAGCCATCAGTAATCCCCAGGGACAAGAGGCTGGAGTGGGAAGCAGGAAGAGTAGCAGGAGGAGTGCTCGGTGGGCAGGGGGAACTGGGAGGTGCAGGAGTGTAAAGGCAGTTAACCCTCACAGAGCCATCCAGCTCAGGGAACCCAGAGGTGCTGAGCAGGCCAGGAAGGGGCCCAAGGCTCAGCCCCAGCCTGGCAGCCAGAGGAGAGTCAAAGCAGCAGTCTTGCTTCCTCTGTCTGGGAAGAGATGGCTCCAGGATCTCCAACCTTCTGCCCGGCTATAAACCCTACCAGGTCCCTCCACTACCTTCTTTGTCTCAACCTTCCAAGAGCTCTTCCTCTCCCACGTGTATACCCTCTGAGGTCCTGCCACTGCACCCCCAACTCTAGCCCAAGCCTGAGCCACCTCCACACTCCCTTGCCCCCATCCTCTCTTCCAAGCCCCCACAACTCTCCCTTCAGAAAGCCCCTGGTCTCATCTGCCTTTCAGTCCAATAGGCCCCAGACGTCCCTGATACCCACAGTGCTTTAGCCTTCACACTGGTCTCCGGGCCGCCACCCTTCCCTTCCAGTTCAACCTTGACAGTTCCATTGAGGCAACTTTCTAAATCCCCAAACCGATTATACCCCGTGTTGTACAAAACCTTCCTGGACTCCCCAGGGGCCTTGGGATAAAGCCCAAGAGGCCTGGAGGTCAAAGTCCCGTAGGATATGGTCCCTGCCCACCCCTCCAGCCTCCTCACGGCTGCAGGCGCCCGCCCAATCGCAACCCAGGGCCTTTGCTTATACTATGCCCACCACCCCCACCTGTTAGCTTGTTCTTGGTCTTTACTGCTTAATTATGTTCAAGCTATTTTATGTTAGGAAGCTTAAGAGGCCCCAGAGAGCAGAGCCATTATTGCCTATTTGTTTTCTCCATTTCCCCACAGGGTGCAGAATGAATTGTCCTGAGCTCATGGAGGTGGTCACACATTCAGCCACCCCCGCCCAGCCTCGGCGGGCCACAGTGTCCCAGCTGTGTCCCCAACCACCAGGGAAGGAAACAGCCACCCACACACACTCAGATGAACACACACATACAGACACACACACAAACCAGCCACACAGGCACCAACATACACACTCATGCACACTAGGACCCATGATCACACACCCACACAAGAACACTTATGCTAACATAGACACCTACATAACAAACACATACACACACACAGTAGCACTAATATTCAGACACCAATCAGTATACACACAAACATGAATACACATAGAATCAAATGACATGCTCAATATCGAGTCATTCTATTTTGCAGACACAGCACACATATTAACATGCATGCCAAAAGACAAATTCAAGCACACACACACACACACACACACACACACACACACACACTCTTACCTAAACTCTCAAGAGTCACACTGGGATGCTCACACACCCTGCTGCATACCCAACCACCAAGGATCCCTACATGCCCTTTGATACTCCACATGTTCCCTTACACCCCAACATTTACACACAAACACACACATACACACACCCTCACATAGCCTGGCTTGGACCTGCACTATCACTGACCTGGAGACACATGTCACTTGCCTGCTACCTCAGCAGCCCTCAGATGATGGAGGGGCACCTCCACGGAGCCCCTTCTGCTCACCTGCATATGCGTCTCCCTGCACGTGGGTGCTCACGAGGCGGGTGCACAGGAGCCTCATTCCAACCAGCCCCATGGTTCTCTCTGGGATAGGGGCTTTGGGGACAAACTTGCCTACATTGGTGACTCTGAATCCCAATCCCCGTTCCATGGAGGGCAGTTCCCCCAGACCTTCTCCTGCTCCAGGGCCACTCATTCATAATTCATGTTCTCTCTCTCTCCACACACACACACACACACCCTGGTCTGGGACATCATCCCTCTCCAGGGTCCTGAACCAGTCTATCAGACTCCGGAGCTCCTTGGAAATACCCTCAACAGCCCCCAACCCCGACACACACACTCCCCACAGACCTTCCCCA
>SJYV01049910.1:36702-55730 GCA_006410875.1 Neotragus pygmaeus | reverse complement strand
GCTTCGGTCAGCTTTCTCCTGTGAGGTCTCATCTGCCCCCATTAAGAAGAATCATCTACACTTTTTTTGTTCTGGCAAATGTGACTCTATTTACACTTAGCAAGAAATCAGTCTCCCGTTTGCCACAGGAAGAAGCCCCAAATTAAACTCGGGTGGGAGCATGCTAGAGCATGTGGCCAGCTGTCTGATAAGCCTCCGCAGACCTGTGTCCTTCCACCCCTTGTCTAGAACTAGAGGGTCGGCTTTATCTTTAAACCAGGGAGGTTACACAGGTTCGCAGTTCTAAATTTAAAGTGTGAATAGCCAACAGAAGTGAAAGATTCTTGCAAGATAAACTTCCCTCCCTCCTCCCCAACCTCCACCGCTGTTCTTTTTTATCTATTATAGAGTTTCAGGTCCTCTTGCCAGCAGCTTGTACTCCCAGGCAACCTAGACAACTTCACGGCCAGAATTCTTCCAAGGGCAGGATCCTCTGACAGAAAGCCTTTGTTCCTGTTTCCACAGCTTCCTGTGTGAACCTGGGAACTCAGAGGACTCAAATTTCTTCTGGAGTCCTGGTAGAATGATCGTTCTGGACCAGCTCGTCTTCCTAAGTTTAATCCCTCAACAGCTTGCAACCACAGATAGTTCTTTCACTCTAAAGGCAGAATTTATAGGATCAAGACTCAGACTCTGAAATCAAAATGACACTTTTGAATCCCAGCTTTGTTACACGCCAGCTGTGTGGACTTGGGCAACTTAACTTCTCTGTGCCACAATTTTCAGAGGGAAGTGGGGGAAGCCAAATAATGGCATCAACCTCACTGAGTGATTGCGAAGACTCCGTGAAATAAAATGGCAAGCACAAAGCGCAGTCCCTGGCACACCAGAGATGGTGTTTCTTGTTAGCACTGTTCACTGTTGTGAGCGTGTCTGACTCATTCCTCCTTCCTCAAAGACCAGCAATGAGCTGGTGAGTTCCTGAGTTGCATACAAGAGGTCCCCTTTCCCATGTCACATGTGGGGTTGGGTCAGTTGCATACATAGCTATGTAATTTTTCTGATATGGACAGGTAACAAGAATGGTTGACATCTCCTAAGAATTAGGAAGAGATGCTGCAGGCTCAAAGGCTGAAGAGGCCAGCAGAAAAATGCAGATGAGAGAAGCGAGCTGGTAGGAAAACCAGTAACCCAAGGCAAGGGTAAATGTTACTTTATTCTGGACATTAGGCAGGTAGCTTATAAGGAGGGGTGGGGACTAAGGCAAGCTAGAAGCAGCTCAGTCTAAGCTCATCGCTGCCAGACTATAATGGGAGCCTGGCAGTGTAAGGTTGGGGTCCAGTGTTGCTGGATCTTTTTAAAAAAATAAAAGGCAAGATTTTTATGTTGCAAAAAAATGAAATGCAGTCTACTGTGCTAGGCAGAATATAGTCAAGTACCCTTAAAATCTTGAGATTATCNCTCCTTGGAGGGACTCCCAGGACCCAGTCCACAGCACCTCCTGAGCCGCTCACCCAGACCCCAGACCCTCAACAGTACTCACGGCTCAGCCGGTCGCGCAGCCGGGTACTGCTGGCTCCTGCAGAGGATGGAGTGGCCGCATGCCTGCCCCATCGCTCCTCATCGTCTGCCTCCCCAGCCAGACTAAAGTGGCACCTCACCCCGTCCACCCTGCCCGGGGTTCCAGGCAGGGCGCCTGGCCCAGCAGGCACGGGGACCAAGAAGAGTGGCCTGTCCCCGACTCAGCCTGGACTCAACACCACAGTCCAGCCCTGCTGCCCTGGCAGTTCCCGCTTCTCCCGCTTCTCCCGCTGTCACTGCCTCTGCCGCTAGGCTGGCTCTGGCAGGAGGTTGGAGCAGGTCTGATAATGCAGAAGGGGGAGGGAGGAGGGAGGAGGAACCGAGAGACCCAGACGGAGAGGGAGAGGGAGGGGTAGAGAGACTGGCTGGGAGAGAGGAAAAGAAAGACTCACACACAGAAGGAGAGACTGAGAAAGAGAGACAGGGAGGCGCAGAGAAACACACGAAGGAGAGGAGAGAGCGATCAGAGCCTCATAGAGATCAAGATGGAAATACAAAGAGATCAGAGAGGCATAGGGAAAAACACACACAGAGGAACACAGACTGGGGGAGAAAAGCAGAGATGGAAATGGAGACACAGAGAGAGAAGCTGACAGAGGAGCCCAGAGAGACGGGTGTGAGGATGAAGGATTTTGAGGCATGTGCAGTTCTTGTCAGCCAGGATGGGATCTGGGGATGAGGGTCAGGTGACTAACTGGAAAGAAAGCTCTACAGCTGGAGGCAGGAGATGGGGGTTCAAGTCCTGCATCCACCACTAATTTCCTCATTCATTCACAAACCCCTGCCACTGGCCAATCTCATCAGATATGATTCAGATTGTGCTTTGCCTTGGAGAAGCACCCAGGCTAGGGGAAGGGGGTACTTGGCCGTATGACAGAGGGGAGGGTCTGTGGTGCCTAGAGGGAGCCCAGCAGTTGGCAAGCATTTCCAGAGAAGGGGACATCAGCTAGATTTTAAAAAATATTTATTTGGCTGCACCAGGTCTTAGTTTCAATCTTTGATCTTAGTTGCGGCATGTGGGATCTAGTTCCCTGACTGGGGATCGAACACAGGACCCTGCATCGGGAGCACAGAGTCTTAGCCACTGGGCCACCAGGGAAGTCTCTCAGCTGAGTTTTCTTAAGGCAAGGAGAGGGCCCCAGAAAAAGGGGGTGTATTCCAAGATAAAGGAGCTATATATAACCCTCACCAGTAACACTTCCTCTCTGAGCTATGGGGGGAGTAACTCCTGCTGCACATACCAAGCTCCAGGCAGAAAAATCCATGAGGCTAAGTGGAAACCTGACCCTGCTGAGGGGCATGGGGGTGCACAGTAGTGGGGGGTGGACAAGAATGACTGAGCTTGTGCAGGAGGCCTGCCTAGGCTGAGTGCTACAGAGAGCAGTTGTCTGTGGCTTAGGAAGTGTTAGGAAAGAAAATGCGAGGGAGTTTTTGCTTCACATTGTGGCCTCAGAAGGTGGAACTTTAGATCTCTGAAAGCAGTGGGCAAACTGTCCTCAGCCAGGTCCATCCCTAGGGCCTTGCTCCTCCACACCTGCCAGCCAGGAAGGCATTCTATGGGCTCAGAAAGCCAAGGCCCTGGACTATGTCCAGTCCTGGCCTCTCACAGCTCTCCTTCACGCCCTGAGGATCCTGGCGGTAAGAAGCTGAGTCAGAGGAGTTCAAAGGAGGGTGCCTCCCAGAGGGGCGCAGGTGCACTGAGGCCTCGCCCTCAGCCGTCTTTCTGTTCTCTGGCTCTGGAAACGATGGTGGAGTCCTCATCCTCAGAAATCTCCTGGGATTATGCTCGCGCAGGTCAGGTGGGAGGGAGGGTCTCCTCCCCCTCCCACTGCCACACCAGCCTCCACAGCTGTCCCAGAAGTAAGGAGTCTGTAGGAATGAGGTGCAAGATCTAGGACCATGGGCCCTCCAAGACTCAGAGCCAAGCAGGCGGGAGTTCAAACCCCAGCACTGCCATGTGCCCTGGGCAAGTTCACCTCTCTGAATTTCACTTTAGTTTTCTCATCTGAATGATGAGCGACTCAAAGAGTTATGAGGTTTGGGGAGTGTCCATCAAGTTCCCAGTACACAGTTGCCCCCGCTTCCCTCTCCTAAAGAGGGTGAATTAATGGGGCCAAGGGAGTAACAGTAGCGAATGTTGGGTAGGGGCTGCTGCAAGGCAGTGTTGGGAGGGGGTAAGTGAGGAAAAGGGACAAGCCCTGAGACTGTCCGGGCCTGCACTTCTCTCCACCTAGAACCGGCCTGCTAGACCAGCCAGGGCAAGAACCAATGACCCAGCGCAATTNCCTCCCAATAAGCCCAGACCAGAAGAGGGGCTGAAGTCCCCCAAGCCCAGTTCTCAGCCCTGTACACATTTACCCAGAGCTCCCTCCCCACCCCAGCTGAGTGTTCCTTCAGAGCATCCGCTTTCGGCTGTTCTGGAGTTTGTGGCCAAAGGGTGGGCTCCCTTCCAGCGGGGCCCTCAGGGCCTCGAGCCTCTGAAAGGACGGCAGCCTGCCAGGGTTCCTGACAGACGCCCATCTTTCCAACCCCTCCAAAGTCAGGCCAGCAGGGCTGAGCACCTGGACAGAGCAGGTAAGGGATTCCTCCTCAGACAGACCCTGCTGCCTGGACCCCCATGTCCTGGCCAGGGAACCCCAGGCTGCAGTCAGGATGAGAGGTGTGGGGCTGCAGCTTCCTCAGGCGCCCCCTGCTGGCTCTCCCCAGGCCCGCAGGGCATGAGGGCGTCTGCCCAGGAAGGCTTCACGGCGGCGGCGGTGTGGCAGAGTCCCAACAGGGCTCAGACGTTTCGGAGAAGCTGTGGGAAGGCAGAGAAGTCCAGACTCCGTGAGCAGGTTTGTGAAGACTCACAGGGAAGAGGCGGACAGGGGCCAGCAAGAGAGGGCACTCCCGTGAATCAGGTGAACCCAAGGGGCCTGTCAGGGCTCCCACAGAGGACGGATGGACGGGGCCGGAGGGCACTCAGAGAGGAGGAACAAAGGTAAGTCAGGGAGAAGGTGGGCGCCAGCCAGGCCCCCAGACAGCTACACACAGGGATGGAGAGCCACTCACAGAAAGGGGGTCCGCAGAAAAGGCGGCCACACTCCGGCGCATCTCATTCTCACTGCCTCGCAGGGGGATCAGCGAAATGCTGCCCAGCCGGACCTCAGGCGCCGCCCGAGACACGCGTGAGGGCTCCGAGGGCCACACCAGGCCGTCGTGCTGGGCGGTAGGGGAGAGGAGGGTCACTGGGCCCGGGCTTGGCTTCCGCTGGGCCCAGACACGGCTCTGGATCCACCCACCCTTCCCAGAAATGCCTCAGCTATGATCTGAGGTGAAACCCTCAGCTTTGATCCCAGCCGATACGAGAAGCAGCTGTTAGAGAACATGACTATATCTCCGGCAAGGCCCAGCCTATCATGTTACTCAACAACTCTCGTTTCCAGGCCCACAAACAAACCGCTCCAAGAATGCAGCGCCAAGAAAACAGTTCTACAGGAACAAGCCTGCTTCCTTTCACCAGAAACCCAGAAAACTACAGAATCCACTCTGAGCCCCTTTAGACGCTGACTACCAGGAAGATCAGGGCTACAAGATCTCAACCCGAGGCCCCGGTACAGTCTCGTCTCCCTTTTCACCAGACAATTCTGAGAGTTCTCATTTAAAAAACCTGTCTGGGGACTTCCCTGGTGGTCCAGTGGACTCTGCACTCCCAATGTAGGGTCTGATCCCTGGTCAGGGAACTAAGCGGAGAAGGCAATGGCACCCCACTCCAGTACTCTTGCCTGGAAAATCCCATGGACAGAGGAGCCTGGAAGGCTGCAGTCCATGGGGTCGCTGAGGGTCGGACACGACTGAGCGACTTCACTTTCAACTTTCACTTTTATGCATTGGAGAAGGAAATGGTAACCCACTCCAGCGTTCTTGCCTGGAGAATCCCAGGGACGGGGAAGCCTGGTGGGCTGCGGTCTATGGGGTTGCACAGAGTCGGACACAACTGAAGCGACTTAGCAGCAGCAGCAGCAGCAGCAGGGAACTAAGATCCCACATGCCGTGAGGCCAAAACAAAAACACACCTGTTTTCCAGCCCACCCCTCTAGCCCTGTTCTGACTTCAAGTCCTCTCCAACCCGCTCCCACATAGCCCCCTGCAGCAGCCACCTCATGGGACCCCTCACCTCCAGGCTCAGCCCTCAGTCCATCCTTCCCTACAAGCCGCACCCACAATGAACCCTCCTCTCAGACGCAACCCTGCACACCACTCTTGCTTAAAAAGTCTCCCTTAGAACTGCCGACTGACAAGTTCAGCTTTCTTGGCATGGCCTTCAAGACTGAGATTTTACTCCCAGCTCCCTTTTCAGTACCAATGTCTAGCACTCCTAGGCTTCTCCCTTTATGTCCTCTCAGACAGTCCTGCCATGCCTGTGAGCAAACTGTTTCCTTGGCCTAGAATCCCCCCTGCCCCTACCTTTGCTTGGGGACCACTCCCGGATCCCCAAAGATTCCACTTCCATGATACCCTCTCCTGCTGCCTTCCCCACCCTGCCACCACCTCCACGAGGTAGTGTCCCTGGCTTCCCTGTCACCCAAGCGCTCGGCTCTAACAGGCCCCTTCTGGATCCGTTTTCCTTTCCAGTGGGGAGTGAGTGCCCGAGGGCAGGGGCCCGCACCCTCTGTCTCTAGCATGCCTGGCTCCAGGCTGGACCACACCAGGTGCCAGGAAGGGTTTATAAGAGAACGAACATACAAATGCCTTAAAAGCAATTCAGAATCCTGAAGCAGTCAGTGGCCTGAACAGTGAAGCAGCACACACATACGCATGCTCTGTGATGGAGGCCTTCTGGGACCTCACCCCCAGCCTTGCACCCGCGCCTGGTACCTGCACGAAGAGGAAGGTGGCGAGCCACTCCCGGAGCTCCATCTGAGTCTCACAGCACAGGTACCTGCAGGGTGGGGCACAGGTCTGGACACCATCAGGGCCGGCCCGGCTGAGCAGGGCCCCCCTGCCCTGCCCCCAGCGCAGGGCCCAGAGCTGGGCAGTGAGGGGACCCGGTCCGGGGGGGCGTGCTCCCACCTCTCCTCAGCCTGGGGACCCCTGCTCACCACTGCTGTTTCTCATGTTTCTCCGTCTCATGCATCACCGTGAAGCCCCAGCTGCAGAGAAGGGGCAGGAGGGGTCACTCGACAACCCAGAGAGGCCTCACAGCCCAGTAGCCTGGACCAGGGCTGGGGGCGGAGTTCAGGGCCTCCGGCAGGCACAGCACATCCCAGCCTCTGTCTCCTCCTCCCACAGCCCCCCACGCCAGCCTCCCAGGGCCCTGGCTCCCTACCCCCGAGCCCTATCCCCCAGAGATAAGCAGGCACAGCCAGGGGCTAAGAGAAGAATGCCAGAAACCCAAGTCAAGTGACTGCAATTCACAAGAATGGTAGTGGCTGTGCATCGCTTTTCAACTTTTAAAACATACAACCATCTCAACTATATTTCAATTTAAAAAAAGAAGAAGAAACCCAACCACCTTTTGGAACAGGCGTGTTATTATTTTTCCCATTCTACAGATGTGGGAAGTGAGGCACACAGAGGTCCCAGAGTTACTCAGTGACTAACTGGATTTCCATCCAGGCCAATGGTTCTTAGACGTGAATAAGCATTGTAGTTCCCAAGATGGCTTGTAACAGCCCAGACTGCTGCCCCCACCCCCAGAATCCATCATTTAGCAGGGCTGGGATGGTGCCCGAGAATTTGGGTTTCTAACACGTTTCCAGGTGATGCTGATGCTGCTGGTCTAGGAGATCACACCTTTAGAACTACTGAACCAGCTCCTATCAAGTTCACAGCCCTCAGCCGCATCTCCCCGTCAGTTCTGAGCTGCACAGACCACTTCCCCAGCTCACCAGGTGGGCGGCCGGAGTTTCTTCTTCACTCCCAGGTAGACTTTGAGACTCCTGACAGGCCACTCCTTCTCAGGCCGGTGACTCTGGGTAGAGGAGGGCAGAGGGAGCGGGCACTTCAGCCGGTCGGGGTGGGCACTGGGGCAGGTCTCCCAACTGGGTGCCTCCCTCCCCGTTCTCCCAGCCCCTCCATATCCCAGCATAGGGGCCCTCCTCTGGGAAGCCTTCCTGACAAAGCCCTCCCTAATCACAATCCAGCCCAACAGAGCCCCAGGCCTCTCTCCCTGCAGCAGCATCAGACAGTCAACCCTCAGTCCCCGGGGCAGCTGTCCACAGCAGTGACCCCCAGTCCCTCCCTGCTGCCCTGCAGATGAGAACTGACATGCAGCAGCAGCTGAGCCAGCTCACCGCGGAGGGACACATCTGCACGCGCACATCGCCCTCTGGCACTGAACTAAATGGGCGTGTGCAAGCTGAGCACCTCGGCCGGCTGCTTATGTCCCTGTCTCGGGTCATTTATTCCTCACCCCTCCCTGCCCTGCGAAGGCTCCAGGGTTGACTGTGTGAACAGAAGGCTTGTGGGGTGAGCAGTTACTGATTCTTTGATCCCACAAAGGGAAGGCTAATGACTCAAGCTGAAGCAGAACAGCTGTTTGGTAGACCCCAGGAAGAACTTCCCAATGGTCTAGGTCAGGAAGCAGCAGACCAATGTACTGAGGAGGGGCACCAGATCACTGACCTGCTCACCTCTGGTCCCCGCCTCTGCACATGGGTCTGGACTTGGAAGAAGCAGTGTGGCTCGGAGGCAGGGGAATGGGAGCAATGACCTCCAGGGAAGCAGTTAGTTAGAGGTCAAGCTGATGAACCTTCCTCCTGCTCTGGGAGCCACTTGCTCCAAGCCCTGCCCCCACCAGGCAACCCTGGTACCAGCAGGGACACCAGGGTGGATGGCAGGGGAGGGGGGACTCACTTACAACCGAAACTGGGGGTCAAAAGTTGAGCCACCTCTGCTGTTCCCCACCATTGCTCCCAGCCCCACCCCCAGGCATGGCTCCTCAGCAGGAACAAAAAGAGGGGACCTAGGGGATGGGCAGGAAGCAGGAGCATTTTGGGAATTGGTAGACTTCCTTGTGAGGTTGCTATAGGATGGGTTGACTAGGGAACAGTGGAGACTTTGGCAAGGGTTGTGGTTTAGGAGGGGCTTATTAGGAGCCTTCATCCTGCTTTCACCCCTAGTCCCCCTAATGACCAAGCCTCTGGTGGGAGAGCCCTATATCTCCTGCATGTAGCAGGACAATGGTGCCCAAGAGGGCCAGGAACAAACGGGGCCGTGGGCAGGGAGGAAGCCGAACTGGGCGGAGGGAAGGGAAATCAGGCTGTGGATACAAGAGGAACAAGATGTGAGAAAAATACAGCAGGGGAGGTGCCTATGTGCAAGCAGGGAAGACGCCAAGGCTGGGACCACTGATGAAACCAGACCAGGCTGGAAGAAACCAGGCAGCGGGAATGGAAAGACTGAGACAGAGGTCTAAGAGAACGTAGGCTGTCGGCATGGAAAACATCCGGCTCCTGGCATGACTGGAGAAAGGATGTGGGGGAAGCTGGGCTGCAGGTACAGAAGGAAACAGGCTGGGAATGAAACACAGGCAGCGGGCTTCAAGAAGTCAGGCTGCGGGTGTGAAAGGAAGAGGGCTAAAAGCAAGGAGTAAGGTGAACCAAGAGTGGGCGGAGCAGGGCAAGGAGAAAACTGTGGGAATGAAGGAGTTCACGCCAGGCTGTGGCTCCATCAGCGTCAGAAAAACCAGCCTCAGGTGCTGGTGCGCGTGGTGTATGAATGGCAGGTGTGTGATATGAGCATGACCAAGACAGGGAGGCTGAGAGGGCTCTGGGGGGCGCATCAGTCAATGTAACCTTCTGATCAAGCAGCTTATCTTTTCAGCATTTCCGAGGTATAAGGTCACTGACATGAAACAAAGCTCAAAGACCTCTGCAAGAACCCAGATCTTTTTAGAATGTACCTTTCCAGGTGCCTCAGGGTCTTTAACAACGGGAGACCCCAGGATGAGGCTTGGGTCTTCACCTATCCTGAACTGCCAGGGGTTGTTCCAAATTCAAGTCTTCCCTGTTGCCCCACACACTAGCAAATACCAGGATTACGAGCAGCTCANGCCACTTGCTCCAAGCCCTGCCCCCACCAGGCAACCCTGGTACCAGCAGGGACACCAGGGTGGATGGCAGGGGAGGGGGGACTCACTTACAACCGAAACTGGGGGTCAAAAGTTGAGCCACCTCTGCTGTTCCCCACCATTGCTCCCAGCCCCACCCCCAGGCATGGCTCCTCAGCAGGAACAAAAAGAGGGGACCTAGGGGATGGGCAGGAAGCAGGAGCATTTTGGGAATTGGTAGACTTCCTTGTGAGGTTGCTATAGGATGGGTTGACTAGGGAACAGTGGAGACTTTGGCAAGGGTTGTGGTTTAGGAGGGGCTTATTAGGAGCCTTCATCCTGCTTTCACCCCTAGTCCCCCTAATGACCAAGCCTCTGGTGGGAGAGCCCTATATCTCCTGCATGTAGCAGGACAATGGTGCCCAAGAGGGCCAGGAACAAACGGGGCCGTGGGCAGGGAGGAAGCCGAACTGGGCGGAGGGAAGGGAAATCAGGCTGTGGATACAAGAGGAACAAGATGTGAGAAAAATACAGCAGGGGAGGTGCCTATGTGCAAGCAGGGAAGACGCCAAGGCTGGGACCACTGATGAAACCAGACCAGGCTGGAAGAAACCAGGCAGCGGGAATGGAAAGACTGAGACAGAGGTCTAAGAGAACGTAGGCTGTCGGCATGGAAAACATCCGGCTCCTGGCATGACTGGAGAAAGGATGTGGGGGAAGCTGGGCTGCAGGTACAGAAGGAAACAGGCTGGGAATGAAACACAGGCAGCGGGCTTCAAGAAGTCAGGCTGCGGGTGTGAAAGGAAGAGGGCTAAAAGCAAGGAGTAAGGTGAACCAAGAGTGGGCGGAGCAGGGCAAGGAGAAAACTGTGGGAATGAAGGAGTTCACGCCAGGCTGTGGCTCCATCAGCGTCAGAAAAACCAGCCTCAGGTGCTGGTGCGCGTGGTGTATGAATGGCAGGTGTGTGATATGAGCATGACCAAGACAGGGAGGCTGAGAGGGCTCTGGGGGGCGCATCAGTCAATGTAACCTTCTGATCAAGCAGCTTATCTTTTCAGCATTTCCGAGGTATAAGGTCACTGACATGAAACAAAGCTCAAAGACCTCTGCAAGAACCCAGATCTTTTTAGAATGTACCTTTCCAGGTGCCTCAGGGTCTTTAACAACGGGAGACCCCAGGATGAGGCTTGGGTCTTCACCTATCCTGAACTGCCAGGGGTTGTTCCAAATTCAAGTCTTCCCTGTTGCCCCACACACTAGCAAATACCAGGATTACGAGCAGCTCACTGGCTCCTATGAGACTGGTGCTGGCTGCCCCGGGACTGCACCGCCAGGGCCCACACTGACCAGCCCTCGCTGCCGAGGCCTTTGCCCCTGTACTGAGGAGTACTGGAGTTCTGAGGCTTACAAGTCTGGATTCGAAACCCAGTCTACAGCCTAGAGATGGCCTTGGACAAGGCACTTGAAGCCTGCTCTCTCCCTGTGAAGTAGGGACAATGCCCCTCCCCACGGAACAGCAGGGAGACTGCATGTCCCAGTACGGGAAAGGCCCGACACAAAGCCTGGCTCCACAGACATTAGATCTGCTTCCTCTTTCCAGCTCTCCCGCCTTCCCTCCTCCACGTCAAGCAATCAGCAGACGATGCTCTTTCAGGTGCCTCAGACATCCTCCCTTCTCTCCATCCACACAGAGAGTCCCTAGGGGGAGGGGGCCAGGAAAAAGGCATCCCAGAACCGAGGGGGACTGACTAGAGGGGTAAGGCCCAGAAGGATGTGATGACGACATCCCGACCTGTATGCGTGGCAGGTGTGTGATATGAGCGTGACCAAGACAGGGAGGCTGAGGGGGCTCTTGAGGGCAAGGGGCGCATCAGTCAAAGTAACCTTCTGATCAAGCGTCGGGAGGCAAAGGAGCGAAGAGGAGGCGTTCCCCACAAGGGTCAGCAGCAGCCCAGGCTGCATTAGCAGAGATGCAGTGAGCAGAGAGGGAGCGAGGGTCCTGCGCTGTCTGCCCTGCTTCCTCCATAGCAGCCAGGCCTCTTCAGATGTCCTTAGGAGACACTGGTAGGAGCTCAGGCTGGACCCCTGGGCATGGAAACATGTTTCTGCTGACCGTCTCCACAGAGCATCTGCATTCTGTGGTACCCAAGGCATAGCTGGGATCCACAGGGGTATCGTGGGAGGCAGTCTCAGCTGAACCTAAGCAGGGGCTTTCTCCCAGACAGGAGTATCATTCTAGGGATAGGGCAGCCCCCAGGAGGAGAGGCTGAGCTTCCCTCTCTCAGGGTATGTAAACAGAGGCTGGCAACCAGCTACCAGTGGGGACATACCACAAGCTTCTGTAGTCCTGCTCTTGTGTTTTAGGATACGGAAAGTAACAATGATGTTCTAATAGCACTGGGACTCTCTCCAGGGTTGGAAAGAGGGTGGTTCCTATGGCCTCCACTAACTGGCTCCACAGCTGAGTCCTTTGGAGAATTTGAAAGCACTGATGGGGGACCCTGGCGAAGGACTCTGGGACAGGGCTGGCTGGTGATGAGAAGGGCAGGAGCCTAGGCCACAGCCCCCGGGTAGAGGCCAAGAAACCATGCCTGGAGATGGCCAGGAGCTCTGGCTGTGACCCTGTGCTCCCACCAGGCTCATTTGGCCCCCAGGCGGTGTAAGGCAGCTGGCAGTTAACCCGGAGCTACTCACGGTCTCAGGGGCCCCGCTCCATGGCCTCTGGCTCTGTTTGATAGAGGATCAGGGTTACGGACAAAGGAAGCCCAGGGCTAGGACGGTGTGTGTAGTGGTGTGTGGCGGGACGTGGCTCGTATGTGCAAAAGATGAGGGGGAGGCACTGGGATGGAGATGGTGTCTGGTCAGGGAGGACATCTGACGTGGACAGCGTGGGCACAGAGTGGGCCGGGAGTGGGTATGGCCTATGAAGCAACAAGGCATGCACAGGCCACAAGTTGGGGCTGTCACCACACAGCAGGCTCTCTTGGGTGACACGACCAGGCACGGGGGGATAGCACACGCCTGATGTAACGGCATTCAGGTACCAGGGCCTAGAGGGCCCCAGGGCAAAGCCAGAGCCACAGCGGGAGGGTCTCTGAGAGTCCACAGCTCCCCGCAACCAGTGCTGTGCCGTATCAAGACCCCACGATGGAGATGCTCCCGCCATCAGGCCAGGGGGACACTGGAGCCTGGGTGACCAAGCATGCGTGGGTGGTGCCCACTGCAGGGCAGGACCCAGCAGGATCACATACCCGGACCTCCTTATAGAGCCGCAGGCAGCTGCTGTTGAGGATGAAGTAGCGATCGTGGAAGCCGCCTGTGGGCAGGCCCAGGCCCAGGAGGCTGCGGTCCTCTCGGAACTTCATCATGCCGTGCTTGGTCTCGCCCACGTGGCTGGCTGGGGGAGGAGTGGAGTAGGCACGGGCTGTGCCCACCCGTGGACACAGACACCGGGGCGGGGTCCCCCAATGAAGGAAACTGCCCTGTCCTGCCCCAGCCTCTGAAGAGGCCTGCCCCCCTGGTACCTGCTGCCTGAGCCTCTCCTGCTGGCTCCACCATACCCTGCTCCAGGTTGAGACAGAGGGACCCCCCAACCAGGCTTCCCAGCCCCGCAGGCACCGCCCACCCAGGGACACCACCTACCTAGGTACAGCAGCATGGCCTCCATGGACTGGTGCTTCTTCACCACCAGGTAGCTGTCTGTGCCCAGCCCGTGCAGGATGGGAAGCACCTTCTCCGCAAAGTGCAGGGGGCGCTCTAGGGAGAGGACACTTGCTCACTGGGGCCCAAGGCCGGAGAGCACCGAGAACTGGCCCACGGACACACATCACCTACGTGGCGAACGGCGCCACCCGCTGCCTCTGCCTCCTAGTGCCACACGGCTCCCCTGACCACTCCTGACACATCTGGGCAGGACCAAATCTGCTCCAACCTACCACGTTCAAAACCAAGCTGGTGATCTTTCCTGTGCATCCTCATCAGGGCAAAGAGCAGCGCCCACCAGGCTACTCAAGCCGGAAATAAACTCCCCTCCCTCTCAGCCTGCAATGTGTCGAATCTCTCTGCTTCTTTCCAGCTCCTTGAAGCCACCCTGGCGCAGGATGCCATCTTCCTGGACCAATGGTGTGGCCTCTGATGCGGTCCCTGCCATAGGCGCTCACCCCCTCTCTCCGTGTCCCGCTACCCAGCAGTAAGGAGGAATCTTTTCCAGCTCCCAACCACTAACTCTTCAACGGCCTTGTGTTGTTGTCAGGCCATGAGCGCGGCCTCTGCCTCCATCTTCAGCCCCACCCCGTGCCTCGCACCTCACTGCCCTTATCTCAAGCTCCTTGAAAGGACAGTGCCCCGGCCACCACAGGGCCTTTGTCCACGCTGTCCCACTGCCTGGAAGTACGTTCCTCTCTTCTTCGCCAAGTAACCCCTACTCTTCTTAACCTCCGAGTCCAGGGACTCCAAAGCCAGAGACCTTGTTATAAGCTCTGGTGGCATTATGGCCCTTTCTTTCACAGAAGTTAACACAGCTGTAGTTGTGTTTATGGGTGTGATCACAGGGTCAGTATCTCTACTCCATACTAGAGTAACCCCTGTAAGGGAAAGGACTATGTGCCCGACTCTCCTGCCGACTGCCTGGCACTCAACAAACAATAGTAAAATGAATGAACAGATACGCCCTCCACCTCCACTGCCACTGAGACCATCCTTCACCCTAAAATGCCGTTATCACCCCCCTTCACCACCCTGGCTCCTAAGAACACCAGCACCAGCACCGCACCCCATTTCTCCAGCATGCTTATCACCACCCATGCTGTCACTCACAATCCCATTATCAAATTCAGCATCTCCACCTTCGCAAGCAACACCAATCTCAATAACACTACAGAAAGTGCCATAGCTGACACGATCTACTCCTTCACCATCCCTCCATCAGCCATGTCTCAGCTGCCACCTGAACCCCCACCACACACTTTCACCACCATCACTGAGGTCACAGCTTGTCAGTAACATCCATCACCCAACACCCCCCTTGCCACCAGTATCACCAAACTGGGATAGAGGACAAGAGACCCAGTCCTGCTGGTCACGCACCTGCCTCCTCCCTCTCGTTGACCTCGAAGCAGGTCCAATAGTCCTTCTCCCTGATGCCCACATTCCTGCGATCCAGGATCTCCAAGGTAAGCTCCTCTGCGGTCATGGATGCTGGGATCTGCGGGGACCCAGGAATAGGAGGAGATCAGCCTACCCAGCCCCCAGCCCCCATTCTGTCACAACCTTGCTGTGTGGCTGTGAGCCACCCCTCTCAGCGTCCTCTGGAGTACTGGGATGCAGGAGGCTGTCTCTGAGTGGTCCTGATGGGTGACAGGGGAGAGACAGGCCCTGGCACTGGCCTAATACAAGTCCCAAACCAGGGCCCCCTGGGGGTGGAAGCCATGCTCCCTGGTCATCGGAGCCTGTGCCCGGTCCAACCTGACTCTCCTGGCCCCCTGGCCTCTCGGTCCCTGCCTGGTCCCCACCTTGACATGTTGCTCCGCCTCCGCCTTCTTCTCCTCTAGGTACACGGTACAGATGAAGTCACCAGCGTGCTGTGGGGAGACAGGGCTCAGCAGGAGGCCTGGGGAGTGGGTGCAGGTGCCTGGCCTGAGCCCCCCACCCCAGGCCCTGCCCTTCACCTGGGTCCCACTGGCAGTGCCAGCCACACGCATCTTCACGATGGCAGTGACCTCCTCCCGCTGCTTCCTCAGCTCCTCCTCATCCACCTGCGAAGGGGGAAGGGACCGGGACAGACGTCACTGCCGCCCGTGAGGCTGAATGCTGCCCGCCGCTGCCCACCGGCTGGGGAACGCACACTGAACACCACCACATAGTGGCTGATGAGGTCTTCCACCACACGGCCGGCCTTGTAGTCCTGCCCATCTGTCTGGAAGAGCGTGGGCCCAAACACAATAGCCAGGTTGTGCGTGTTCATCTGGTTCGTGTCTGAGAAGCACTGGACACTGGACACAGGAGGAGGAAGCCTTGAATGAGGGGTCTAACCCAGGACTTCCCTACTGCACCTTCCTAATTCCTGCCAGGTCCATGAATGGCTCCTAGAGTGAAGCCAGGGTAGGTCCCAATCAGAGAGGACCACTAGTTAAGAGGAAGAGGGGACAGTCTTTCTGACCAAGTCTTGGGTCCCAGGGAGAAGCAAGGCTGGGAACCTGAGAGGTGTGGCTGCTAGCTGAAACCTCCTCTACTCTCCCACCCTGAAGGAAGAAAGCTGGGGGCCAAAGTGTCCAAGACCAGGGCACATCATAAGGCAACAGTTCCCAGACCCACCTGGTTCCCAGGGGAGAAGAGCCAGCCAGGTTGGGAGGAGAAGAGTCTTTTCCACCCCAGCCCCCCAGGAGTGCTGCTTCTCACCAGTACAAGTGGCTGATAAGAGCCTTCACTGTGGCCCGGTTGACTGGGGGCAGACATGCCAGAAGCTCTCGGTACCTGGACACCTTCTCCTCCTCATCCTCAATCTCTGGTTGGGGAGAGGTGGACCAGGTCAGGAATCCCCCCCAGTAACCACCTTCCCTGTCCCACCCCTCTGGCTACTCTGCCTCATCCTATGTGATACCACTCTCTACCCCCTCTAACTCAATTAAGGCCAGCCATGTAACAAAAATAAAGAATTCTCCAACTCCAAGGGACCCCAACTCTGCACAGCGTGACAATGGGAATGAGACAAGGAGGAAAGGGCACTAGAGTCCACCGCTGGGGCATGCTTAGCCCCAAGCGCATGAAGGGGAGGGCAGGGAAAACTGAGACCAGAGTGCACAAGTCAGCAGCACTGGCCTGGATCTCAGGCTGGGCATCGGCTGCAGGGCCCACCTGAGGCCTCCAGCCAGGCCAGGCGGTGGAGTCGAGTGAAGAGCCCATCGGGCAGATCTCGCAAGAAGCGCTTGAGTGCGGAGGAGACGTCATCCACGTGCTGCTCGCCCTCCTTGAGGCGCACAGACCGAGCGTCCAACCGTAGGCTCTCCAGCAGTCTTAGTGTCTTTGACGTCTGCCCACACTTGCGGTAGATGCCCTCCGAGGTCAGGCCTGGAGAAGAGTGGGGCTCAGCTGGGGGCGTGGCCAAGAAGGGGCGTGGCCAAACACGAGGGGCTACGGGCATTGGTCAAGGGGCGGGCCTCGTGGCTTTCAGGGAAATTCCAGGAGGTGAAAGTCTCTCTAGGAGGGGTGGGGCGGGGCCTGTGCAAGGAGGCGGAGCTCACCGCACTGCGTGATGTAGTCCACACAGCGGTACACAATCACCGGGATATCCGAATCTCCCAGCTGCTGCTCTGACAACGTGTCCCCGGAGCTGGCCGCTGCTTTCTGGATGGCCCCTAGCCAGCCCATGAAGTCTAGCCGCCGCTCCCCCTGGATGTACAGCGTCCTGGGCCGGGGAGTCAGTCACTTGGGGGACCCACCACCTGTCCCACCCCTCCCAGGCCTGTCAGAAGGCCCAGGCTTCTCAGAGCCCCTTCAGGAAGCCAAGGCTCACCTCCGTCGCTCCACCAGCACCAGCACCTGGTTCTCGCTGTCCCCCTGGACGGCTGTGGAGAAGTCAATTGAGGTGAGGTCCCAGCCTCATTCATGGTCCCTAATCTGCTCCCTCCCGAAGCTCTCTGGGTCCACACACCCCTGGGACCCACCCACCAATCCATGGGGTGGCTGAGATGCATCCCAAGGACAGGAGAGGACATGAGCAGGCAGGCTGCCCCTTCTGGCCAGGTTAGGGTAGAGTTCAGACTTAAGGAGAGGGGCTGGGGCCTGGGAACCGAGGATAGGGTGCCCTGGAGATTGGGGCCCAGGTCCAGGTGTACGCACAAAGCTCCTGTAATTTCCGGAGCTGCAGCGGCTCCTCACAGGGCCCCTCCGGGAAGACAGCGTAGAGCTCGGAGCCGGTGAGGGCAAACCAGCCCTCCTGTGCCTGCTGTAGGCTCAGGCCAGCTTTGTAGGGAAGGCGTCCAAGCCTCTCAAAGTCCCGAGCCAGCAGATCCTCAGCCAGGGGAGGCACGAACGCCTGGTGGGGAGGCCAGGAACAGTGGAGATGGCCAGGGAGACTGCATCAGCCAACAGCACTGCCCACCTGGGATACCCCAGCTGTTTGGCTTGTGGGCATGTACCGATTTTCCATGCAGTGCAGTGAACTAACGTGGGTATCATGCCCCATTTCATACCATTCAGATATGCCCTCGTCTGGTATGCCTTCCCAGACATCATCAGGGATGTCCCTTCTCTGGGGCACCAAGGAATTATTGCCCTCTGTTGTAGTACCAATTACAGTTTCTGCTGTTTGACCCATCTGTCTTTTCTATCAGCCTGTGAGCCACTGAGGAGCTGGGACCATGACTGGTTCATCCAGGTCCCCAGGGCTCTGAGGACTGACCCTCAGGAGGCCCCCAGATGACTGACCAATGAACCAGAGAATGAGAGTCACAGGCCCTCAAAACACAGGGACCCTAGAGGGTACCTGATTCTAGTCCCCAGGGCAGAGCTCTCCTCTACAGCCTCCCTGCCTCCTTCCTCCAGGACAAGGCGCTCGCTCCCCCAGCGGCAGCACTGTCCATCTCAGGATGACTCTGACTTTCATTATTAAACATATACTGAGCACCTAGGGAGCTCTGGCCCACGGCCCTGCTTCCAGAGTTGAGCTAGGTCTCCTGACTGGCCCCTCCCCCCCACCCCCAGGGGGCTGCAAATTACATCTGGCCCTGGGTCCCGTGTCTTCTGCCTTCCATCCAGCCCTGACCCATAAAACGGGAAAGCCAGGGGTCCTACCCAGCACCCTGACAGACTCCACCCACACCAGCCTGCTTAACCCAGGCCCACCTTGGCAATGCACTTGACCCACTCACGAGCCAGCTCTGCACTCTCCAGCCCAAACAGGTACAGCCGCTCTCCTTCCGTGTACACCTCAAAGGTGTGCTCAAAACTGTTGACACACAGGCCAGGATTCAGGCCCACTCTGCCAAGCACTGGCCCACCTCCACCCACTGCCCCTGTGACTACCCTTCCCTAGTCCCGTAAGAGGTTAGGGCTTCAGGAGACCTGGTTTAGCCCTTGCATAGCACCAGCTTGCTGTGTGACCCCAGGGAGATCCCACCTATCTCTGGGCCTGTTTCCCAATCTCCTCAGTGGAGGGTTGGACCTTACATCAGTAACAGTCTGTGATTTCTGCCCAGGGGTGCTCACCCATGGGTGTCAGGAGTGGGCACTGCCAGACACACAATCTCGCTGGCCCGAATCTCCCCGTTGGGGGTCACTGCCCGCTCATTCTCATAGTAGCTCAGGACCCCGTCACTAAGCACACACCAGCGTCGGCTGAACTCTGGGGAGAAGACAGGCAGGGGAACAATGAAGGAGCCCTCCACCCTCACCTGAACATTACCACTGCATCCTCCCTGGGCCCCCACTCCCATCTGAC
>SJYV01049910.1:0-36086 GCA_006410875.1 Neotragus pygmaeus | reverse complement strand
CCCCACACCCTCCCACCCTTCAAGGCCAGCCCAAATGCCCAGGAAGACTTCCATAACGCAACCCCCGTGCCCCACCCTCCTCTGCCAGCAGGACCTACTGCTGTGTACTCTGCTTCCTCCTATAATGGATCTAAGGAGACTGACAAGATCCCATAAAGAAACAGAAATGGGAGTCTGGACCAGGAAAGCAGGAAAAAATACAGACTGTCAAGGTCACACAGGCTCGTATAATTCATAGTACTGAGCATCACATAGGCTCAGAGCTTCCTGGCATCCACGGAAAAAAAAAAAAAAAAAAAAAAAAAAAGGATGAGTCAGGCAGTTACATAAATGATATTGCCAAGCAGAGGGAAGCAGACGAGGGGCAGTGCCCCAGAGGCAGTGAGGTGGTGAGCTGCACAGAGCTCCCAAGAAGCCTGTTTGGGAGCTGGAGAGCTTCCTCTGGGGGTGCTGAAGGATGCAGTGAGCAACGGCCTCAACAGTGCTCACAGCAGAGTCTCTCATCCTGTCTAGGAGGACGTGACATTCACCCTGAGGGCGGTGGGCCCCAGAGGCTGCCTCCCAGGCTGAGCTTCCTCCAGGACCCCCGTCCTACCTCAGTCATTCCTGTGCAGCACACAGGCCCACAGAGAACCATAAACAGACTCAGAAATACACTAATTAAGGTCAGGTACGTAGTGTGAAAGTAGGGTAAGAAGGGCTTGCTATTTTGGATTAAGTGGCTGGGAATAAAGTGTTCACGGAGTGACACTGAAAGAGATCTGTTTTTAAGTACGGGACTAACCATGCAGATATTTAGGGAAATGCCCTTTGGGCAGAGGGAACCACAAGTACAAAGGGTCTGGTGAGTGTGTATGTTTAAGAAGCAGCAAGGAGGCCTGTAAAGCTGGAGAGGAGTCAGCAAGGTAATGGGGTGGGGCAGCCAATGTGCGCGTCCTTGCAGGAATTGAGAGGACTGTACTCAGACTGTACTCAGAGACGGGAGCAAATGGAAGGCTAAGGAAACAGATGACAGAGCTTTAAGCTTAGTCTTTAAACCTCCCAACATCCAAGTACTCCAAATACCAGCTACACCAGCACAGGGCCCACACCTGGTAGGCGCTCAATAAAGGGCTTCTTTGAGCTCAAGGAAACTCTGGAAGTGACTCAGTCTGCAGTACCATGCTCCATTCTCACCAGATCAGCCCATTTATTAAGCACTCACTGTATACCCAAGACCACCCCCAGGACACCCTGCACGGTGACTAGACCAGCGTGCACTTGCGCCCCCAGGGGGCCCCCCAGTCTGGCTTCTCTGGCCCTGCCACCACGCCAGAATGCCATGGCCAGGGCAGGGTCCTGGCACCCACCTTCCCGGGCCCGGCGGTCCTGCAGCAGCTTCCCTGCAGAAGCAGTCTTGTAGACGAAGCTGCTGTGGCTCACAGTTGGCAGGATAACCGAGTAGTGCTTTTCCAGGGGCCTCACTGAATCCAGCCGAGGTGCCTCTTTGGGGAAGGGAGGGAAATAGTGGCCGGTCACTATCCAAGGGAGTCCCCCCTCACCCTGACCTGGACTGGGTATTTAAGCTGGCACGCAACTCACCCACCCCTGCTCTCTAGCACCGTTCCTTGATGGGCACCCTTGGGCTCCTACGGCCACATTCCAGATCCTGCCTAAACCTTTCTCCACCTTTCCCACTTGTGTAAATTCCCTCCCACTCACAGGGCCTGGCTCCAGTACCTCTCCTTCCAGGGAGCTTCCCTGACTCTCCAGCCCAGCTCTTCCTGTTGGAAGCACAGGGCCAGCACACTAGAATGAGGGGGTCTGGAGCAAACTCTCTAACAATCCCTGAGGGAGCTGGTCTCAGACAATGCAGAGCCTAAGGAAGCAGCCTGGCTCCAGCCCTGCTCCCAGCGGTCCCAAAGCCCCAGCCAGCTGGGTGGTCTCCCATGCCTTCCCGGACACCTGGGCTCCCTCCAGCCCAGTGCGCCCCACCCACCTATGGCCCTGAGCCAAGTCCTGGCCGCCGGGCTCCACCCTTGGTCCTGCGATGTAGCCCCAGAGGCTAGTACTGGGCCATGACCAGCGACGCTCACCCCCACCACCCGCTCCTCCGCTACCCCGAGAGTGGGAGCCAAATGGGACCCAACCCAACTGCAACAGAGCCCCACCCAGAAAGCAGCAGACAGGGCTGCCCGGGTGAGTCCCTCCACACACAGGAAATGCAGTACACCCCCCCACATACACAGCAACACAGACACCCTCTGCACACACACACACAAACCCTGAGACCCTCGACACCGCCAGGTGCAAGGAAGCAGAGTCACAGCAGCTAGAGACACACAGACCCGGACTCATGGACACTGCCCGGAGGTCCCACACTGTGGGCCAGGGAGGGACCAATCACATAAAGAGGGTGCAGAGACAGAGACACAACGGGACATGTGTGTGAGGGGAGCCAGAGACACAAACGCCCGAAGTCATGTAAGCGTCACACACACATTGCCGCACCAGGGCCCCTGGAAAAGCTGCAATGACAGCTCAAGTGGTCTATGAACCAGAGCTCATGGGGCGATACCCCTCCACTGGCACCCAACCACCAGCATCCTTCCCCTCCCAGGGGCCTGAGCCTGGCAGCAGGGAGGTGCCATCCCTTGAGGCGAAGAGTCCCACTCACCTGTGGTCCGGTTGTTCCGAAGGAATTCCATCTGCAGCGTCTGTCCCGCCTGCTCGGCAAGAGCCAGGGGCGTGGGGGCCTTGGGGTCCCCTGAGCAGCAGTTGACCCCAGCCCCACAGCCCAGGAGCGCCTGGGTCTCAGCCAGGTCTGAGGTGGTGACTGCGGCACACAGGGCCTGGAAGGAGCGAGGGGGAGGGTCAGGCCGAGCGATTGAGGGGCCAGGGACAGTGTCACGCAGGGGCGGGCGAGGGAGGGAGAGGAAGGAGCCACCCAGGTCAAGGGCCCACCCTCAGAGTGAAAGAGAAGCAAGGGAGGAAGACTGACAAGAGGAGAAAAGAAAGGGCAAAGGGCGCGAGCTGGGAGGGGCATCCCCTTAGGGGTCCCAGCCACCCAGGCCTCACCCTGCCAACAGCCCCCTGGGACCGTCAGCCACCAGGCCTGTTCTCTAGAGGATCTCAAGCTCCCTCTGCTTTGTGGAAGGGCAGTGGGGGGGGTTGCTTTGTAGCTCATTCCTCCCACATTTGAATTCCTCACCGCCTGCCCATCCCTCCCAACCAATGGGAGTTGCCGCCCCTCCTGGCTGGCGGCTAGACTGGGCTGGGCTGGGGGCTGGACGCCTGGGTTCCTGGGAGGTGGAGGCCTGGCTCCCACTGGGCTTCTAACCAGACTGAGCCTGACTGGGTGGGGTTACTTGGGGGAAGTGCTGAAGGTTGACCAGAGGTCATAAGTGGCAGCCCCCTGCTTCAGAGGCGGTTACCTCCCACTCAGGCCAAGCCAGACCAGGGACAGAGCTTGGCTTCCGGTCTGCCGGAGCTTGGGGGCCCACGAGGGGCCTCATCTTGAGTGGGGTGTGGATGGGGGGTGGGTCGGAGCAGCCAGCTGTTTTTCATGAGCCTGACAGGAAATAGCATCCCCATCAAGTTCACTCCTTTTGGCAGGATTCAGAAGGAGCAGGACTGGGTGCGGAGACGGAGGAATCGGGGAGGGAGCGAGGCAGACAGATGCTGGGGACGTGGCCTTGGCCCAGGGGTCAGGCCTGGCTCCTCCTTTGTCCCAACTGTCCCTGTGGCTTAGGCAGTGTCTTCTGCCGTCTGGGCGTCAGTTTCCCTACAGGACCGCTCCTCACTGTGAGCTAGTGGGAAAGCTGGGCTGAGACAGAGTGAGGAATGATGGGGGCATAAGTAACGGGGGTGGTTTCAGGGGGCCTCACGGGCCCAGTGCCCTGACCTTGTCCAGCTCCTCCTGGTTGCCAAAGAGTGGGTGGTAGCGGCGGTACTTGCCCTCGCGGTATTTGGCTTCGAGGTGGCATCGCCGGGCACTGGGGCTGCTGTTGGGCTGCAGGGCCTCGCTAGGGGGCACGTTGGCTGCCCAGAAGTGGTTCCCGGCAGCATTGCCCAGCTGTAAGAAGAGCTGTGGGTGCAGGAAGGAGGTCAGAAGGGCAGCCTACAGCTGGGGCGCGTGCCTAGCAAAGCCTTGGTTTTGAGGTTGGTGAGGGGCTGGAGAAGCCAGGCCATCCGCCCACTCTCCCATCAGGGAAGCTGACGGGACAGCCTGGCCTGCTGGTGGCCCTGGGTGCTCCCTCACTAACGCTGGGCCTGAGCCCAGTCCCCCAGCTCAGTTATGGGACCAGAGGCAGACAGCCTAACAGGTGGAGGCCCAGGTTGGGTGCCTTGCTATCATCTGGAACTCTGCATTCCTAAGACTATCACAGCTGGTGAGGGCCTAGCCTGTCAGCCAACTGGGTGGACAGGGATTATGGAAACACCTCCTGTCCCTGACATTCCTCTCTGGGCTCAGAGGAAGAGGGGTGAGGGCAGACTTCAGCAGGGCTCCGGCACTCAGGGTATGCATTCTTTCGCTGTGCTCATCACTTGTGCCACAGCTATTTCCTGGGCCCCTCCGTTTGCCTGCTTGCCAGGTGCTGCGTGGGGTACTGGAGTCAGAGCAGAGAACAAACCAGAAACAGTCCCAGCCGCCGCTGACTCACACTTTGACTCCGGGAAAGTCATTTTCTCTCCCTGTGTCTCAGTATCCTCTGTAAACTGGGGTTCTAACCATAAGTCACAGGGGATATGACACCCAAACTGCTCTGGAGTCTGCAGCTTGGCTGGGGCAGTAAGGAAGGTGGTGTGGTCGGGCCCTGGTCCAGCCTCCTCTTGCAGGTTTTTCCCCTGTGATTATCACACATATCAGTACCTGGCAACCCCAAACACACAGGCATAAATGTACACGCGTGAGTATCCCCCAAAAGGACAGAATCATATCCCATTGGCACACGTGAGAAGAGATAAAATGAAGTAAATATTTTAGGCTTTGCAGGATAGTCTCTGTGACATATTCTTTTTCTTCTTCTTTTTTAGCAACCTTTAAAATTGTAAAAACATTCTTAGCTCACCAGCCAGTTTGCTAACTTTGCCAAAAATCAACTTGTTCCAAACTCCACCTACTAGATGATCCCGAAGGCCTCTCTAGCTCCAAGGCATTGGGGCTGGTGAGGTGGGGGAAAATGGGTGGGAGACCCAGGCAACAGCCAAGGGGGACAGACCCCAAACACAACTGGCTCCCCACCTCGATGAGTGTTTCCGTCCACACCTTCCTGTCCATCTTTAGGCTCCGCACCTTGGAGACACCAGCACCCAGGCCACGGTGCTCCCCTGCAGACAGAAGGCCAGACACATGGTCATCAGGGGGCCCTCTGCTTTACAGGAGCAGCCCCCTTCCCCCACCACACCCCAGGGCCCATGGGGGCAGTCAGGGAGAGGCCTTGGGCAGGACCTCAGGGCTTGGCCTGCAGTTCACACACAGTTCCATCCCTCTGTGGATGAAAACACTAGCTCCCGCCTCTGCCTGCAAAGCCCTGCCTGACCTAGCCTACTTCCGGCTCCTCTGATGTGACCGGGGTGCTGGATTCCAACAGGCCTGGGCTCAAATTCAAACTCACTCACTTGCCAGGGGACCCTGAAGAAGCCCTTTTCCTTCTCTGTGCCTCAGAGTCCTCATGGTGCGTGAGAGGTTGAATCCCTGCCATGCAGGTTAATCATGGTGGGAAAGGCTTGACACATAGGTGCCACTTCATCAATGATGCTCTCTGACACTGCCTTCGCTCCAGCCCCTCCAGCCAGACAGACCACCTGCCTTCTGGACACCCCAGCCCTGTCTTGCCCTGGCCTGGCACCCTGCTCGCTTCATACCTGCACAGCGCTTACAGATGACAACACAAAGGTTGATGGAGGCCCAGTCAGGCTGGGCAGCCCCACAGTCAGCACAGAACCTGTTGGGGGCCATGGCCCAGATGCGCTCGGCCACCTCCGAGGTGGACAGGGCCTCGGCGATGGCTCCCTGCATGGCCTCCATCCACTGCTCCTTCTCCAGCTCTGATTCGGCTGAGAAGCTGGGGACACAGGAGTGGGGTGGGGGACTGGTTGGGAAAGGGCCCAGCGAGACTGGGGGCAGCCTGAGGGGGCACAGCACCATGTATTGAGAGCTGATAGCCAGAAGAGGGAGGCGCCCGGGGCCCCTGGGAAAGATAGGCATGGACAGCAACAGGGACCCCGCAACCTTGGCCCCACCCATGGAGTAGAAAGTGATGCTGGGAAGAAATGGGGCCTAAGACCTGACAGATGAGAGGGGTGGTGAGGTGAAGAGGCAGAAAGGTGTTCAAGACAGAGGGAACAGTGTGTGCAAAGGGACATGAGGGTACACAGGGCATTCCAGTGGGCATACTGGCAGAAAAGAAGCTGAAAGAGAGGGCAAACTTGTGCCATGCAGAGGAGGTCAAAGTGCACCCAGAGGACAGCAGAGAAGCAGCAGCAGGTTTCAGGGGGCACAGAGATCTTTTCCCTCCGGCTCCTTCCCTGCTGCCACCAAGGCTCACGTGTGCACTCAAGACCCAGCTCCCCCGTAACCCACTGCCATGGCCACGGCAGGTACTGCTGCTGGAGACGGAATAGATGTCAACACGTCAACACAAGAGGTGTGGAGACCACCCTCATCCATTAAGTCCTAGTGTACTGAATCTGCAAAATGCCAAGGCTTCAGCCAAGTGCTAAGCCTATCTCTGTGTACTTACATCTGACTGAGAGCCCGTGTGTGTCAGGCTGGTGGAGGCCCTTGGCGCTGAATACCAAATCAACCAAATTAAAGTTCATGACAACAAGGACCTAGGGAACTGGGCAAGGCTCTGTAAAACTGACAGGGAAGGACAACTCCAGAGAAAGTGTCCACTAGTCACGTGGCGGTTAAGAAGGATGGCAAAGAATCTCTGGCCACAGATGTCAACCAAAGACGACTACGAATGTAAGAAATGAACACATGCAAACTTGGCTTTCAAAAAAGAAAAAGAACCCTCCAGTGGTCACAGATAGACAGCCCAAGGGTGAAGAAGCAGGAGCCAGGCCAGAAGGCCCACAGGCCTAAGGCCTGCAGGAGAGGGGCCACACGGCGGGGAAACCTGACGGAGGAAGAGGGACAGGTCTGCCCAGCAGTGAGCAGGAGAGGCAGGGTCCCCGTGGGTGGAGATGGGGCCAGGGAGGAACAGTGAGTTGAGGAGGGACTAAGCGGGGAATGTCCACAGAACTAGAGCCACTGGAGGCAGAGAAGATCTGACTAAGGACAAAAAAGACGACGTGAAGGGATGATGATGCTGTGTCAGATAACGGCTTTACAGAGACGGTCATGATCCTGCTCAAAGAGAAGGAAACTGAGGCACAGAATGGTCACATGATTTGTCCAGGTCACACAGTGACCCAGTGACAGGCCCAGGATATTATACTGATTGTGTCCCCTGAAGCCTCAAACCCCAGTGTGACTGCATCTGGAAATAGGGCCACTAAGTGAGGTAATTAAGGTTAAGTGATGTTGTAAGAGCAGGGCTCTGACCCGACAAGACTGGCTACTTTATAAAGACAGGAAGGGACACCAGACATCCCTCTCTCCACATGCACAGAGGAAAGGCCTTTGAGGACCCAGGGAGGAGGAGGAAGTCACCCACAAGCCAGGAAGAGAGGCCTCGCCAGAAACTAACCCTGACGGCATCTTGACCTTGGACTTCCAGCCTCCAGAACTGTGAAAAAATAAACCTGTTGTTTAAGATCTGGGGTCTGTGGTATTCTGTCACAGCAGCTGAGTTGACTGATACAAAGCATTTGAATCCAGGCACGGCACAGAGCCTCAGAGGAGGTGACTGAAAGTCTTTGAGTGGGCAGTTTTCCCCAGGGAGAGGATGAAGAACAGAGGCAGATCACTGATGGGCAGCTGAGGTCAGAGGAAACCAAGCCGGTAGAGTCCTGGAGGCTCAGGGAGCAGCACACAGGATGGGCGAGAGACAGGGAGTGCGGCGCAGCCTTGGATCTCAAGCCGCTGTCAGTGCCAGACAAGCACCTGTGAGCGGAGCACGGCAGGCTGCAGGGGACAGCAGGTGAGAGGGCGGCACAGCAGTGTGGCAGGGAAGGGGAGACGGTGATGGACAGAGCGGGGATGTGAGACGTCTTGGAAGGGATCAGAGCAGGTTAGCAAGGCCCAGCAAGGTGGGTAGGGCTGGGGAGAGAGGGGAGAAAAGGAACCTAGAAACAGGGGCAGCTTCCTCCACATGCAAGAAGAAAACACGATCAGGGAGTGAGGATGCAGGTGAACAAGGGGCGGGAGGCTCACCTGAAGATGCGGTAGGGGGTGGTGAGGTCGAAGCTGCGCCGGTCGGCCGCTTCCTTCACGTTGCCCACGCTCATGTCAATGAAGGTGATGCCGATGCCCAGGCGGTACTCCTGGTAGTGGGTGGGAAGGGGTGAGGGCAAGGCTGGGGGGTGGTGTGCCAAGACCCAGGGACGGGGGAGACAGGAAGGGGAAGTGGGACTTTAGGGACTAGAAAGTGCCCAGGAAGGAGGTATGGGAGGGCTCAGGAATCTGGGCATGGGTAAATGGACCTTGATCAGAGGCCATGTTGCAATAAACAGGGGGTGCAAGAGCCAGGGTGGTGATGGGAGGGTATCGCTCAGGGGCCAGGCGGGAGAAAGGGTCAGAACAAGCGGCAGGACGAGGCAGCAGGCAAACGGCTGAGTCAAGAGAAGAGGGAAGGGGCAGGGGGAGGGCTGAGGACCAAGCAGGTGGGCCTGAGGGACCAGGGCGGAGGGCTGGGGCTGAAGGACCAGGTGGGTGAAAGGCGGGACTAAGGGACTTGGTGGGCAGGGACAAGGGAGAGGTTCAGCAGCCTGGCAGACCAGTCACACCTCCCNAAAAAAAAGAATATATATACATATAAGAGCAAAGAAAAGTTTGCTTAACTAGAAGATAGTCTTTTCCATTATATTGGAAACCCTAAACATGTAAGGCAGTTTCCTCACAGGGGCCTCTTATGTAAAATAAAATATATCTCTCAGTTTTATGTGGCAGATTTTTCTGTATAAAATTTCTCCATAAAGAATTTCCACATGTCAACCTCATAGAAGCTCAGAAAGGTGGAAGAATAGTCCAGGTGCCTGCCACTAAAATGCAGAAATCTTTTGCTTCAAAGTTTAAAGCACTATTTAAAATGCTTTCAGATGCAATATTCTAAGCCTTCAGACATTCCCAGGTCTATCTCTGGAGCTTATCCAAAGATGTAATTATTTATTGTCAATGCCTAATAATGCTCAAAGAATGCTCAAAGTACTGCACAATTGCACTTATCTCACACGCTAGCAAAGTAATGCTCAAAATTCTCCACGGCAAGCTTCAACAGTACATGAACCGTGAACTTCCAGATGTTCAAGCTGGTTTTAGAAAAGGCAGAGTAACCAGAGATCAAATTGCCAACATTCATTGGATCATCAAAAAAACAAATGAGTTCCAGAAAAACATCTACTTATACCTTATTGACTATGCCAAAGCTTTTGACTGTGGATCACAACAAACTGTAGAAAATTCTGAAAGAGATGGGAATACCAGACCACCTGACCTGCCTCATGAGAATTCTGTATGCAGATCAAGCAGCAACAGTTAGAACTGGACACAGAACAATAGATTGGTTCCAAATCTGGAAAAGGATGCATCAAGGCTATATGCTGCCACCCTGCTTGTTTAACTTATGTGTAGAGTACATCAGGAGAAATGCTGGACTGGATGAATCCCAAGGTGGAATCAAGATTGCTGGAAGAAATATCAACAACCTCAGATATGGCAGAAAGCAAGGAAGAACTAAAGAGCCTCTTGATGAAAGTCAAAGAGGAGTGCAAAATTTGGCTTAAAATTAACATTCAGAAAACTAAGATCATGGCATTTTGTCCCATCACTTCATGACAAATAGATGGGGAAACAATGGAAACAGTGACAGACTTTATTTTTGGGGGGCTCCAAAATCACTGTAGATGGTGACTGAAGCCAAGAAATTAAAAGATGCTAGCTTCTTGGAAGAAAAGTTATGACCAATTCAGACAGTATATTAAAAAGCAGAAGCATTACTTTGTCAACAAGTTCCGTCTAGTCAAAGCTACGGTTTTTCCATTAATATATGGGTGTGAGAGTTGGACTATAAATCTGAGTATCAAAGAATTGATGCTTTTGAACTGTGGTGTTGGAGAAGACTTTTGAGAATCACTTGGACTGCAACAAGATCCAGCCAGTCCATCCTAAAAGAAATTAGTCCTGAATACTCATTGGAAGTACTGATGCTGAAGCTGAAACTCCAATACTTTGGCCACCCGATGCAAAGAACTGACTCATTTGAAAAGACCCTGGCTGGGAAAGATTGAAGGCAGGAGGGGAAGCGGATGACAAAGGATGAGATGGTTGGATGGCATCACAAACTCTATGGACATGAGTTTGAGTAACCTCTTGGAGTTGGTGATAGACAGGGTTGGACAAGGAAGCCTGGTGTGCTGCAGTCCATGGGGTCGCAAAGAGTTGGACATGACTGAGCAACTGAACTGCTGTGAACTGATGTCTCATAATAGTAAGTCCATCTCTCTGTCTTTCCTCATCTCAGTGACAAGGGAAAGCTAAACTGAAACAACAATATAAATTAAGCATTTCTGCTAACTGGCAGGAAAAAGAAAAACAAAAACAAAAACAGAAAGTCCTCTTGTGGCCCAAGGGAAGTCTGTGTGCCAAGTAAAAAAAAACGAAGGATTAGAGGACATCTGTGTCTGGGTCAAAAAGAGATATTACTATGCCTAAAAGCTATGGCTTGGCCTAAAATGTTTGTTATTTGCATATCATGCTTATTGATGCTTCAAATAAAAAAGCACAATTGCTAATCCTAAACTAAGATTACACTACAGTGATGTGTGTTAACAGGCAGGAAATTTAGTGTGAACAGGGCTTAGAAACTGAAATTTGATATTCAGTGTCTGCATTCAGTTTCTTCTGCCACCAGCTGGCATGGAATAGGTAGTCCTTTATACATCCCAACTAAGTGAGAGAAGAAATTTCAACTAAACTTCATTGACTCATCACATGCAGATGACAATGAAATACAGGGACAAGTGAGGGTTCTTGAACACCATCTTGTTGGTAACCTTGGCAAATAACAGGGTAAAGTAAGAGGATAATATTTCATTTGGAAACCTAGGTATTGATATAAATATCCATCTGCCTTAGATAGTGCATAGAATATCTCTGCCCATGGGATGGTCAAGGTAACCTTGGACTTTATTCCAGTTCAGTACGTTCTGGCATTTCAGCAAAATAGAAGACGTGGCAGGGCTTACACTTAAGAATGCTGAGCCAACCATTCTGTGATGCTTATCCTGAAATTTCTCTGGAGAGACACCACCTGTCCATGTCAGACAGCCTCTGGAAGCTTCTTATGTCTCTGTCTCCCTTGTTTACCATATGCATTTGATGTTTTCCTCAAAATCATGGCAGGATGCTGTTTGTGCTAAGCTAGGATACATGCACAGCTACCTTAGAACAATTGGTGTGGGTTACTCTTTAAAAATAGTCCCCAGTGCTTATGCCAATATTCGTGTCAAACTAGCAATATTTCCTGATATTTCTGTAATGTTAAGTGACGTCCCTGGAGCCAATATTTCAAAGCTCCTCTAGTCCCTTCAGGGAGATGAGGCATAAGGCTTAGAAGCCAGTGCACTAAGGCTGAAGTCTGCTGGCCAGCAGCCTGAGATGCTGCAACACTGCCAGCTAGCTTACTCAAGGCCAGCTGGCAGAGTGAGACATGGGGACAGCTGCATCTTATAAATGGACATCTGTGGCAAGGCTGCACTCCAGGCCTTCCAGGCTGGCGTAGTATTAAAGGGCCCATTCTTCCTCAATGATAGGAGACACCACCTAACTAAAGATGTGATGCCCACTTGGCAGAGGAAAGAACACACCCAAAGCTGAGATATTAAAAGGACTGAAGCTGCAATCTCTCAACCCTATGAGTTTAACTGGAAAAATCCCATTAGATTCTTTTTTTTTTTTTCTTTCCTTCTAGGATCAAAGCAATAGTGAACTGCGGACAAAAATCAATTTTGTTGTTTTGTGTAGTCCACCAAAGAATAAATATTATGTGTGTGTTTTCATATATATTGTTTATATATATATGTATATGTGAATATAAATAAATATATGCATAGGGTTATACAAATATGAATATATATATGTATGCACATGTACACAACTACATATATACTTATACTTGCATGTGTACATGTGTGCTCATTAAGAATAGATAGTTATAAAATTTCACACTGAAAATTTCAGTTGTTTAAGTTTTTAAGTTTTAACCATGTCTGGGCAATAACAAGTGAATGGCTTCATGTCTCTTGACTCAGTCATGTAAAAATTACTGTCTGAGGACTGGTTACCAGAGGAAGAAGTAATGGAGGGAAAGCAGGAGAAGATCCTAAACTGTTCACAGACCTGTGTGACTTTGGGGCAGTAAGAGATGTTCTAAAAGTGCTTGGACCTATGTCTCTAGGATTTTAGTGCTTGCCTATGGAACACAGGTGTACTTCAAGACAAAGAAGCCTCCAGAAAACATTATCTCCTTAGCACCTAGGAAGCTCACGCACCACGGTGGGATGCCTAGTGGAAGCTGGTGATATCTCTTCTCAACAAGAACTCCGATTCTCAGGACCAATCACCAGGTACAGTGATTCTTGATGGACATCTTGCTCTTCAGAAGGAGACTTGGTGCATTAACGAAAGAAAAAACAATGGTAGCTAGTCATGGTGATGGTGTCTACAGAGACACGGTGCCTGTTATGAAGGATCAGAACTCTTACAAGCAGTTAGAAGTCATCTCTTTAACCCCTGAAACCGTGAACCTTCCTGGCTGAGGTTACTGATACCTGGGGATGTAATACCATCTAGCTGCATGGACAGTGACTATAGGAGGTGGTGTGTTAGTTGCTCAGTCATGTTTGATGCTTTGCAAGCCCATGGACTGTAACCTGCCAGGCTTCTCTGTCCATGGGATTTTCCAGGCAAGAATACTGGAGTGGGTTGCCAATTTCTTCTCCAGGGGGTCTTCCCAACCCAGAGATCGAACCCATGTCTCCTACATTGCAGGTAGACTGTCAAAAACAGGTGCTGCCTGTCAAAAAATTGCCCATTCGGGAGCAGCAGCAACATCTCACAGATGTTTCCTTCTCTCGCTCCCTCCTTTTTTCTCTCTTGGGCAAAGTTGTGTGATTTGTAGGATCTTAGTTACCCAACCAGAGACTGAACATGGGCCATGGCAGTGAAAGCACTCAGTTTCAACCACTGGACCACCAGAGAATTCCCACAGCAGAAATTTCAAGCACAGTCAAGCGTGAGTGCCCAGGAGAGTGAGTTTTATCATAAGCATTAAGAGAAACGGGGTTTCATTTGTGATAAGGTATCAGTTGCCTCTGGTGTGCCCTCTGAACCACTTTTGGATACCAGTGGGACGGAATCAATTCTTCAAATAGCTCTGTAGTTTTATCCATCAAACTCAAATGAATTGTGTTTTATCCAGTGAAATCATATTTCTTATGATGTAATTTTAATAGCATGACTTGATATGGAAATAGTATAACAAAAGGGTTGTAAACTATATCTGGGATATTATTCTAGAAAACAGATTAATATAGAAGCCTGGAAAAACTGAAAAAAAAATTAAGGTAGATAAAGTTGATTTGGCAGAATTCTGTCTGATTATTTATTAGGCATACAAAGAGGGCTATTGCTTCAGAGAAGGAATATTTGACCATAACATCACATATAAAAGCTTTTTTATTTTAAAATTTGTGAAGATTTTCAAGAGCTCTGTTTGGCTACACTGGAATATATTTGGGACAGGAAATCAGGAATGTGCTCATGCATTCAAAAAATATTTCAAGCATTGATTTAGAACTGACTCTATCTGAAGCTCTCTGCTTATCCCCAGGGAGAAAAAGTTGAACAATGTACAGTCGATGCATGGCAGAACCTCAGGGCTGTCAAAGTGGGAAAGGGTGCATAAGCAAGCCACTATGAGGTGTTTTGATAGGTTCCATGGTAGATATATGTACAGATTACTGTGAGAATACAGAGAAAGGAAACAGTATTCTTGCCAAGGGTACAAGGAAAGATTTCAGAGAAAGGTGACATTAATGCTGAGTCCTGAAGGGTAATTAGAAATCCTGCCAGCAGATTGTGAATGTAAAGTAGGCCAAGCAGTGGGAACATTGCATAACGGGCACAATTTATCAAAGGGCACACAACATTCAGGGAATCCTAAATAGATAAATAAGGCCAGAAGACAGGCTATATCCAAAAGGGAGTGAGGGCAGGTGAGTAGACACGACGCTATTGTAAGTGAAGAGGAGGGTAGATTTAAAATTTCATTTAAATGTAAACAGAGGAACTGATTGAAGAGTTACTGTAAAATATCAGGTCAGACATGATGAAGAGATAAAATAATGATAGTGGAGATCTGTGAAAGACACAGAACTTAGGTATATAGATAAGGTAGACTCTGTGTTAATAGATGATGGGGCTTCCCACATGGCGCCAATGGTATCCATTTGCCAATATAGGAGAGATAAAAGATGTGGGTTTATTCCCTGTGTCAGGAAGATCCCCTGGAAGAGGCATAGCAACCCATTCCAGTATTCTTGCCTGGAGAATCCTCATGGACAGAAGAGCCTGGTGGGCTACAGTCCATGGGGTCTCACAGAATTGGAAACAACTGAAGCAATTTAGCAGTTAGCACATATAGATTCTATGACTGATTGATAGCTTAGGGACAATGAAAAGGGAATTAGGATGACTCCCAAGTTTTAGCTGGATCTGTAGACAAACTCCCTTAACAAAGTATAAATTCTAAGAAAGAACACATTTGAAAGAGAAAAATAAGTTCTCTTTTGGACATGCTAAGTTTGGCATTTGTCAGTTCAATGCCTTCAAGGATGTGTTCAGTGGTAACTAGATTTACTGTCATTATTTCACAATGATGAATCATTATGCTGTGCATCTGAAAATTACACTAATAAAAGTATATTAAAAGGGGAGTTTCCCTGTGGTCCGATTGTTAAGACTCCTCACTCCTGATGAAGAGGGCCTGGGTTCAAGCCCTCATCAGGGCCACGGGCAGCCCGTCCATGGGGTGTGGGGGCAGCTCAGGGGTCAGGAGGCTGCTGGGCAAAGATGAGCTCAGGCTGCTGGTGTGCCAGTCGCCACTGTGGGGAGAAGAGAGCGGATAAGGGGGCCAGAGTGGGGACTCCCACAGGGCTGGGGTGGAGGAGATGGAGAGAACGGCTGGGCGTGGGGAAGGAGGGTGGCGGGCTGGGAGAACCCCCCGAGAGGAGCGGACACTTACTTTGGGACATGCTCGTAGGCATAGTCATCCTCATCTTCATCCCCTTGGTCGTCTCCAGACAGGTCCTCCCCCTCGCTCAGCAGGCTGGCCACACGCACGGCCCGTGGGACTTGACTCGCTGGGGGCTCCTCCTGCCCCCCAGACCCACTCAGTGTCACGCTCTCCTTCAAGCCCGAGATCACACCGCTAAGGGCTGCCACAGGCCCCTCTGTCCAGGCCCAGTGCCCACACAACTCGGCACTTCTGTTTCCTCACCCACCTCTCCTCCCCAACCCCCGGCAGACTAGCCAGGGACCCAGGGAGATGGGGTCACACAGACAGAGAAGACCAGTGCAGGCAGGGGCCCAGGTCAGAGACAAAGACAGAAGGATAAAGAGATAAAGACACGGATGGAAAGTTAGGACACTCAAGCGAGACAGGGACACAGAAAGTGGGGACAGACACCCCAAAAGAGAGGGAGAGGGGCGGTCACACAGCCATCCAAGATGCAGCTTAAGACTAGATCTGGAGCCACAAACCAGAGCCCCCAGACCCTTGCACAGCTGGACAGAGAAGAGGAAGGGAACTCTCCAGGGAGTCGGCTGCCCACTCTCTGCCGGGTGTGTCCCCAGGGTCTGAAAGGCAGCAGGTGGCCCACCCTCCACGCTGACAGGCAGACAGCCCAAACCCTAAGCACCCCCTGCCCTACCTTCTTGGTCATCACGGCAGCTGGGGCCCTCGGCCCCTCCTCTGGGACCTCATCGTAGTCAGAGTCATCTGGGGAGGTGGACGGGTGGGAGAGACTCAAAGGCAAGGAAACCAGGCCTCCCCCAGCCCATGAGTGACCCCTGCCCCGGCTCTGGCCTGGTTTTCAAAACAAGGCACAAGGGACAGGAAGTGCTATTTATACTCTCGCGGCTTCACAGGACAGAATTAGGGGGTAGCCGAAGGAGAGGCCAGGCCGCCACAAGGAGGTCTAACTAGGCAGCAAGCTCGGGGGTCAGGGCAGGGACTCTCCTAAAAAGGCTAAAAAACAAACAAACAAACCAAGAATCGAGACTCAAGAAAAGTGGACAAGCCAAGGAAAAGCAAACTGTCCATGACCATGGAAAATAGTCCTAGACTTTAAACCGTCAGTAACTCAAGAAGCTGCCATCTGCCCCCACCTGACAGTCGGTCGGCTGGAGAGCTGGGTACTGTCTCCACTCAGGGGCTGAAGGGAAGGATGCTTACCCGTCCAGGGCCACAGCGGGTCAGTGGCAGGGCCCAGGACAAAGGGGAGTGTGATCCTTGCATCCTTATGGAGTCTTCAGCCCTGAACCCAGGCTCCCCGCCCCAAGTCCCATGCTGCATTACAGCACTCACCAAACTCCGGGGGCAGGCGGGGGGGCTTCGGAGGGACCTCTGGGGGGCTGCAAGGTGCAGACGGGGGCTGAGGAGGCCCCCTGGGGAAAGTGGTCGGGGGCGCCGCAGGCTCCGGTTGGGGAGGGGGCGGTGATGGTGGTGATAGTAACTCCACTTCCTTGGAGGGAAGGCTGGGAACAGACCAAGAGTTGGGCATCAGCCTCAGTGTGGCTGAGTCACTGAGTCAGCAGCACTGCAACAGGGCTGGGACTCAAAGTCATCAAGCCCCAAGCTCCCCTGAGCTGCGGCACAACTCATTCATTCCACACACTCAGAGATAAGCCCGCCTTGCCTCACTCCCCTGCCCAAACCCTCCAGGCTCCCCAAAGCAGGTGCCTTCCTTGGCTTCATGAGCTAGCCCTGCACTGCTGGGCAGGGTCAACTGGCCCCAAAGTGCTAACCTTTAGCTACACGTACCCACTGGGTCTCCACTAAAACAGGGCTGAAGACCAGAAGGGGGTGGGAGGCAGTTTGCTTCCCAGCCTAGGGAATCAGGGAAGGTTGGTCCTGAGCTTTTAAGAAGACGTTTGTCTGAGAATGGATGAGACGAGACTGAAATGGGCATCGAGGCCAAGGGCACAGACCAGAGCCTCAGAAACCAAGTCCTGAGGCAACAAGTCGTGGATCTCTGGCTCACGATCACCTTTCTTGTCTTGGATAGTCACCATCCTCTGAGTGCCCTCAGACCTCTCAAACTCATCTGAACCTACCACACTCCCTGCTTCTCATCTCTGCTACCCCTGCCCCAGGAAGCCCTCCAGACTCTAAGGCCTGGGCTCCCATAGCCACTAGACTCCTGTCTGTCTGTCTGTCTCAGCACAGATCACACTGCTCCCTGCAGGCTGAGTGACTCCAAAGGGCTTCAGCATCAGAGACATGGGTTTGAGCCTTGCCTCAGTCTCAGTTCCTGTGTGCCCTGAGGCAAGCACCTAGCCTTTCTGAGCCTCGGTTTCCTCTTTGGTGAACTGAGGACTACCAATCCATTGTGGCAGGGTGGCTGGAGGATGAAACAAGACGTGGCGTGTCACGGGCCAACACAAAGGAGGTAGAGACCACCAACCAGATCAGGTGCCTGAGCCCTGGAAGCCTGGCACCAACTGCCATCTCTGCCAGCGTCCAGCAGGTACTGAGAAGGAGCACCCGAGCAGTGGGCCACTTTCCCCACTGCTGACCTCAGCCTCTCTACTGCCCAGTGTCCCTGGCAGTGGCTAAGAGTGTGTGACCACCAAGAAAGCAAGGAAGGGCTAGGCATGAACACGATGCCAGGCCTTGGCTCCTGCTCTTGCTTCCTCGAGGAATACCTTGCTCCCTGGTTTCTGATCAGAGATCTCAGTTCAGTTAAGTTGCTCAGTTATGTCCAGCTCTTTGAGACCCCATGGACTGCAGTACGCCAGGCCTCCCTGTCCATCACCAACTCCCAGAGTTTACTCAAACTCATGTCCATTAAGTCGGTGATGCCATCCAACCATCTTATCCTGTCATCCCCTTCTCCTCCTGCCTTCAATCTTTCCCAGCATCAGGGTCTTTTCAAATGAGTCAGTTCTTCACATCAGGTGGCCAAAGTACTGGAGTTTCAGCTTTAGCATCAGTTCTTCCAATGAATATTCAGGACTAATTTCCTTTAGGATGGACTGGTTTGATCTCCTTGCTGTCCAAGGGGCAGTCCAAGGGGCTCTCAAGAGTCTTATTCAACACCACAGTTCAAAAGCATCAATTCTTTGGTGCTCAGCTTTCTTTAAAGTCCAACTCTCACATCCATACATGACCAGTGGAAAAACCACAGCTTTGACTAGACAGACCTTTGTTGGCAAACTAATGTCTCTGCTTTTTAACATGCTGTCTAGGTTGGTCATAACTTTTCTTCCAAGGAGTGTCTTTTTAACTTCATGGCTGCAGTCACCATCTGCAGGCAGGGCTGGAACTTCCCAGGCAGTCCAGTGGTTAAGACTTCTCTTTCCAAAGCAAGGGGTGAAGTTTGATACCTGGTCAGGGTCGGAAGATCCCACACACCTTGCAGACAGAAAAACAAAACATAAAACAGAAGCACTATTGTAACAAATTCGAACCTTCAACTTAAAAGGTTTTTTAGTTGAACAACTTAAAAAAAATAGTCACATTAAAAAATANCGCGCGTGTGTGTGTGTGTGTGTGTGTGTGTGTGTGTGTGTGTGTGTGTGTGTGTGTGTGTGTGTGTGAAGAAAGCATGGATGGATGAGCAGTTTGGGGACTGATAAGACAGAAAGGCAATTGCCCTCCTGGGCCCTTGTATCTTGCAAGGGAACTTGAACAACACACCCAGCCCATTCTGGCACCTCTGCTGGTCTGACTCATTTCCTCTACCCCAGAGGAGAAACAAGGACTCCTTGGACGAAGCCTTGACCTTCACAGCCAAAGAAGCCGGCCATTCTCCAGATTCTGAGCAGCTTTGGGGACAAACCCCCAAACCTGTTCTCAGATAAAATTCTTTAACTACTAGTTCTAGGTCCAGTTTGAGTTTCATTTCAGTGCTTTGGCTCATTCAATGCCTTAGATGTAAAAAGGAATCGAAATCGTTTGTAAATAAAAAGAAACAATGCAACCCTCAACTGAGATCTCCTGCTTTTTCCTCTGCCCTGTGGCTCTTCAGGCACAGACAGAGCCCCGGGGGAGAGGCCCAGGTGGTCCATCCATGACAGAACATAGACACATCCATTTTATTCAATATTTATGAGCAAACTTTGCTTGACAATATCGACGCATTTGGCAAAGAAGATAGAAAAGCTGAGCAGAATTCTGTAGAGAGAAATAGGACCTACCCCATCCCAAACATTAGCTGGGAGGTGTTCTGTCTCCGAGTCACCCAGCTGCCCAGTTACTGGAAGGTCTCGGCGGTCACTCCTGGCACACGGAGAGCTCTGAACCAGTTATACTTTTCTGGCTGGGAATTCATACATTGGCCTTAACTGTGACACAGAATTGATCTCAAATGTCTCTTTCAGTGGCTTTTCCTCCTGGCTAAATGGACTCTCCACCCCGTAAACTTGCATGCCAGTCACCCACACATAATGCTCTCTCTTCCTTTAATAATTGGCAATAAGTCATTTTTACTTGAGTCAGAGTGGATGACATCCTTTGGGGATGGGAAAACTCAACCAGAGATAACAACTGGGATGGCTGAATTGTTAACTCAATGGACACATTTGGGATAACCAGGCTTCTGTCTGCCACACTTCAGGGTAGAATTAAGCCTGAAGATTCAGGAGGCAGACTTCAGCCTTCAAATCCCAGCTTCGCTATTTTATGTCTAGAGGGCAAATTACTTAACCTCTCAAAACCTTAGTTACTTCATTTTAAAAATAATTATAAAATCATCCCTGCTGTGAGGATTAGGTGAGATCAAGTCTGTTGAATTCTTAGCATCCTGTGTGTGGCAAGGGGTAAGTATGGATCAATAAATAGGAGCTAGGATTATCATTTTATTATCACTGTATGTCTTTAATCTTGACAGGATGCTATACAACTCAGCAGCATTTCCCAGATTCAATCAGATTTTAAAAAAGGAAACATCTCCATAATTCTCATTATGACATTTAAGGTTGTTTCTCTGAGGTTTTGGGAAGATCTCCCAGTTCTCCTCACACAAAGGAGATCCTTTTCAGATTGCCTCTGACACCAGTGTAACTAGAGGGTAGAAACCAGGGTTCTTTATTATTTTATGGTGCAGAATCCACCTGGGTGGTGTCAAGAGTTTGAGTTGAGATGAGGGAGCAGGCATAGGCTCTGCACACCCTCTGGCTCTTGTGTTTCTGGGCTTTTTTTTGACCTGCTGAGGGTTCCCCCCGCTGCAAAGTAGTGCCAGATGATGACAGCATCATCAGTTACATTAACCTGCTTCCATCCCAAGGTTGCCCGATGGGGATTCAGGATGTCAGGACTCTGGGTTTCATGGTTAATGGATATAGCTAAGTAGATGGAGTGAGTGAGCTTAATTGATTTTGCCCAAGTTATAGAGGGGGAGGGGTGAGAATGGGTTCTGGAGAAGGGTAAGCATAAGGCTATCAAAAAGAGATGAGGCAACCTCTTGTGTATAGGGTGGATAAACTCCAAGGTCCTACTGAAGAGCATAGGAAGCGATATTCAGTTTTGTGTGATAAATTATAATGGAAAAGAACATGAAAGAGAATGTATATATATGTATAACAGAATCACTTTACTGTATACTAGAAATTAACGCAACACTGTAAATCAACTGTACTTCAATAAAATAATTTAAAAAAAAGAGAGAAGACAGATCTAAAGATTTTCACTGTTCTCTAAAGAAAACCTCAGCGAGGACCCCCTCTAAGAAAACAATGAAACAAGATTAGACGAAGGTCAAGGGATGTCTCTTTCCAAAGATAAATGAGTGGAGACATATTGGGTCTGAAACGTTTGGGTCTTTCTTGGCAAGAGACATGCTCCCATCTTGCTATTGTCTTCTTCCCCCTTCAGCTCTCATTTATCAAAAACAGAGATCATTCCCAGACCTGATTTGGAACTGATTTGCCAGGATGGGCCCTGAAAACATTTCACTCATTTCCATTTTTTCCCTTCTCTTTAATTTTTTAAATCACAGTATCTAGTAGAATTTTTATTCCTGAAAAGTAATTGATTTATTTGTGCTGACATCATCAAAATGTCACAACGTGAATTTAGCTTCGTGTTTAGGATGATTAAAAACGCATATCCTTAAAAACAGGAAATCACGTTTCTCCTTTAAAAATGGAACTCACCCCTAAAAAGAGTTGGACTCTGTTTGAAATTCCCAGCATATGATTTTGAGGATCATCTGAAAGAGCCTGTTTGTTTTTCTTTTTTTCACCAGAACATTTCCAGAGTAAACACATTAAAAGCAGAAATGCCCAATAAATAGGACAAAAACTTTGCAAATTTGACTCACATTCTAAATGCTTTAGTGTATCCAGAAAACATTTGGGCCAAAGGTTTCCCCCCACCCCTTTCAGGAAAAAAAAAAGCAAAAAAACCCCCCAACTCATTCATTTATGTCTTTACATCTTAAACAAAATGAATTAATGGCTTTTAAACCCTTTGCACTAAAAAAGGAAAGTGCTTCCAGCTTGACAACTTAAATGATAAGTTGCAGCCCAATGTGTTTTGAAATAGACCAAACATAAATCCATCTTCAATAGGGAGTTTTAATTGGAAGCCACATTGACCCCTCACTCTAGCGGTGCTGCCACACAGCTTGTGATAATGAAGACGGACAAATTGTCTGTAGCTGCATGTGGCCCTTCGGTGTCTCCCCTTACAGCCTTAGTCACAACTGAGGAGCATCATTGGAAGGAGACGCACGTTCCCAGGTCCAGTGTGAGCAGCTGCACCAGGGCCACCTTCACGATGCGGACAGCCTCTCAGTGATGGGAAGAGGAAGGGGCAAAACCCATGTGAACAGGGGGAAGCCCAGGAAAACATCTCAGAAATTCAAACAAAGGAGGAAGAAGGAAGGAAAAGAAAGTCTTTTTTTTTTCCCCTGGAGAATTCCCTCTTTTTGCAGCCTGTTTGGGGATTAAGTTATAGAATCTTCTTGGGCTTCTAAGATTTGGTGTAGGAAGGGTTGCAAATCTCATCCAGAGTTCTGATGTGTGTGTGTGTGTGTGTGTGTGTGTGTNTTGAAGCCTGCCCTGGAGAATTTTGAGCACTACTTTACTAACAAGTGAGATGAGTGCAATTGTGTGGTAGTTTGAGCATTCTTTAGCATTGCCTTTCTTTGGGATTGGAATGAAAGCTGACCGTTTCCAGCCCTGTGGCCATTGCTAACTTTTCCAAATTTGCTGGCATATTGAGTGCAGCAGTTTCACAGCATCATCTTTTAAGATTTGAAGTAGCTCAACTGAAATCCCATCACCTCCACTAGCTTTGTTAGTAGCGATGCTTCCTAAGGCCCATTTGACTTTGCATTCCAGGATGTCTGGCTCCAGGTAAGTGATCACACCATCGTGATTATCTGGGTCATGAAGACCTTTTTTGTAGAGTTCTTCTGTGTATTCTTGCTACCTCTTCTTAATATCTTCTTCTTCTGTTAGGTCCATATCATTTCTGTCCTTTATTGTGCCCATCTTTGCATGAAATGTTCCCTTGGTATCTCTAATTTTCTTGAAGAGATCTCTAGTGTTTTCCATTGTACTGTTTCCTCTATTTCTTTGCACTGAGATCTACTCATCCTTTAACTTCTCATTCAATGCTTCTCTCAAAGTCTTTCCTGACCCCTCCTTCCTGCTCCCCTAGGCCCTGCCCATGTTATCCTCTGTGATGAGCTTTTAGGTGAATTATTCCAAGTAACCCGATTTTTAGTAACACCTTCCTTTGTGCAAGGTACTGTGCTAGCATCTAAGCCAGACCTGAACCCTGACGCCACAGCCTGGATGCTTCTTAGGACACGTAGTGGCTACTTCTACATCACCCTGAACTCTATCTTCTTCTTCTCCGTAGGTAAAGAATGGACAAAATTCTTTCTCTCTAGAAACCTGATAAAGGTGGTATGTCAGCCACGCTCCCAGGCAACACTACCTTTAGCAAGAGTGGCTTGAGTGCGGAACTGCACCTGGGCTGGGAGAAACTGTAAGTGACCTCTTGACCTGGGGGAGAAGCTGGAGCTCTGGGCTTCCCAGAGTGTAGTAGCTTGTTACTGGGCACAGCCTGTGCAAAGGACCTGAACCACACCTACTAGGTTGTTAGGAGACATATTGGCTCCTTGGAGCAAGAGGTCTCCAAGCCAGGGTGGCTCCCACACTTGTCCACTGCGAGTCTCGTCCCCCACCCTCAAGCTGCCCCCGGAGGACCACAGAGAATGGCTCCCAGACAGCTGTGTGGACGCGGCAGTGACTGCCAGGAGGACTCTCCAGCAGAGGAAGACCCACCGCTGTCCTGGTGGCCAGCTCTTCCCTCTCTCTATGCTTTTCAGAGAATCTGATGCCAAGTGGGCCTAGGGTAGGAGTTTAGCTGGACCTGTGAAGACTCCTCCTACAATGAGCACTGTACTAGGCTGTCTCCCCAACGTGGCCCTGAATCTCATTAGGGCAAGGGCAGCCTTGATCTTGACTCTTTATCCCCCCACAGCTCACCTAGTACAGAGCCTGGCTGAGATAGCAACAAGAGCATGTTGGATGGGCAGGTGGGTGGATAGGTGGGTGGACAGGATGGCCAATAGGGTCAAGAGGGAAGCAAATAAAAGGGAGGCCCAAGGGTATGACCTGTGGTGTCAGCTCCCAGCTGGTCAAGTCTAAACTCCAAAGCAGACTATCACACACAGTCTCCCAGACTCCAATAGGAAGGGGCCCTTGGAGGCCTGGCCTGTGATCAGCTGAGAGCAGAGCTCTAGGATGTTGGATCAGGACCAATCAGACGTGCTCAGAGCAGGGGGGACAGCCTCTGCCCTTCCAATGCCAAGCAGGGCTGTGTCGGCCTGGCTCCCTGCCTCCCCCAGGACTGAGAGCCAGCGCTGAGGCAAAGCTGATGGCAACAGAGCATCCTCAGAACCCAGGCAGCATCAGCCCTCTCATCTCTGGCCCCCAGTCCTCCCCTGCCACCATCCTGATCATCTGTGAGGGACCTGCCCTTCCTGAGGCCTGGCTCCCCAGCATGTGGGTTCCCTAAGACAAGTGCCATACCCTCCTTCACTACTGTATGCCCAGCACTCAGCAGGGATTAATAAATGAAGACCTGGATTACTTAATTCTTATTAAGTATGTGTGTGTGTATGTATACTTTCCCAGGAGCTTTAAGTGGATTCATTCATTTACTCATCACAAGGGTTCCCTAAGGCAGGGCTTCTTGCTATCCCCACTTTACAGATGAGGAAATTGAGACACGGAGACAGGAAGTAATTTGTTCTTGGTCCCACAACTAGGATGTTCACCCAGGAAGTACAGCACCACAGCTGCAAACTCAACCATCAGGGGCAAACGAGGCCACAGCCAGGATCCCAGGGCTTCTCTGAGATCCGCCTCCTCACACTGGCTACAACTCAGGATCCAGATAGCTCTGAGTTGATGTTCCGTCCAAAAGGAAATGTGATCACATTTCTGATGGCCCTGTTACCATAGTGATAAGGGGGAGAGGAACAGATGCTAAGGGCTCCTTTCCCAGCAAAGTCTTTGCAGGAAAAGGGTTGTATGCCAAGAAAGCAGAGCAAGGGGACCCTCTGGGCCTCCCAATCTCATTCTAGACATCTCTTCCAAAAAGCCTCCTAGCTGATCCCTCTCCCTGCCTACCACGGGGGACCAGGACCATGCTGCGTCAGGGCCAAGCCCAGGAAAGGAGAAGTGGTATCAGGAAGGCACAGATGTGGGGAATTCCGGGGGACGGGGCAGTGCCCACAGAGTGACCGAAACCCAGCCAGAGTCCTGACCACTCAGTGCCTGCATCCCTTAGAGCAGCCCAGCTCCAATTTGTAGCTGAAGCCCAGCTGGGATGCTCCCACTGACCCCTGACCCTACAAGACCGAGAGATCAGTCCCAGGCCTGAGCATGGACTCAGCAGCCCTGCTCACACCACTTCCTCCTTCCTACATCTCCTGGTCCTCTCCCTACATCTCAGCTTGTGGAAAGCCTGTCTGTACCTCTGAACACGGCTCAATAGGCCTCCTCTGGGCAGCCTCCGCGATGTCCACACAAAGCTGCTCTCCACCTGCCCCTCATTCCTGGCCCCTCTGCTCCTTCAGCCCCTTTCTTCTCTATCCAAGTGGCATATGGACCCAACTGCTCTCCACATTATGCCCAGAGCAAGGCTAGGCACTCTAGGGCAGGGGCCACCCCAGCCTGGGCCCTTAGCCTAAGGAGGTTTGTTTTACTCGGTTATAGCAAACACACACAGCCAACCTTACACATCTATAGGTTAGGGGACATGTGAGGGTCCCAAGCCAGAATGGGTAAGAACAGAGGAGTAGGGTGACCATGTAATTAATCATATAAACGATAACATTTCCAAGAGTTAAAAGAGGCACTTTTTTTTTTTTTGCAGCATGTGGGATCTTAGTTCCCTGACCAGGGATCAAACCCATCCCCCCTGCATTGTGAACAAGTGTAGAATCTCACCCACTGGACCACCAGGAAATCCCCAAAGAGGCACTATTAATAACTATGCCAGGGCACAGGTGCAAGTGGGCCTATCCTGGGCGAAACGAGACATGTTGTCACTGTAGGTAAGAGACAGAGCTTGGCAGCCAGGCAGCCCTGGGCCTCCAATCCAGCTGAACCACTGATCGGTCTGTGTCCTTACAAAGCATATCACTTCACCTCTAAGCCTCAAGTTCCCCTCTGATCTGCTTCCTGGCTCGCTGATAACCAGTAGAGAGCCATGGTCACAAGTCATCAACACAATTTTCTCACCCTGGCTGTGGCTGGGTGAGGCCGCAGGGCCACCCTGCAGGAGGCCCAGGCTGCATAGGCTGAACCAGGAACGTGCTTCATGGCCCCTTCTCCAGGGTAGCCCCTGGATCTCAGTCACCCTACAGGCAGATGGGTCGGGATGCAGGACGGGGCAGTCTGAATATCTCAGGCTGGCCTGGAACTCATCCCCCACTCACACTCCAGGCATCCTGAGCTGAGCTGCTTTCCATAAATGTGGACTTGCAGGCTTTGTCCATACTGTTCCTTCCACCAGGAACACAGCTCCCTGCCTGGCCACCTCCTACTTTTCCTTCCAAAGGTGCAAGTCATACATCCTTCTCCTCCACTTTGTGCCTCACTTCATACCCCTGGCTGGGTTGGGGTCTCTTTGATGCTTCTCTAGCCTTCAGGCTTCTGAGCACTCAGTATGGTTGTATCTTTCATTGTCTGCTTCACTGTACTGACCTCAGAGGACCAAAGACCCAGGTCTACACCCCGTCCTGAGTCAGGATCTTCTCCCTAAAGGGTCACACAGGCCTTGGAGGGACCCAGCCCAAACCAGCCCCTGGACTTGCACCAGCAGGGCCAAGAGGTGGGGTCAGACCATGGTTTGGACACATCGGCCTCCTCTCCTGACCTCCTCTACCGAGGGCAGACTTTCCCAACTCCCCACTTCCTCGTCCTCCTTGGGGCCCATGCCTTAGCCCTGTGCTTTTTCCTTCCTCCATGGCTGCCATTGTCCTTCCTTCTCCATCATGAGGCCCAAAGCTCAGCTCCTCTAGCACTTTCCGGGTTCTGTTCTATTTACTTCTGCCCAAGCCACAGCAGAGAAAGCCCTTCCCAGGGTATCACTCCTTAGACATGATATCTGCTGGATGCTTCTCAGCTTTTGCATAAGCTGTGAGTCCTCTCAGGCCAAGCCCTCTCCATGCCACAGTATCACCCAACACAGAGGGGGCTTCGGTAACTGTGTTTTGAGTGAATGAATGACCATCACCCCACTCACATACTGAATACTGGAGGTCAGCAGCTCTCCATCCCTCCATAGAGCAGTGCCCAACTGACCTGGCACCCACCTTTAAAACCAATGTTTCACCCAGCTCTTTGCATATCCCCTTGGAACAATATAACTACCACTGGCTAAGTATCCCCTTTATGCCAAGCATTCTCCTGGAAGTCTTTTTTTTTNCTTTCTAGGTCCCTTTCTTTCACTCTTTCTAACATTACCGCCATTTAGACTCTTTTGGGTTCTTTTCACTCTAGCAGAATATACCTTGAACCTTTTAAAACAGCCCAAGCCCAATCTCCTTCCACAGAGGAAAACCCATTCAAACACACAAGGTCTTAGCACATATCAGTGGAAATGTAGCTGCTTTCACTCTAGCCATTTTCCCTTTATATATGGTCCAATCTGTGGACAAGAACTCATCAAAATCCAATGGGCATTATCCTGTCAGTTTCCACTCCTTAAAGAAAACACTCCCACTCCCTTTGTGTTCTGGCCATGGCATACAAAGTCTAGAATGTGGGCTATAGGCTAAATATTTCTCATCTATTTAGACATGGCAGAAATATCATTTCTCCAGCAAAATTCTGTGCTGGAGTATATAAAGTGTAAAGTATTAAGTGCTGTGCTTCATAGTATAAAAATATCATTGGGAGTGGCTGTCCAACCAGAGGTTGCATTTCCTAGATCCTCTTGTACCCAGGCATAGCTGTATGACTAGTTCACTCCAATAGAATGTGAGTGGAAGTGATGCATGTGACTTCGATGCCACTAGTGGAAATTCCCTCCTCTCTTTTCTCTTTCTCCACCTATATACAGAAATATTTGAGTCTCTAAAGGATGATCAACTTGCCATATGGGGGGAACCTGACTCTAACTCTTGGGATCTCAACATGGAGGATGCTAGATACTGACCAGGAGCAAAAGCACCAGACTGTCAAAATTATTAAAAACTTTGCTTGTGTTAAACCACTGAAATTATGGAATTTGTTATATCAGCTAGAGATGCCCATTCATATACATACATTTAGTGACTAACAAATGGCATAGCAAAATCTTTTACAACACGGAAAAGTATAATTTTCAGGTTTATATTTTACTTGAAAATCTAAGACAACAGGAAAACTTCACATAGAATATCCCATTTCAATTCTATTTTGTTTCCTATCTAACTCCACTAACATGTTAGTGCCATGTAAACAGGGACTTTGTTTGTATTGTTCATCACTTTTCCTAGGATCACAGAAAAAAAGATCAGATTTGTGTTTACCAGAGTCAGAAAGTAGTGGGAAGGGAAATTGGATGGAGGTGGTCAAAAGGTTCAAACTTCCAGTTATAAGACAAATAAGCATTAGGGTTGTAATGTACTACCTGACAAAGATAATTAACACTACTGTACGTTATATATAAAACCCATTAAAGAAANATTTGTGTTTACCAGAGTCAGAAAGTAGTGGGAAGGGAAATTGGATGGAGGTGGTCAAAAGGTTCAAACTTCCAGTTATAAGACAAATAAGCATTAGGGTTGTAATGTACTACCTGACAAAGATAATTAACACTACTGTACGTTATATATAAAACCCATTAAAGAAAGTACATCCTAAGAGTTCTCAGCACAGGGGAAAAAAAAGCTTTCTTTTTCTTTTATAGCTATATAAGATGATAAATTTTCACGATGCATGTAAGTCAAACCAATATGTATTAATACTACACCTTAAATGTATCAGTGCTGTGTGTCAATTATAGCTCAGTAAAACTGGAAGGAAAAATGATTCAAAAAGAAAGAAATCCAAAACACTTTATACAAAAGAGAATGGACTACTAACAACTAATTTTTGTTTATTGAAAATATAACCTGATTTTTGGAACTTGCTATAAGAAGTAAGCAAATTTATGTGCCTTAAGGGTGTAAATATTTCTTACAAAAACCCTACCTAAAGAAATTCTAACCATTCACTCATCTCTAGGGAAGGTGTTAAGATTGGCTTGAATGTAACAAAAGATGAAATGCAGATGGAAAATCAGAGGCAGCTGAGTGTCTTGAAAACTGCATTGCCACAACTGATGACCTAAGGATTAAGTAAAGTATTTCTCAAAAGTTTAGCAAAAACAGCAAATGCAGTCAAAAATGTTAGGAAACTCTATAGGCATGGATAGTCATTTTAGTATACTTTGAAAGTATCAGAAAACATGTTCTTCAAGAAGTTCACAAAGGTTTGTTTGATGGGATTATTTAAAAGAATTCATATGATCTCTGCTGACTAAATCTTCATGTTCAAGTTATACAGCTATCAAGTCTTTACCTTAGGGGCTTTCCTGGTGGCTCAGAGGTAAAGAATCTGCCTGTAAATGCAGGAGATGCGGGTTCAATCCCTGGGTAGGGAAGATCCCCTGGTGAAGGAAATGGCAACCCACTCCAGTATTCTTGCCTAGTAAATCCCATGGACAGAGGAGTCTGGCAGGCTACAGTCCACGGGTCACAATAGAGTCAGACACGACTTAGTGACTAAACAACAACAACAACAAATTACTATTATTAGAAAGGAGAGAAAACTTAGCCACACTTGTAACTTGGCCACAACACTGTCATTGATAGCCTATTTGGGTAGAGTTACTTGAAATTGACTCCCCTCCTTCACCAACTTCAGCTGAAAGTGAACATTTAATGAAGACAGCACATCTACCTATAGGGGCAAAGAGAACACTCTAGCACATCAAATACTTTTCCCCAAAGCTTTTGCAAGTGATACTTGAGTGAGTTTCAACAGTCTAACTATTTGTTTTCTATGCCTCCATGGAGATTTACCCAGAGATCAGGTGAACAAATAACTGATCTATAGACCAAGTATTTTATGTATTTTCTTATTTTCTATGTTGGAGCAAAAGTTGAGGATCCTAAATAATCATTTTATAAAGAAATTCATCTGCATATTTCAAATAACCATTATTTATCAAAAGCTTAAATACTTGATTTAAATAAATCTTTTCTATAAGCATGTAAGTTGCATCTTAACTGATCTAAAATAAAATTGATATTATTTGAATAATTTATCCCAATATGCTCCTTTAATATGACTATTTTTTAGGAATAGCAATTTAGGTATACAACAAAATCTCCAACTGTTTACAAAAAGGAAGAATCTATGAGCAGTTATGGGCTCTTACCAGAGCAACACACTTCACGTCAATAATCTCTAAGGGTGGTCCAGGAGCACTATGGATCTCAAGGTGATACCAGATTCGAAAATTGTTAATAGCATTACCTGAAAAAAAGAAAAAAATATGGCACATTTTAATATGTGCATTTTAGAACACCATATTTTACATAAATTTTGAGAAACATAAATAGATAACATTTTNCGCCCTGCTGTCATGGGCAGCAAAGGGCTGAGGCCTAGGTCTCCCGTGGCAGCTCTTCACGCCTCTTAGGCCTGACTCAGTGCTGGCCTGTGAAGGCAGTAGGGGGAGGAAGTTCACCCTTCAGGGAGCACATGACTGTACTAACCCCTCTCCCCCATCCCTGGGCTGGCCTGGCCAGAGGAGAAGGTGCAGGTGTTTGCTGGGCCCTGTGGAAAGATGAGCCAAGGGTGCAGGGGTGGGCCAGCCACACAGAATCTGCTTAGAGGAATCTCTTTGCCCCTAGTGGCCCAAGTACAGGGTTACTGAGTTCATTAGGGGTTACAGCAACTGGGGAGATCCTCCCAATAACAAAGGCACACCCACTACACCAGCAGGCCTGGAAGAAGGGATAGGAAGACACCAACTAAGGGTCAGCCCTTGGCAGGTCTCCCTATCGCCTGGAAGAGGGGAGGGCAAGAGGGCTTGGATAGGTGAGCTTCCAGAGCTACAGCACCCTTGAACTTGACCCTGAGGTAAGTCACCTAAGCCTCCGAAGGGAATCCTCAGGGGGGTGCAGGGAGCCAGAAGTGAGATCAGCACCAGATCGCTTTAGGGCAGAGGCCCCACAGAGGAACAGTCCAGGCAGCCCAGAAGACAGGCCCCGGAGGGAGCCTGAACCCAGGAAAGACGCTTACGGGGAGATGGAGATGCGGAAAGCCCCGGGCAGAAGCGGGGAAGAGAGAGGGGAGAAAAGGAAAGGGCAGGAGAAAAACAGAAAATGTAGAGAAAGTGAAAGAAGAGAGGTAAGTCTGAGAGTAAAAAAGGGAGGGGGAGGAGAGCAGCACAGAAAACCTAACCTGGGGAGAGGTGACAGACAGACAGACAGGCAGTCTGGGATTCCTGCCCTCCCAGGCCCCTAGGAAGAGACTGCCCCCTTCCCTTGGCTGACAGCCCAGCCCACGGCGGCCCCTTGCTCACCCTCAGACGCCCTCTGGATCCAGGGCCCAAGAGCTCCCGTGGTTCTGGCCAGCTGGGCCTAGTGTGCGCCGTGTACCTGACTGTTCAGCCTGTGTCCGACCCAGGCTCGTCTCGCAGACAGCCTGGCCCCACTCCCTGGCTGTGCCTGAGGCCACGTCTGGTTCCAGGTATGGCTCTGCACTCCCGTGATTTGTGTCGGAGTGTTTGTGATCACTTGTCTGAGTGTGTGTTTCTGTGTGTGACTGTGAGCCTGTCTGGGAGAGTGAGTGTGTGTACGTGTTCGTGCGTGTCTGTGTCTGAATCCAGCTTTGGTCTCCTCTAGCTTCCTGCTCTCCGCCTCCCCCCGCCCCCTGCAGCCCTGGCCAACACACACACTTCCTGAAAACTCGACTGAGACAGAGAAAAGTCACCCAGAATCCCCTGGGGCAGACACTTCCTTCCCGCCCCCAGGCTGGCTCCCCCCCCACCAAGCTGAAGTGGGTGGACAAACTACTCCAGTGACATTCAAGTAGGGCCTTCCAGAGTGGATACTCTGGCTGGCCCCTCCCCACTCACACAAGAAGGCCCAGAGAAGCTAGGAAAGAGGCTCTCTGAAGAGAGCAAGTTCTGCCCTAGCAACAAGTGATCAGTCTTCAGGAAGCCCAGGGATTGGCTGGGCTGCAGAGGGTTGAGGGCACAGGTGGGAGGCCTTGCTTGTGACTCCAGCTGGTTGCTGCCCTCTCTGGGCAAATCCTCCCTCTTCTCCAGGTTTCTCCAGACATCCAGGTATCAGAGTAGGACACAGAGGCTCAGAGCAGGCTAGGGGAAGCTCTGCAGAGTGACCCTGGGTCAGAAATGACCTGGCTGCCACGCTCAGGGAAGCGGGCTCAGAGGGTTCACATCTATGACACTTGAAGCTGAGTAGACAGTCCCAGGCCAACAGGCAGGGTTTGAACACTGCCTTCTCCTGTGCTGGGCTGTGTGACTTTGAACAAGTTTCTCAGTGTCTCTAGACTTCTCGGTTAGTTACCTATTACAGGCTTAGGTGATGGTGGGGGTGCAGACCCTTTGGGGGTGAAATAGGATCCTCCTGGTACTGCTAAGTCACTTCAGTAGTGTCTGACTCTGTGCGACCCCATAGACGGCAGCCCACCAGGCTCCCCCGTCCTTGGGATTCTCCAATCAAGAACACTGGAGTGGGCTGCCATTTCCTTCTCCAATGCCAGGCAAATAGTGAACCTGCTTCTGAGAGTTCTGACCCAGCTGAGGCAGAGGGGAAGAGACCCCATTCTTGCTCATTTTCTGCCTGCCTCCCCTAAAGGTCTCTCCCTTTCCAAGATGCCTGGGGTGACAGAGGTCGGGTAGTGGGAAGGGATTTGGGGTATCCTGTAACCCTACTGTCCAGGGTCCAGTGTGTGCGGAGGGCACTCACAGGGTGCTGAGTCAGCGTGGGCAGCACACAAGCTCAGTGCCTGGTGGTAGAGAAACTCATGCAGGTCTCATCTATTTACTCACACAACAAACATTTTCTGAGTGCCTGTCAGGCACCTGGCATTGTTTCAAATGTTGGGGACGCGGCAGTAAACGAAACTGACAAGGATCTGAGCCCTAGCGGAGCTGACGTTCTAGGGGGCTCGGCCTCTTGGCAGCACATGCAAGCACAGCACAAGCACACACTGGCTCACACCTGACTGTACACAAAAAACAACTCGCCACCCACAACACACGCACTCACAAGTACACTCATGTTCTTGCAGCCCCCACAGTACAGAACACTTGGGCACATGTATGTGTGCATACAGGCCTTGATAAATTTGTACACACACTATAGCACATAACCACTGAAATCGTACAAATCCCCACCTGTGTATAATTATTACACACTGCCTCCCTTAGAACATGTGTGGTTGCAGAAATACACAGACATGCTACCACCCAGCTAGATGCACACCTATAGACGCACACAGACAAACTGGCCTGCCATGCCCTCAGGCGGAGTTACTCCCTCCTAAGTACACACATGCACACACAGTAATCAATCACAAATTCCACTGGGGAACCCAGTGATGGACCGGAGCCAGGGAAAAATGTTCCCTCAGTCACCACATGATCTGGTTTAAGAGGCCCTAAGATTGAGAGAGTAAGACCTATGCCACTAGAGGGTACAAGCAAGGACGGGAAGGCCAGATCAGGAAGTGGGGACTCCTGCAACGGAGGCAGGGGCCGGCCAGGCTGGGCCGTCTTCCACTGTGTCCCACAGAGCCTGGGGTCACAGAAAGGGATTGTGAGGGGAAGCCAGTCAGGGTCCAAAACCTGCCCAGCCTTTACCTGTTACCCACATGTGAGACTCTCTCTACCCTTAAGAGTTTTTCTATCTCTGGACTGTAAAGACTTTGCACACCCTGGAAGCCCAGGAGGCTAGGACTGCAGATGCCTACAATTCCAAGTGTCAAAGACCCCAGGATACAGAAGCCAGGCTTGGCAGCTCACCTGCCACTCTACCGCAAGGAACAGCTCCACATTGCAAGGAATAATTGCCTACAAAGTCTCTCAGCCTGGAATGAATTTTAGGTTCTCTAGTTACAAGGGGCCAGATTCCTGACCATGGGAATCTGGCTTCCCGCAGAGGTTGGCTAAGTTCAGAATGAGGATCTGAGAGTGGGGCCTGGCATCCTAGGGCAAACACAGGACCCTTGCTCTACCCAGAAAGTCTCCTGAATTCAGGAGGGCCATGGAGAGCCAAGGAGGATACCTGATGGGGAGACAGGCCCAGAGGAGCAGCTTTTCCTAGTCAGAATCACGCAGCCAGCTGGACCTGCTCAGGTACCTCGCCTTCTAAGCAGGAACCCAGGTGTACACTTCTTGGCTACGGTTTTTGCCTCCTCAGTCTTCGTGAACGTTCTATGGACAGGGCCCTACCTCCTGCTCTTGTTCACCTATTCCCAACCCTCAGAGACAGGTGTGCATGAACACACATACACACACATCCCATTCTAAAGATGGAGTTAAAGGAAATAAAAATTACTTCCGCATGCAGGAAGGTGGCCACTAGAGGGTGCGGTGGCACCAGAAAACTCCAATCTGGTCTCTAAGCCAAGCTCCTGCTGCTGCTGCTGCTGTTAAGTCGCTTCAGTCGTGTCCGACTCTATGCGACCCCATAGACGGCAGCCCACCAGGCTCCTGCGTCCCTGGGATTCTCCAGGCAAGAACACTGGAGTGAGTTGCCATTTCCTTCTCCAATGCATGAAAGTGAAAAGTGAAAGTGAAGTCGCTCAGTCGTGTCCGACTCTTCACGACCCCATGGACTGCAGCCCACCAGGGTCCTCCATCCATGGGATTTTCCAGGCAAGAGTACTGGAGTGGGGTGCCATTGCTCCTAAGGGATCCCATTACCTCTCCCAGTGTGTGAACCTATGAAAGGCACAATAAACTCTTTTTGTGCTCTTACCAATCAAACCTCAAAACACCACAGCCCTGGCTTGGCCTCAGAAGGCCCTTTAATGCCCCTCTCGAAGGGGGAAAACCTCCCAGGTCCTCCCCACAGGGGATCCCTCGGCATGTACTTGGCATGGATCCAGTCAATGCTCCCCCTCTCTTCTCTGAGCCTTAGTTTTTCTGCTTGAAATAGGACACAAATGCCCCAGAGGACCTAAGCAGGGATCGAACGAGGTTATGTAAGTAAAGCACCCAGTACAGTGCCCAACAATAACAGAGACCAGGGGATCCCTCTCTGCACATCCCTTCCTCCTCTAAGAAGCCTTCCCAGATTAGGCTGACTTGGCCCAAGTGCTACAATAAAGCCCCATTATACTCTTCATTACACACACAGCCACACCTGAGGATCTCCCCTAAACTGGGCACTCCAGCAAGTCGCAGGAAGGGAGAGTATCTGTAACGGAGGTTAAATGCAATGTCCACAGAAGTAGGTGGAAACTCAGGAAAACAAGAAGGGGACCAGACTCCACGCTCCCAATGCAGAAAGCATGGGTTCAATCCCTGGTCAGGGAACTAAGATCTCACATGCCACATGGAGCAGTGCCCCCGCACCAAAATAAAACCATACTGAAAAAGAAAGGAAGGAACAGGAGTACCAGGACCTAGGAGGTAGGAAAATGGTTCTGGGGAGGAGGGAGGGTGAGCAGGATGTGGCCTGAGAACTGACATTTGGCAGGAGCCATGTGAAAGGGGAAGACAGGAGCCCCAGCACCAAGCCCCGCGCAGTTGCTGCAACCTCCAGGACGAGGTTCTTCATTCCAGACTCCCCATTTCCTCCACATGTTACCCCCCTGACTGCAGACACAGGTGCTGGTTTCCCAGTAACTCATACTCGCCAGGCCCCAAAACAAACTCAACCTCCTCCCAAACTCCCCTCTGCGCTCAGATCACAGATCAAGGGCGGCACCACCAAGATGGAAAGCTGGATGCCATGTACTTCCTCGTGCCCTCTCTGCTCATGCCCGGCCCAGCCCCACGTCCTGTCCACTCTGGGGCCGAGCTCTCACTCCAATCTTCCCACTCCTCTCCAGTCTCATGCGCACAGACTTAGTGGGGGCCTCTCAGGTGGCCCTGTGCCCTCTCACTGGTCTCCCAGCCCTTCTCCTCCATCAGCGTCACCAGCAGCCAGGGTCATTCTTTCGTACTCAG